>CM050932.1:17690414-18005414 GCA_027742785.1 Vigna reflexopilosa
CAATTGAAGGTGCAAGGAAACACTAAAAGAAGGAAGGGGGTGGGGGGTGGGCGTGGGGTTGAATAGTGTTTCCTTGACTTTTTCACAACTTGCAAACTGATCACGATGTACGTAACATTTTGTGAGTTAGCAGATCTTAATTAGTAAACACTATCTTGGAGAGATCGTTTACATGCCTAACTTTTTGTGTCCAACGTTTGTGCATAAGCAATAACCTTAAATGAAGTAAATCTTACTGATTGTAAGAGAGAACATAAGAAAACTTTAACTAACTACATCGTTTATCAATAGACTAAAAACAAAAAATGTTTTATACTAGTTCGCCAATTAAGGCTACATCTAGTTCTCCTTTAAATTAACTTAGAGGGTTCCATTAGATATTCAATGAATTACAATTGAGTGTTTTAAACCACTCTGGTGTTCCTAGTCTTATGGAGTAACCATTATTACTTCTAACTAGTTGAGTTCAACTAACTACTGATTGCGTAGTATTATTCACCACTTGTGGTATCCCTAGACGCTTCTAGTAACATTATGATACATCGTCTAGTTGAGTATCACTCACTCCTAGTTGTGAAGTATTTTTCACCACTCCTAGTATCCTTGATCAACGAATAACGTCCAGTTACCCTAGACCAGATGAGTATTCACACCACTCCTGGTTTCACAGTCAACAAGTAGTTGTTAATTGTCCTTGACTGGTTGAGTATTCGCCCTTAAACTCATATGATTAATATGCATGTAGATTCAAACACATTATGATGCAAAAAACATTACTTTTAACATGATTGAGAAATGAAAGACATAAAACAAGGATAACTCAAATCGATAATCAAAAGAAACAATTACATTAATTCAACTTAACCTCAGAATCCATAATGAAACTACAATGGAATAGCTCTAGAAACTTATCCCTCCATGAATAGAGTGGAATACATGGTAAAATAAAAGTGAGAGGAGTGGTGGATGATTGCTTCCAGTAGAGTAGTCTAAGTGAATGAATAAGTTATGATTTCTGCCTCTCCTAGGTCTCTTTATATAGGCTTGATTGGGCTTGGACTCTGAATATTATATTGATAAGATCTTTTATCTTATATCTTATATCTTCAAATATTCAACAGATTTAATCAATTTTTAGGAATATTTGATAGATATTTCCTTTTGATATTTTAAAATTAAATTAATTATTTTTAAATACTAACTGAATTATCTCTTAAATTCCATTTATGTCCTTAATTTTCCAAAATTATAGAAAAGCCCCTGAAATTTCCTCTAATTGCACTTTAAATGAATAAAATTCTAATAACAGTTACACAAATAAACATTAGAATATACAACATAATTTATGCAATTAAAAATCACATTTTAAGCATCTTTAATTTCCAAACCCAATAAATTCAATTGTCACAAATTCCCTTTAAATCAACCATTTAAACACAAGAATCTCATCAAAATTTTGAATTTTAAAGCATAAGTGTGGGCATAAATATGCACTCATCACTTTTTCTCTCTCTTCTCTCTTGTTACAAGTAGATATTGTAATGAGGCTTGAGAGATCTTTTTCTACGTTTCACTCTTTCACTCTCTCTTGTTTCTTCTAGTGGATGTTCTGATGAAGCTTAAGAGTGTTCTTGTTTTCTTGAGCTCTTCTCTTGATTTTAGTAATTTAGCTTTAATAACTCAAAAAGATTTCCTTGCTCAACGAGTGATGAGATATCTTCATATCTTCATATTTTCTCTCCTTTGCATCATTTTTTTCTTCTTTCTATCATTTTTTTCTTCTTTCTTCTAGTCTTTTATTTATACACCTTGATCGTTGTGGTGATGCTTGTCTTGAGATTTAATAATATAAACGTTTGCCGAACCTTGTCTTGAGATCTGTTCTTTTCTGGCTATTGTTGTATACGTCAGTCATAGGATGGTGTCTTTTGTCAGAGCAAACATGTTTTTCAGATCATTTGTCAAAAGCAATATTGTCTTGTCCTTTTGGCACAACTTTTAATGACTTGTTCAATCTTTCTTTCTCCAACCTTCATTTTGATACGTATGAGATAAGATTGATGAACGCTCATAGCAAATGTCCTGAACAAGATAAAAACATGTATAGCAGATATGTCCTATTTAGTGTTTTTGAAAGCTTTTATCATTTGTTTAGGATTCTATGTTTTCTAATGTTTTTGTGTTTGTGAGATTAGCTTATATCATTTATTCTGTAAGAGAGTTCTTGGTTGGTGTTTTATATATTGATTTTATGATTTTTTTTGACATATTTAGTGTGTCACTATTTTCTAAAGAATGAACATTTCGTGAATGTCTTTCTTGTTACCTACTGTTGATCTGATTGGATTTTGATCTACAATCCACTCATCAAATATCACTTTTGTTGTTTTTGAACATTGAGCATTTAATGTTATTTGATGCTTGCTCATAACAACAAAGTGCTTTTAGATTTTCTACCATTAAGGTAGCATTTGACAATTAAGTTTTTTTTATTAAAGATACCAAGCATTGAGTAAGACTTCATCGTTGGACGAAGTTTTAGCTCATGGTATCGTTCAGGCAAGTAAACACTTCCTTTGATCTTTATCTCTTCTTTAGACAAATATCATTTAGCTTGTTTATGTTTTCTTTTATATTTTATCTTTTAGTCTTTTAATTGTTTTAGATTGTTTTGTTAAAGACAACGTTTTGACATTGCTTGTTTTCGAGAGCTAAACTGAATACTCTTGAGTATGATAAGCTTTAAGTGTTTAGCTTTAACTCTCTTAGACACTTTAGGCATAACAACCGTCATAGTGTCTAGGTGTTTTTGACCTAGATGTTTTTCTGTTTCCTAAGAAAATAAGTGTTTTTCTAAGGTTTTCTATGTTGGGATTCAGGTTCTAAGTTTTGTGTTGGTTTTCTACTTATGTTGTTTTCTTATTTTTAGGATCTCGAGTTGTCTATCTTTAGTTAGTGCTTTGAGTTCTTCTTGTGCCGCTTTTCTCCTAAGTTCCTTAGCCTTGTTTGACCTTTTTCATGGACGATTATCCACGCCTTTTCTTTTTGGTGAGTATGTTCTTTCTATCTTAGAGTTTTCACCTAGCGTTTTAGACACCTGTTTTCTATTTGTCTCTTTTGATGAGGTTGTGATTTTCATTAGGCCTTATGGTTTCCTAGCCTAGTGTTTTTCTAACTTGACATTCTTCTTTAGTGTTTCACTAGTTCAAAGTTGGTTTTCTAATCTAGGATGTTCTATCTTAATGTTTGGTTCTTTAGTGTTTTACTAGTTGGTTTTCTAATCTAGGATGTTCTACCCTATTGTTTGGTTTCTGTATTCTAATTTAAGGATGGACTTCTAACTTAGGATTTTCTATCATAGTATTTGATGTTTGTTTTCTTAGTTTTCGAACTCAACCTAAAATTTTTTGACCTAACAATTTTGCTTAATATTTTTCTAATTTAGAATCAGTTTATATTATTTAATTAAACTTCAAAATCTACAATATTCGACGAGTTTGTCTTAAGATGACCTAATCATTTATCATTCCAAAATGTTACTTTATCATATGTTACTATTTTCTAATGGAAATTTCTCTCAAACCAATTATCTTACATTTAATCTCCTCTAACCTTACATATGTCTCTCCACCACCAAAATTTATTATTTAAATTCCTCGAAGTTCCATACTTGGACTCCATTACTTCTTTCCATAAGTCTTGGTTTTCGCTTCCTAACCTCCACTTCCACTTACCTAATAAGCATATATTAAAGAACATTAAGTCCCTTACCCTTAACCTTCTTCATTTTCCATGCATATCTTTTTCCATTTAATCCAAACAATCTTTCTATTTTCCTGTTTCCAGTCCCATAAGACATAAAGCTTTTTTGAATAAAGATAGAAAGAATAATGATAATGCATTGATAACTGATTTTATTAGTATGACCTTACATACAAAGCTTATATGCTTTCCTTTCTATTTGGCCGTTCTTTTCTTAATTTATTTTATCAATCCTTGTCAAAATTCAGGTCTTCAAGTCTCCTAACTCGTATTTCCAAATATTTAAACTTTATCTCAACAGAAAAATATAACTACAACATTGAATATTCTATAATCCGTTATGATTTCACTAACTGATAAAAAATATGTGATTTCTAAAAAATTTCAAAGCTCTTTATACCTATTTTACCCCTAAGATTCACATACATCTACTGGAAATGTACAAACGTTTTGAGTAATAATAATAATAAACTATAAAGCTACTTGCCATTTTATATTTTTTATTTCATTTTTATTTTATTATTTTTTCTATAAAAAAAAATGCAACACAGTATGTCTTTTTCTTCCAATAAGCAACTGCTTTTACTTTTAGTTAAAAATATTCAATTACTATTTCATAACCTCATCCACAGCTTCAGAGGACATTTAACATATGGAGTGTTTTTAAGTGACTATTCATAAACTTTATTTTGATTTGTAAATTCATAGCTTCAATTTCATAAATTGATTTTAGTTGAAAATCATTTGAGTTCAAGTAATTTACCTAAATAGCAAATCCATGATTTCGGATTTAATATTTTTTGGTCCTTCATTTCATATTTTCTTTGCAGTCTTAATTCAAAAGTTTAATCCATCTTAGTTCTTAAACTTTATTTATAATTTTTGTAATTAAGTCACCATATTAAACATAGACTTTTCCATCATTTAAGAATTTCAAATTTTTTAGTGTAGATTTTTTATAATGATTGTGTTTAATCAAATGATACAAACATATAGTTGTTGGAAATTTAACTTAGTTTAAGTGAGTAAGTAAAAACAAGAAAGTTGTATATTATAACGAAAATTTCGAACATATGAATTGAATTTATATTTCATTGATGTTGACTTTTTTGTAGTATTTTTTTAAAAGATTCGTAAATGGCATTATAGCTTAATGTTCATCTTGATGACGACGAGCTTAAATTAATTTCTGATCTTAGAAATGAGTTTCGTTAAGATAAAAATGAGAACAAGAACTTGTGATTTAAAATATTTTTGTTTGAAGGAATGCATCAATATGAAAGAATTCACTTGAGGTAAATATGGTTGGAAAATCCAAATATATTTACATTGAATATAAATGAAAAATTCAAATACCATATAAAAGAAGAGTAACAAATCTATTATCTTAATGTTTTTGTTGAAGGTGATGTTAATGTTTTATTTATATTTAAATTCAACTCATGTGTAAGTAATTAAAGTAAAAGAGAACTTAACTTTCAGTATGATTTAACAATTCTCCTATAATATTTCAACTTCTTTCTCACATAATATGCTTGTTAATGTATAATAATTTAGATTTTTTTTAATAAACGTATCAATAATATTTATATTAAAAAGTAATTGAATGGGAGTTTATTTATAAGTAAAAATTAAATATAAATTTTAATTATTATATAGTTTTTTATTTTACCTTTTTGAAAGTGTATTTTTAATTTATAAATGTGTTATATTAATTAATAGAAAAATGTCAACTATTTTATCTTATTTGTTGTCTTGCAAATACTTGTAAAGAAGTGACGAAATTAGAATATGACAACTTTTATTTAATCATAAAAACGTACATTTTGTTAGAAAAATATTTCAAAAATTAATGTATTTTATATGAATTTTGAGTTTTGTTTGACTTATTAGATAACATAAAGGGTGTTTGAGAATATTTATGAACTTCTTGAAAAAATCGAGTAGCTAACTTTTTTTTTTCACCTAATGAGAATCTTCAAATTCTACTCCTAAGTTTTCAATGAGACAAACTACAAACTATAACAAAATGCCATGATGACGAAAGAATTAATCAAGTCATTTATTTGTTTTAGTATATAAAATATAAACCAACAATACTATAAAATTTAAAATATTTTTCTAATTTTGACTAACACGTATTCATATATATAAGTCACATTCGAGCACATATAACAAATTATATATGTTTAAAGATTATAGGAGACCAAGAACAAAGTATATAAAATATAAACAAACAATACTAACAAAATTAAAATATTTTTCTAATTTTGGCTAACTCGTATTCATATATAAGTCACGTTAGAGCACATATAACAAATTATAACCAAATTATATATATCTATAGAGCACACTATTTGAATAAAATACTGTAATTTACCTTACGTTCTTCAAAAGATTCTTATTTAATATATCTTATAAAAAAACATTTGTAAAAATCAACCATGAGTTCGTATATTTATTTTTTAATCAGAGTTTGATACACAAACTTTATTCAACTTTCTACCATACGTCATCTTAATCTATATGATTGGATAAATTGTAAATCATAAAATCTTTTTTATTTTTCATAATACATAACAAATTATCACAATTTATTCATAAGAGATAATTTATTTATAAGGGGTCACATTCATTAAGAAAAACATTGTTAAATTGAGCGTTTACCACTAGATCAAAAGTTATAGTTATTAGTTAGGACACAATTCTTTTTACAAAAGAACATAATAGTTCAAGCACTAGGATTCTATTATGACTCGACCCATACCACCTATAACAATCTTCCCTTTTACCAACTGTCTCACTAGGAATCTCGTTCTTGAATTGTAATTAGGCTCACTTAATATTTGTCACAAAAGATAATTGTACAACCTACAACAAACACGCCCATAAAAAGATAATCATATCATATAAATATCTCATATAATATGTGATGCAACATGCATACATCTCATCATCGAGGTTTTTACTCTTCCTTGCTCAAATGCTCACTCAATGCTTAAGTGACATTCATTTGAGTGTTATCTGAATGCTTAAACGATGCTACTTGTATAAAGCTTAACAAGTTTCAAAATCATCATTCTCACTATTTTATCAACGTTTGGTTGACAACATCGCTACATAACAATTGACATATAGATAAATGTCTCATAATTTCACTAAATGCTCGAGTAACCTCTCATCGCTTGAACATCACTAACTCTAGAGGAGATAAAATTGCACTAACCTCTCTCTCCCTAAAACTTTAATTCATTACCTGAGTTATAATGTCCTTACTAGTTGTTAGAGGTGACAAAATGGGTCAGCTTATCCTGAACTAACCATATACTTATGTTTTAATTTTTTAATTAATTAATTATTTCTCTAATTGAATAGTTTAAAATAATAATTATATTTAGGATTAAAATACTCAATGATGATTAAAAATTGAAACTTAATTTACAATTCTTAATCATTTATCAATTTCAATATTATTACAAATATACACTAATCAAATAATATAATACAAAGAAGTTGGCGATACGATCTTTTTGAATTTGATTCCTTCATATGCCAAAACAAAGAAAATCAAAGAAGAATGCAAAATGAAGTTAAAGATGAGGACGCCAAAATCTTAGTAGATTCATGAGTCATAAGGTTCACCACAAAGATTTTCTTCTTTCACAAGAATCAGAGCATGAGAACGCCATAATCTGGCAGATTATAATGAGTTAATGAAGCTTTGTCACAAAAAAGTCCATCTTTGATAAGAACCAGAGTTTTATGACAAAAACCAAGAGAATCCTCTCTTAATGAAATGTAACTTCATATAATGACAAGCCAAGGTGTCTGCATATGTATTTGGTACCCCTATATCTAGGCACAAATGTTTAATTCACTTAAGAAACCCTAAAAGAACATTCAAAGACATCAACCCATAAATAACTTGAAATTTCAAAAACAGATTCAGACTTTTCGCCTAACGAATCATCACGTGCAACCATAGTTAAAAATTGTTTTAAAAATTAAAATAAAATTACAAATACTTTTAATTGCCTAAAAGTATTATATAATTGTGCTCCAAGAGAGTATTTTTCTCTCTTGTCTCATCTTCTTCCTTTTCTCTCTTTTTCTTTCTCATCTTCCTTTTCTCTTTTTTCTTTCTCCTCTCTCCATTTCTTTTTGTATTCTTATTTTATTGCTCTCTCTTTTCTTTCTCCTCTCTCCATTTCTTTTCATATTCTTCAATTTTTGCTCTCATTTTTCTTTTCAACACTTACCATGTCCATTTTTGCTTCTCTTTCAAGTATAGAATGTAGTTCTTGAGGTCTTTATTACTAGTAGAACTTGCATTCCAATTATGACATAAATAAGTGTCATGCTCATAACCTTCACATTTGGAACATCTTAGAGTGTTTTAACCCTTGCCAAGATTTGTTGACATGTTTGTGCTTTCTTCTAAGCTCACATATTTTGCCATTTAGATATACTATGTGTGACACAATTTCATTGACATCCTCCACCAAGGCCACACAAATAATAGGTGTATCTCTTTATGCCACTCTCTTGGTAGTTTCAAATCCTCTAACTAAATGATCCATGTGAGTAGTAGGATATGTTAAACCATATGAAACTCCTAGAAGAATGCCTCGGTTGAAATATGTTGCATTGCTCAATTGCTAGATCCTGCAAAAAAATGTTAGTAAAGCAAAATGACAATAAAATATATTTAAAACCTCACCACTCTTCTAAGTGTTTTACTAAAAAATCCACTCGTATATCACACTTATAAGTATTTTTGAAGTACTCTCTTGCCTTTTCCATTCAAATTCTCTTTAGCATTTTAAAAAGAACTCCAGTGGCTTAAGCAAATAGTGACTAATCAATATGAAAAATGTTACAAGATCTAAACCTTAACTCAAGAGGACAAAGGTAAAAACTAAATTCTAGACAAAACTTCAAGAAATTTTAAAACACATAAAACAAAATAATTAGAAAATAATAGCACTTCTAAAAAGAATTAAATGAGACAACTCAAGAGTATAAGAAAAAAGACTGATTGCAATTCAATAGACCAATAAACCACAGATAAAAATTTCAGCAATAATTTGTGTTGAACTTTTCATGTTTTTTTTTTACAATTCAATAGATCAATAAACCATAAAAAAAAATTGCAATTCCTTACTTTTTCTTTTTCTTTTATTTTGATATATATTTGTTTTCTTTTGACTTGGATCTACTATTCTTTATTTTCTTTTTAATTTTGTAGTTCAACACACAAATAGATAAAACTAATCAAATTGTCCTTCAAACACAAAAAATTATGCAAAATCAAAGTAAACAATTAATTAGAACTACAATTTACAAAAAAAAATAGAAAATTTGCACGAATCAAATGTAAAAATACACAATTATAAACGAAGAACACAAAAAATTAAAAACTCCACGGAATTAGATAAAACCTTAGGGTTTTTACTCATTACAAAATTCTAAGAATAATGACCTTGAAAACATCAAAAGAAGCATAGAACACAAACACTCAAGAACTTTTCGGTTTTCTTAATAGGACAGAAAAATATGATAAAAGAGGATATTCAAACGAGAACCTTGCTCTGGTAATAGATTATACGATCTTAACTCAGAAAAAGTACGACCTTTCTGAAGATAGGGATGCCAAAATTTAGTAGATTCATGAGTCATAGAAGATTTTCCATAAATATTTCCATCTTTGACAAGAATTAGATTATAGGGGTGCTACAATCTAGCATATTGAGGAATCAATAAAGTTTGTCACAAAGAAGTCCACCTTTGATAAGAACCAAAGTTCTATGACAAAATCTTAGAGAATCCTCTCTTAACAAAAACTAATTTCATATAATGATCAACCAAGGTGTCTACATACGTATTTGATGCCCTTGTATATAGGCACAAATGTTTAAGCCACATAAGAAACCCTAAAAGAAAGTCCAAAGACATTAGACCCAAAAATGACTTGAAAATTCAAATACAGACTCAGACTTTTCGTCTAATGAATCATCTCACTCGGCAATAGTTACACATTGTTTTGAAAATTAAAAGAAAATTACAAATACTTTTAATTGCCAAAAATTATTCTATAATTGTGCTTCAAGCCATGATCTTCATGTCCTTTGATTTCAAGCTTCATGGATTGTATTCATATATTCCTTCTTGATGAGAATTTGTTCTTAAATTCGTATCACTTGAAGATTCTTTCTCCTTAAGTTTAGTAGTGGTAGAACTAGGTCCCTTCTTAAATTTCTCCTTATCTTTTCATGAGTTGGATGATTTCTTGTAAAATCTCATTCTCTTGAGTTTTTGTTCGTTTGGACATGATCAACCTCTCATCGTGTTCCCCTTCTTGGAGAGAATTTGACCATGAATTCTAGAAGATCCTGCACATAAACACGCAAACAAAAATATAAGCAACTTCCATTATCTACACCTCTTTAGGGCGCTATCTCACTGGTGATACATCTCACCTTCACTATCCTCTTCTCATGTATAACATAAATATAGATGGATAAAACCACAATAAACACAAAAAGCTAGAGTTATTTAAGATTATACTAACAGTTCTACATTATGACTATAATAAAAGATCATACATATAATTATATTCACACATCAAATTCATAGCACAAATCAAGAAATATTAAAATCATAAAGGCCTTCATAGGGCTTGCATACTCATCATACTCAAACACGACCTCTAGAGGACTCAATGTATTGATTAGAATCTAAGACCTTACAGTTGTTATACTCACCCTCTCTCCTTAAGGGTTCTTGCCATCCCATGGCCACGTATCATACCAATACACAAAACAGGAAAAATCACTCATACATAGATTCTTCAACTCTCACTCTAAGTATCTTCCTCTACATGAATTTAATTACTTAGTGGAGTTAGGATAATCTCACAACAAAATATGACATTAATACACTCAACACATCAACCAAACATAGTAGGCCTTACCCTGAGAAATTACTACCTTCTCATTCCATATCATTCATATCAAACCAAAGAAAATACAACTACTTCAAAGCACATACAACATTCACAACTAGTTCATACATCATATTCTCATATAATCCTAAATCATTATACCATGTCATACATATGTATCTTACTTCCATCCAAACTCATCACATATAATTTAATTTAATTGAAATACTAATAATACATTATTTATTTTCTATTGTATTAACAAAATATTCAATTACAACATTTCTATTAAGTATATCAAAACTGTGAGATGTATTTTTCTAACCATAGACTTGTAATCAAAGATCACAATGGTCAAAATAAAGAATAACGTGTCTAGGATCACCTGTCAAAATTTCAACCTGACTCAACAATTAAGGAAGCAGGAATAAAATTTTTATCGAGATAGCCCATGACCCAAACAAGTTGGCGCCTAATGCTAGATCCCATTGAGACCCCATGATTTTGACCCAAGATTTGCGCCAGACGATCCCTTGGTGACACTTAGAGCTAACAATTCAGTGAGCTCACTAACTTTGTAGTGCCAGCGACACTGTAGGGGTGCTTGATGCTACACCAAAAGTTTAATATTTCTCTATGAGCTTTAATTAATCAATTTGACTTGTCTTGAACTATTCACTACTAAATAGAACTTATAAGATTATAATTTAGTTTTTTCTTAACTCAAGAAGCATCCATTTAATTAATCAAATGTCTCATAAAGGAATCCCTCATTAATAGCAAAAACAAAAGTTATTAATTCCTAGAACAGAACCATCTTAAATTCACATATTTCACACAAAGACATTTTCCCCAATTCTTCAGTTAAATTCACATTCTCAACCAATCAACTCATACGCACATATCCCATCTAATTAACCCAGATCGAAATTATATCATTATTCCATACAAAGGCACAACTAATCTTAAATAACTAACTTCCCTTATCCATTCACAAATACACTTCAACTCTTAAATTAAATTTATTTATCAAACAAACATATCAATTAATCAAACAAAACCACAATACACGTTAAATAAAATTTATTGTAAGAATAAATTCATCAATCTACCCATTCGTAAATCTCAATAAAAGCTTTTTAAATATTTAGTCTCCTTTACCATGATAGACACTCCTAGACTAAAAAGGTGTTTTCCATAGACTCTATCTCACACAGGTTGTTCTACATGCACATACCTCTTATTAATTATGATAACAAATGCTAACAATCTTAACTGAACAAAGATTCATCTTGAGTCCTTAAATTCCCCATGCAAACCCAAAACATCCCATATCTTAAAAGACCAAAAAGAATGAAAAAAAAATGAACTTACTTTCTTCAAGATTCTGAAAGGGTAGGATTATAGACATCAACGTCAAGAGTCTTAAAGGATAATCTGATCTTCAAACAAATGAAAGATAAATTTAGATATTTAGAAAAAAGACATATAAAGAGTTTAGAATTTTTTTTTAAGATGATGGTTGTTAGGAAATGAAATGTGATTGATAGAAAATATATTAATAATTGAACTTTTTATGAATAAAATAATTTAGTCTCATCATTAAAACTATTACAACTCTTAAACTATTTTTTATAGGTCCTTAAACAAACAAAAACCAAAAAAAAAAAAAGCCAAAACAATACAAGTTATTGATATATATTAAGTTGAGGACGAGCTGAACTCTAGAGATACATACGTCTAGCATGCAATTTCATGTTTACAATCTCGAATGAAACTATTGTAGGATAAATAATTTTTTGGTGAAATAAATATTGATATATTGTGTGACATCCCAAATATATATCATATATATATATATATATATATATATATATATATATATATATATATATATATATATATATATTATATATATATATATAAGGACGTCAACATAGATAATATTGGAAAGCAGATAATACAATTAAAGTATTACAGTCATCCATAATGGTCTAAATTAAAATTCTTAACCAATTCAAAGTACTTCAAAATAACCTGATAAGTAACTAAAAATAACATAAAATAACTAGGTGGAATCCTAGAGAGAACTAAGCAGCAACATCAGCGTCCTCCAGTGCTTGCTCCAATGAAACTTCCTCAACAACATCTGCTCCCATCCAAGTGGATGATCATCGCAAGAGAAAGCATACCCAAGAAACATACAACACAAAAGTAAGGGTGAGCTAGGTAAACAAGCAACATACATATAATACGGTCAATCAATGTCATCATGCTTAATTAAATAGAAAAAGAACAAGCAAGGCATACCAACCAAACCATGCATCAAATACTCAACGCGACTCATCCGGATTTGGTATAACCTGTCTAGCTATTGGTCGTCTTTGCACTTGCATAGTTCAGCTGGCCTATCTCCAACACTATGCAAGGTAAGTCCCCCCAATCTGTCTATGTCTAAACTCCAAGACTATAGACGAGGACCTCCCTCTACTCTCACCACTCACATTGTTCTTCTCTATTTGAGTATGAACAATGCTTTGAGTGTAGGGATAGACATACCATTTCAAAGCTCCCAACAGTTATACATACAACATCATCTCTACAATCATTCCCAATCATCTCTCCCTTCAGTTCATCCTCAATTACATCATCCTAACTCACAGTCATATTCTTTCAAGCCACACAATTCAAATATATATATATATATATACATAAATGACACTCTTCAATCAAACGACATAACACCAAACCGAAAATCATCTCAAATAGACAATATTGTCATGTTATCTCAATCACACCACAAAACACTACAATTTCTTGTAAAATAATACATCCCCACAAATAAAATTAATTTAATTAAGTACACAATATCATCATAAATCTAAACCACCATTTAATTAACACTAAATAATTTTTCCAGCATTAAAACTATTTACTTTATTTATTTTATACTTTTATAGTTTATTCAGTTTCTAAATAGATTCTCCAAAGCAAACTTCTTATTATATTATCCTAATTTCTCTTAACTTTCTATAATATAATATTTAGTTATATTCTAAAATATATATATATATATATATATATATTAAAACAGATATTGCACTTAGCTAAAATCTTTATATTAAATATATTATACGTCATTTATCTAAAATATAACAACACCATTGCAACTCCATAAACTAATAACATAAAATAATATAATAAGAATATCAATCAAATAACAATTATGATAACTTTATATAATATATTGTTATATAGCATACAAAATTACAAAACTGAACTAAAACCAAAAGAATTCCTACAACATACGTAACACTCCAACCTTTTCCATATTCAATGTATAAATCATATCATCAATTTACTTCTCTAACATCAATCTTGCAATTATTTTTCAGCAAGGATAACAAGGCTTTATACCAATATCATAATAGCAACCAACAAGCATTTTATGCAATTTTTACATTCATTACAGCAAGTACATTATGTCATATTTACAATAATTACAACAAATATTTTATATTATTTTTTTTTCATAGCAATTACAGCAAATATATTCTGCAGATTTTTAACCCAAAAACAACAAAACTTTAAAATTTCAAACAGCATTTTCGTTCAATCAGCTAACAAGTTTTTGATACAATATTTTCATTCAAACAGCAACATTTTCTGGTGTAGAAACTTTAAAAACAGCAGCATTTTTCCTGACAGAAACAGAGTAAAACAGCAATCATTTTTCTGCAGAATTTTATTTTAACACAGCAAGGAATTTGCAGAATTTATAACAGCTAACAACAAGCATTTTTGACAGCAACCAGAAAATGATTTAGGTGCAATACAACATCCAGAATAACACCAAACAACAAGGTTCTCTTGTGCAGAAACAATAATTAAAATAGTGTGAAAAAAATAATTAAACATAGGCATTCTTTCACAATTTCCACAAAACCCATCTCATGCATACAAGGATTTCACAGGGCATAAATAAAAAGAAAACCCAACTCCCCTTACCTGGAAAGTTTCACAGTTTAACTTGACAGGAATGCTCTAAACAGTGCTCCTCACAGCAAATTTCAAAGACACCCTATAAATCACCCAATGGTGATAGAATTAGCTTTTTAGGCTAGAAATTACCGCAAATTTGAAGTAGAACGCTTCTAGTGGCATGCATTCAGTAAAATAGCAATGCCCTAGGTTCTAGAAACAACGGAGAAAAGGGGAAAACTACTTACCGGTGAAGATCGGAAATCTAATCGGACGGTTGCGAAGCTCTCTGCGCCGCGGTCACTTGAGCACCACCTAATCCAACATGCAATGGCTCAGTGAGTGAGGAGGCTAGAGAGAAGGCAGAGAAAGTAAGGGTTTGGAGTTCTAGAGAGAGGAACGTTCTTAATAAAATGGGTTTCAATTCTTGTTTTCTAAAAGCTTGGTAGAAACTATAAACTGTGCTCTTTTTAATAAAAACAAACCCTCTCTTTTATTTTAATTCAGTTTTCACCCCACTCTTTTAATATATAAATATATTATATTTCTTAGGTTCTTACATATTGTGCATTTCTATAATAATAAAAATCAATCTTAATATAAAAATTTCAATTCTATTGGTTTTGTTTAAATTTTATTAGTTATTAAAAAAATTAATCATATATTTGATTTTTAGTAATCAGTTATATATATTTATTAAAGTAAAAAAAAGTTAATAAGTAACTAAATTTTAATATTGTCTTTTTGCTTTCTAAATTTATAATTGTTAATGGTTTCTTCAATTTATTTTATTCAGTTATTTTTTGGTTGATCCTATTGGTGTGCGTAGTTCATTCATGTCATCCATTCAGTCAACCAAGGTTTTTTTCTAAAAGAAAACGTAACAGGTATAATTGGAAAATACCATTTCTAAAATGTTTAGAGCAATAAATATGTAAAATTTAAGGAAAAATAATTAAAATATAAATAATGTCAAACAATTTTAAAACGAAAACATTACTTTTATATCATATCTTAAAATAATTTAATTGACCTGCCAAAATAATAGAGTGTAGTTTTTAAATTGTCTAAATATGTTTTTAGTCTAGTACATAAGATAAGTATGTTTTAATTTTAGTATTTTTAAAAAATAAAATTTTTTTCCCTTTATAATTAAAAGTTAATATATTTGATCATACTATTACATGAGGCCCATTAACTATTTGTGTTAAATAAAAAAATTAAATGATCATTTTACCTTATGTATACTAGTTTGTAATAAAATGTATTATCTAAAAGAAAAAAATATTTAAGATTTATAAAAGAAATGTGATTAATATATATATATATATATATATATATATATATATATATATATATTAAAATGGATATTTAAAAATATAGTTTATTTTTTTTAAGAGTGAAAATAATAATAAAAGTTCATAACTAAAATCAAATTCACGCATTTTATAAAGACTAAACAAAGTGATTTCAAATTTATAGAGATTTAAAAAAAATAGAAGCAGAAATGAAAACTTTCTAATTTTACAAATATTAAAAACATATTTCATTTTTCTAAATTATGCATTTAAATTTTGAAAAATATATTTAAATTTTTTTCTAAATAAATGAAATAAATTAATAAAATTATTAAATTTAGTAATAATATTATATTTTATAAATCAAATTTGAATACATTTTTAATGATGCTACTTTTATGATTGATCTAACCGTTATGGGTCACATTTAGTATAAATGCTACTTTTATCATGTATTCATATATATCCTCTTGAACTTGCTTTTCCCTTTTTTTTCTTTTTAACAACACTCGTGAGTCCCATTAAGCTTTGGATTAAAGGGAAATTATCGTGATGACTATTTAGTTGAAATTCATATCTTAAAAGCGTAATGATTTTTATCTTATTATCTCATCATTAATCATTAATTAGGCCATAGTTATTCATTTTAGTTTTCTAATAATTAGATGTTCCCAAAGTGAAGGACGATGTAGCTTGACTTTTTGATTTAAATAAAACTTATTTTCAAAATTTAAATGCGATAAGACCTTTCTTAATTATTTGAAATATTCAAAATTAAACATTTCTCTTCAGAGAAATAGTATTTTATTGAACACATTTATACAAAATCTATTAAAAATGCAAAATCAATTTCTAGTTTAATAATTCAATTCTTTTATTATTATTTTAATAATTTTCCCTAATAATAGAAATAAATTGTCTAAAAGAAGTGTCCCTTTATGTCTCAATTAATATAGAGAGACTTTTACAACTTTTGAGTTGAAATTCCAATCCATAAAAAGACAAGAAAAAACTTGGTAGTTATCAAAAAACAAATAATATTAATAATAATAATTATTGTTATCACATCCCAATTTTAATAGTTTATTTCAAATAAAATAAAACTTTATAAAATTATAAAACAAAACAGAGTTGTCATTACATATAGATATAGTATTAATACAATTATTTAAAATAAAATAACTATAATAATAATTATATTTATAAGAACTAAATTTAATCACTACACAGTTAACAAAACGCTTGACAACATTACCGTCCTTCATTAACCATATTTCAACACATATTTCTTATCTTCTCCCACCAATAAGGTGATCTGCTAGAAGAAAGAAATAGTGCACCAAGAACAACAAAAGAGACAATAGGGAAAACTAGTGTACAAAAGAAAATTTAATAAACAATTTAATGCATCACATATTCATTCAACATTGAAACATTATATAACTCATAAAAACATACAATCGTTTGACTTTGGACTCAATTATTCAGATACAATGTTTTGACATAGACGTAAATGAAGGTGTGCACTCATGGTAGAGTTTATACTCTATAGTGTTATATAACAAGGGTAAGTCGACCTACTATACATAAATTTAATCTTTCACTCCTAAAACTCAAAATTCTATGGTAAAGACCTCTTTTTATTTTCTCCACCACATTCATTCATCTCTACATGAGTTTAATGGTTGGTAGAATATCATGATACCTTCTTTCAGAAATCTCACTGTCAAGCATTCACCACAACTTACTCAAATATAGAATCTCTCATTGAGATTTTTCTCACATCACATATCTTTCATTCTCATAAACATAATTATACCATTCCAAAAGCATTAATAGATATAAAAATGTATGCATTTTAACCCAATTCAAACAATACATACATAAGAAAGCTTTCGTATGAATTAACAAAATTAGAAGAATGCCAATGCCCAATACCAAATTTTAGCGCCCAGGGCCAAGCTTTCGCGCTAGTGAGAAGGTCTCTCGTCCAGCAAATTAAAAGGAAAATGAGATTCAGGCTTGTAGTGGAAAAGTGGCGCTCAACACCCAATTTCATCGCTCAACGCCCACAAGTCAGAGAGCTCTTTCACTTCGTGGTGCTCAATGCCTAGAGTGGTGCTCAATGTCCTGGAACTCAGTAGCTCTCAAGTTTTATAGCACTTAACACCCTCGTTGAGCGCTATATCAGATTACAACTACTCTAAAATTTGTTTTAGATGTACTTTAGACCTATTCAAATAACCAAATTAGTATTCTTAAAACTAAAATTGATTGGTAAACACATTTGCAACTCATATTGAATACAAATTTGCTCATTTGAACATGAATTGAGTTCCTTAAACCAAACTAACTACCCAAAAACTCATATAACAGTTTTCAATCTATAGAAACCATATTTTGCCAAAGTAAAAGGTCAACTAAGTCATAATTGACCCAAAAATAGTTCCCAAAGTTTCAAATTTTACCCAAGACCATTCCTTTAGAATTTCACCTACAAAACCCCCTATTTTAGACAAAAAAAAAACCCACCATCCTCCTAGTCTCTTATTAAACCAAGGTTCAACAACAAAGTGACCAATCAATTTAAAAAATCTAACATCATCAATTTATCAAAAATCAGATATAATTCAATGACTTGTCTACAAACAAGAATTCATCAATATCAACTCAATAGACTAAACTTCATTAAACAACTCAATAAACCAGATTCCATCAAACAATTCAATTACTCAAATCAACTATCATAACATTATACAAACATCAAATAAAACTTATCTATCAATTAAATTAAAGTAACTAGCTCCCTTTACCTAATAGATGATCAAACCACTTTAATGGTCCTAAAGTAACTCCAAAAGCTCAGGAGGCTCTATTTGTTCCTACGAACAACAAAAACACGATCGGGATACACCATTAGAACCACTGATCAACAAAGACTCAAACTGAAGACTCAAAGGACACATACAAGCTGAGTGGGGCCCACGTGCAACAAATATAAGAAAAGACCAAGGAAACAGATTGAAAGCTTAACTTACTCAAACGGATAAACTCATTTTTCTATATTGAAGAACTCATCACAAGGATTAATCCTACGGTCTCGGTTCTTCAATCAGATGAGCAGGGAGTAAGAACCCTTAGAGATAAGTCATAGATCTCTAGAAAAGTGGTTTATAAAGAAATGATGTATTTTAAAATAATGAAACTCATTCAACATGAAATTATTTATATTTAAACTATTTAATATTAAAATATTTGAATCTCACTACTTTTAAATCACTATCACCTCTAAAATATCACTTCTAGATCTTTACAATAATGTTTAAAGCAAGTTTTATTTTATCATTTTTATAATTAAAATAAATTGATTAACAAGTTAAAAAAAAACTAGTGTGTATTCTTTTGAATGTGCAAGAAAATAACAAAAAAATTATAAGATTAGAGTGATTCATAAAGTATACTTTAAATTTATTATACTAATAATCGTCTAAGAAGGTCAACCTAAATATATAAATCATAATCAATTAATTATTAATTACCTTATAAATTTAGATATTTTATATTAAATTTTTATTAAAAGGTTGTATCTATTGATTATTCAAAATATTTTGTTTTATTTTTATTTGAATATTTTGTTATTAAATAAAATTTTGACCATGAAAAATTGTTTTTAGTTTTCATATCTTCTCACTTTTGTTTAACACATGTAGTTTTTTAGTCAACACATGTATGATGAGTTGAGCAAATATGAATCTATGTTCTACTATATTTATAGTATTCCTTGTTTATTAGATTGGAATTCGTGAAAAATTTAGAATAATTTTTTCCCATCTTGAACATGTTTTCTTATTTAGGAAATAAAGTTTCTTTTAAAGAAAGACATTCAGGTGTGATCTTAGGATTTGAAGAAGAATGATTAAATGAATTTAAGTGGATTTGAAGGTAAAGTTTTGAAACACAGGTAAACTCTAGAAAATGGGAGATTTGAATAGAGTTTAAAACTTTTTTGCAAATAAGTGTTGGACGCTATTGCAGGGGTTAGACGGTCTGCAAGTAGTGTTGAACACTTTAAGATTTTCATAAGCGTTTAAAAAGCTTTTAAAACGAAAATAAGGATGAAAACTTATTTTTATACTTGTTTGCTCCAACCTAAACTACATCCAGTTCTTCCTTAAGCACTCTTAAGGGGTTTCCCTAATCCTAAAAAGATTACAAACGAGTTTGATCACTTCTGCTTTTACAAACTAACCCAACTGGTTAGACGAGTTTCACCACTCCTAGTTTTACACTAGTCCAACTAACTAAATCGTTTAACTCTACTGAGTTAAACTAACAAGTACTTTAATTCACTTCTAAATATACAAAATAAAAAGGTGTTTTTGAAAAACAAGTACAGACTGAATATCTGAAAACTTGTAATAAAGTTTTTCTTTTTCAAAGAGAAAGTCTAGACAATGTAAGCGAGAGAGAATGATGATAGTGTAAGAGCAATAATAAATATTTTTCTTATTGTCTTTTCTTCATACAAACTTCTTTATATAAACTTCTTTGAAAAGGATTTGTTACTCAGAGCATTGACTTTCACGTAGGGCGGGTAGCCTTTAGGTACGAGGTCATATGCTATGTTGCTTCTTGTAGAGACAATTGTGTTGCTTTTTTGGATGCGTCAGACAAAAAGCATTAAGGAAACATTTTCAGAATATCTTCCTATATCTTAATGTTCTTCTTATCTAATGCATAACTTTTGAATAAAGTTATGTACTTTAATGTTTTAGCACAGAAAAAGAGAGCACAACACAACAGACAATAGAGTGTTATTTCGTACATGCATTAAAAGCCTTCGAAATTCTTAAGCATTTAGACATGATACATGCACTGCATTTAGGGAAACTTTGATTGGAGTAACGTTTAACATTTAGGATATCATCTATACTTATAAAATTTAGGGTGTTTATCTTAGATGATTTATTTGATAGATGCTACTTCGTTAGACAGTTATGTTAAACTTCAAAACAAGGTTTTCTTAGACAATCTTGTCTTAACAAGTTTGTGTTATTTCTTTTAAGATACTTGAAGGTGAAAGTGGATGGATCTGGAGAGTGAAGTTTGTGAATAATTTAATTAATGTCATTGATTAAATAAAATTTTAATAGATAGAAAAGAAAAATTACAAAATTGTCATTGATGTTAAAAGTAATATAAAATAATTTTTGGATTAGTTAATTTTTTTTAAAACTTAATGAATAATTTAAAAAAAATAATTATAATAAATAAATAATACAACTTATTTGGTATAAAATTAAAATTAAGTATTTATATAACTATCAGGGACAATCGACTTCATTAATAGCGTATTCGACTACAGGAGCGTCTGTTTTATAGAACTTTTAGAAATCTAACATTTTCATATTCTGTTTCAGATTGTTTCTCTATGATTTAGAGCTCTAAGAACTCATCAAGAAGACCGTGGTGATATTTCTTTGAAGAAGTTCTAAAGGAGAATTTGTTGGGCTTACTGGTTGATCAAATTTTGTACACTAAGGTGCTTGCTTGCTGATTAAGGCTCGTGTTGCAATCCGTGGTGATTGTTGTGTTACCTGTTGTGACTACAGGAGTTGGACTCGTGGAGTCTGGTACACTTTGAGGATTGTTCAAAGTGGGTTGCAGATTGTAGGAGAGGGGATATCTTGCTGCAAGTCTTGCTATGTGGTTTGCCTATATTTTGGTTAGATGGTTTGAGAAGTGTTTTATATTTTTGACGTGGAGGTCTCTATAAAAGCCTTGTTGTAAAAACCTTGACCATTATAGTGCATTTTCTTCCTAGTACTGAAAGGACACTAGATGTAGGCATTGAGGCTGAACCAGTATAAAAACCTGTGTTTGAATCTCTATCCCTACTCTTTTACATTCAGTCGACTTTACAATTCACGTAATCTACTTTGATTTTCCGCTGCACTTAATTTTCTATTACTTGTGATTCAAGAAAGTTTATAAAGTTTTCTACTTTGCTTTAAAGATTACGAAAAGACTCTAATTTTGAAAACCCACCAATTCACCCCCCCCCCTCTTGGTGTTAAAATGAAGCCTACCTGATTCCCAACACCCTGTGTATCCTTCATTCCCTCTCTGCCCGATGATAGCTCTAAGAGTTGTTTTCTACCACGAATGTGGTGGTTTGTAGGGTTTTTTAGTATCCTCGTTGTGTGAGGCACTGTTGAGGTTTTCCAATGAGATGTGATGTAAGAACTCAAAGGTAAGGGATCTGGTTATATGTCTTCAATTATTGTGTGATATGAATGCATGTTGAATTCTAAAATAAGTATGTTGTTCGGGCTTAAACTTAGATTTTTGTAACTTAAGTAGCATGTGCTATAGTATTGAGCTTGTGCATGTTGTAATGTGATGTTTATGAGCTGTCCCTGATGAATTTGATTTGTTGAAATGGCTCATGATTGAAGTGGTTGGATATGTGGATTCTGTTAGAGAAATTTCTAGTTAGAAAATCAAGTGTTAGGTAGCGTTTTAGGTCACTTTAGAGGAAGTGAGGTAGTGATTTTGGGCAATTGAGGTCTTGAGAGCCATTACACTGTCTGGATAGTTCTAATAGGCCTAATGGGACTTGTTGGTAACATAAAACTGGTCTAGAACATGTTAAAAATGGTAGAATTGGATTTGAGCCCCTGGGTTGTGGAAATTAATGTTTTAACAATGAATTTAGGTCTTATTCACTTTAGAATCACTGTAGGAATGTTTAAAATCAATTAGATAAGTTTAATTAAATCTATATCACCAAATAGGGGTCTTAGAAGTTGGGGAAAATGAGTGGGAATGGTAAGAGAGGGTGGGTGTGCATAATTTTGCAGAACTTGCGGTCTGTAGATTATGTGGACTCGTTATGCGAATGGTCTCGCATAGCGAGTCCATGTAAGGGGCTGCTCTCTGTCTGGCGGATTCGCCTAGTGAATCATGTTGCTATGCGATTGATGCTGGCATGGAGCCTCTGCTAAGTTAATTCGCAAGGCGAGCTTGGGAGTGCTATGCGAGCCACCCTCGTTTCGCTAAGTGAGCCATGTGCATTGTGCGATAAGTCCAAAGATTAGTTGTGTAATTAATCATTTGTTGTGTGCTTGATGAAGTGGTTTGTTACATTGGTTGTGAAGTATGCTTTAATATCTATGGCCTTATCTTATAAAACTTAAACATCTCTGTTAATTTTAGTTAAGAGTAGGTAATTATAAAGTGAAGAAAGTATGATTCAAGTGGTAAGTCAAGTTTCAAAGTGTAGAATCTCTTGGTGAGATTCTTAGTTGTTTAGAATGAAAGTAGGAGCTCGGTCTTGGGGGTCATCCTGAAACTCCAATAGTTTTTCTTCTCACGTAGATAGGATTGGACCATGTCGTGAGGAGTAGCTGGAGGTCTTAGTCTTAGGGGCTTTTAGTATGCCTCAAGGCCCGGAACAGGCTAACCTCGTGAGTGTGATAGGGTGGGACCCAATGGCCAAGTATTATAAGCCACCACGAGTGCATGACCCGCCTTAGCTCAACTATCATTCTAAGTTCGGACGAGTCAAGTCTAGTATACAACATGTTAGGATGTATGATTTATGTTGCTTTGATTGAAGTTAACTCTTGTATGTACATGTTGTTATATTGTATGCTTTTTGTATAACTAGCTCACCCTTCTGCTTGTTTCTGTGCTTGCTTGTGTGTGGTGTTTTCTTTTGCAATGATCATCCACTTGAATGTGAGCAGAGATAGATGAGGTGCCTCTGGAGCAGGCCTTGGACGGAGATGACAGTGTTGCTTAGTGTAGTTAGGATTTCTATCTACCTTAATGTATTTTGAAATACTCTAGTACTTAAAGTTTTAAATTCATAGCCTTTTTGAAGGATAACTGTAAGTCTAATACCCTAATTACATGTCCTTAACTGCTTTACAATATTATATCTGATGACGTCTATAATATATATATATATATATATATATATATATATATATTTGCTATATAATTGGGATGTCGCAAACTCAACCAATTGTATTTCGAGAATGGATTAAAGATAATGAACATAACAAAGAGTTGAATTATATAAATTTCGTTGTCAAAAACAGAGATAATGTGAAATGGATATGATTTTCCTGTGTGTGTAAAACAGTGTTGTGATGTATTTGGTGGATAATGAATGTGCTTAATTATAATTGCTAAATTGATTTATGTGAATTTTTTTCACAACTACCAATTATCCTCACATAGTGTAACTTCCAAAATAACCTATCTCTATTTCTTGATGAAGAATTTGTGATACAACTTTTTATGCATTATTTTGAATTTATTTAACTTTTAACAGTGTTGCATATTTTAGTGTCTTAATTTTTAATTTTAGATAATTTTTGTATTCCAATTCCTACTTTAAAGTGTTGTATAATTTTTGTTTAAATTAATTCATTGTTTATGTTTTCAAATTTCACATAAAATATAAATTGTGATTATCTTTTTTTCATTTGTTTAAAATTCAAAAGATCTAAATTTAAGTATACAATTTATTATATCCATGTTAATTTGATTTATGAATTAACATGTGGAAGATTGACAAATCATCTTTGTGACGAAAACAATATATTGTAGAGCGCAATTAAATTATCTCAACACAAGTCTACAAAGTACAGAGCAGCAAAAAGATACAATTCTAAATTACAACCTAGAGCTTTAGAAAGGGTGATTTGGTATGGCGAATGACCAACAATGCAAAGAAGAATGACAACAAGTTATTCGCAATATGGGAAGGACCTTTCTGCATTTTTGAAGATGTCGACAAGGGTGGTTAAAGGCTAGAATATTTGTCGGGACAACCTGTACCCAATACTGAAATGTATCACACTTGAAATTTTATTTCAGCTAGGAACTTAAAGATAGCCTATTTATTGTAACCCTAGGTATATTCTTTCCTTACTCGAACATTTTTCCCTGAGAAGAGTTTTGGCCGAAAAGGTTTTAACGAGAAACTTCATTAATAAAATAAGGATTTTTCACTCTCAAACTTCTTTTCGATTAATTTTCAAGCAATATAGTTCCCTACAGCCTATAAAGGGGGTCCTAATCAAACATCATAAGTAGTTCCCTACCACCTACCAAGGCGATCCTAGTTGAACCATCTATGTATTTCTTTGTTGCCTACCAAGGCAGTCCTAGTTGAACCTTCCATGAAGTTCTCTACTGCCTACCTAGGCGATCGTAATTGAACATTCCATGTAGTTTCCTACTGCCTACTATTAAAACCCCTGGCAAGTGTACCAGATCGTTATCAAGTAATATAATAGGTAAAATCCAATATCGTTCTCCCAAAGGACTCAAAGGCCTGATCTTTTGTGTAAATTAATCTTGTAAGACTTGTAAAGAAAATTGATTTGTAGTTTAATGCAAAAACAAAAACTAAATATGCAAATGCAGTTGATTCAATTGGCAAGAAAAAGGTATGGAGGAATGGAGTTGTTGGAGTTTACAATTTCATCTTATCCATTCTCTTATATCTACTCTTCTTATTAAATTTGCTTTATTATCTAATTGTCATGTAACTTTCTTAGTACCCTAAACCCGATCCCTCAGCGAAAAGAGCCTACTACTAGTTACTGACTTACTATCCCTTGTCTCCCCTAGTAATTAGCAGTGCAAGTACCACAGAAGCAAAATACAATTGATCGTCCTACCCTCCTATTCCTAGGTGATATTTGTTGATCAAGAATTCCTAATCAGTTCATGACTTCCTCGTACGTCCCCGTATCGACAAAGGCAAACATCTATTTATCAAATGAGTTAAATGATAATAGCTTAGAGCATAGATAAAGAACCCACAATTGATAATAACAGCATATGCAAGCATATGAATAAAACAAGAATTTCAATAAAAGAGAGTTTCAAAAGATTACATTGTTCCCCAACAACAAAGGGTTTAGTTCACCATTGACATGGTGAAACTAGATGAAATACAATGAAAGAATGGAAAAGCAAACCCTAGATAGGATAAAATGGAGCCTAAGCATCCAAGAAATCTTCTCCAAGGAGTGTAGAATAGCTCTGGACGTCCTCTTCTGCCAAAAGAATCATATTTGAATCGCATTGGGGCTATATATAGAGCATAAAAGTAACAGAATTTAAGCCCAAGCCCAGAACACAACCGCTCAGCGTCCAACTTTACCGCTCAGCAGTTTCCCTCTAGACGCTCCACCGCTCAGCGGTGAAATTAACCGCTGAGCGGTTTGCCTCTAATCGCTCTGGACGCTCAGCGTCACCGCCTGGGTGCTAGACAGCAGCTTTCCCTCGAATATTGGCGCTCAGCGGTGCGTTTTGACGCTGAGCGGTGCATAAACTCTTCTTTTCTTCATTTTTCTTCTTCTTCCTTGAGTCTAAGACCTTCCTTCTTCAATTGCATTCTTAATTATCATCAAAACCCTGCAAAACAATGCAAAACAAGCATAATATCTCTAAAATCAACGTTTGACTCTCAAATGACTCAACTTAAGTGTTTTACTTGATTATAAGCTCATTCTAAGCCATACAGGGTGTATTTCGATATCAATTTAAGCATGAGAATAACGGTTTTTAGACCGTTATCACAACCCCAAACTTAGAAATTTGCTTGTCCTCAAGCAAACAAGACAAAACTTGGCTTTCCACTTATTTCATCAAATAGTTCAACAATCCCACAATTCATTTTTCCTATGACAAAAACTACTCAATTAGATTTTCAGTGGAATCAAATCAAGATGTATACATGCTTTCTATTCAACTCAATTCACATAATCACATATTTCCCAACAGATGTTTTATTTATGAAAGATCAATCAACTAAGCATAGATGTAATCATGAAATCCAACAATTCTCACCAAGCAAGTGTTTCAATCAATCACTCAAATATTTAAGAAATCACTCCACTCTCTACTATTCACATGTCACATGAAACAAAATTGCCATTCATCTAATACAATCAACATTCTTACATGTCAATGCCATCACAAGGACTTTTCAAAGACTTATAATGAGGCTAGGCTAACAAGAAAAATTGGTTTTTCTGAATCACAAAATCCTTGAGTTAACAGAGCTAATTTAACATTTAAAGTTCAAGTACAAACTCTCTTTCTTAACCAATCTCACTTATTCCCAACTTCTTCCCTTTCCTTTTATTTTTACATTGAGCTCATCTTTCATGCTTTTTCTTTTCTTCTTTTTCTTTTATCATGCATTTTTCTTTTTCAACACTTGAGCTCAATGCCTTTCTTTTCCTGCCATTCAAATTTTCCCAACAACCCCAAACTTGAACCTTTTCAACAATTATTCTCAACCCAACTCAAGGTAAATAATTTCAAAATAAGGGTTTTCATCTTGTTTAAGGCCAAGGTTCAAAAAGGGTATAACATTTTAATCACTTTGGGTAAAAATTTGGCTAAGTAAGGGCTTCCAAAAATGGCCTTGGTCATATGACATAAACATACAATACAATCAATTATCAAGACTCAGGCAATATCATTCTTGCTTTCCTGTCAACAGTACATATAACAATGAATACTCTGGAGCTCAATTCCTCACACAACATGCTTTCTCACACATCATTCATTCATACACCCTGCTTAGCATCATAACCACAATCACAATTCATCACACATCTGTTCACATAGCTAGTGAACTTTTCACCTGAATGTCAACACAACTCAATCATCATCCACATCCAATCATCATCAAATAGATTCATCATGCAATATCATCAAGTCAAACATTTTCAGAATTAGTGTTCAAGCCAAGCATAAACACTAACAATAAAAATTCAACCTATTCTAAAAAAAAACAAAAGTAAAAAAGTGCAAGATAAAACCCTAGGTTGCCTCCTAGTAGCGCTTGTTTAATGTCACGAGCCTGACCCAAACCTCATGGATCCACCAACATCATTACTGAGGATAATTGCTCCACATCTCCTCCCAAATAATGTTTGAGCCTCTGACCATTCACCACCCAACTCCGCTGCTGATCATCATCATTTGAATGCTCTAATTCCACTGCTCCATTCGGGAATACACGTTTTATCACAAAAGGTCTTGACCATTTTGATTTCAACTTCCTAGGAAATAACTTTAACCGGGAGTTGAATAGCAACACCAGCTCCCCTGGATAGAAAGTTCTCTTTATTCACTTCCTGTCATGATAAAATTTCACCTTTTCTTTATAACTCTTGGATGAGTCATATGCATGTAACCGCATCTCTTCAAGCTCTAGCAATTGATTTCTTTGTTTGCTTTGAGTTTCATGAGGATCAAAATTTAAAAATTTCAAAGCCCACAAAGCTTTATGCTCCATCTCTACTGGCAAATGACATGCTTTTCCATATACCAACTGAAAAGGTTATAACCCCATGGAAGTTTTTATGGCCGTCCTGTATGCCCAGAGAGCATCATCTAGTTTTGATGACCAATCTTTCCTTGAAAAAGTGACAGTCTTTTCTAAAATTCTTTTGATCTCCCTGTTAGAAACTTCAGCTTGACCATTCGTCTGTGGATGATAAGGTGCAACCACCTTATGTCTCACCCCATAGTGTTTGAGTACCTTAGCCAGCTGAGCATTACAAAAGTGAGACCCCCATCACTGATGAGTATCCTGGGAGTTCCAAATCATGAAAAGATCTGCCTTTTTAAGAATTTGATCACAATGATGGCATCATTCTTAGGACCTGCTAGAGCTTCAACCCATTTACTCACGTAATCAACAGCCACCAAAATATATTCATTATTGAAAGATGGAGGAAAGGGTCCAACAAAATCAATACCCCAGCAGTAAAAAACTTCAACTTCCAAAATGTCTTGCAACGGCATCTCATGTCTTCGTGAAATAGCCCCTGTCCTTTGACATTTGTCACAACTCCTAGCATGATTATGAGCATCTTTAAATAGAGTTGGCCAATAAAATCCTGCTTGGAGAACTTTTGCAGCAGTTCATTCTCCATTATAATGACCTCCATAAGGAGAATTATGACAATGCCATAAAATTCCTTCTACTTCTTCTTTCGTTACACATCTCCTCAAAAGATTATCTGCTCCAATCTTGAATAAATACGGATGATCCCATATGAATTGCTTAGCATCATGTAAGAAATTATTTTTCTGTTGCCAATTCAATTCTTCAGGAACAACACCTGCAGCTTTAAAATTAGCCAGGTCAGTAAAAGATGGCCTTTGCTGAATATATAAGAAAGTTTCATCTGAAAAAGACTCCCAAATTTCTGTCTCTTTGCTCGTTACTTCATTATTGACTAACCTAGACAGATGATCCGCAATTAAATTTTCACTTCCTTTTTTATCACGGATTTCTACATCAAATTCTTGTAACAAAAGCACCCATCTAATCAACCGTGGCTTTAAGTCTGGCTTTGTCAGTAAGTATTTTATAGTCGCATGATCTGTATAAATAATCACTTTAGATCCAATAAAGTAAGATCTAAATTTCTCCAATGCATAGACTATAGCCAAAAATTCTTTTTCTGTAGTAGCATAATTCAGTTGGGCTTCATTCAAAACTTTACTAGCATAGTAAATAACGTGAAATACCTTTTCTTTTCTTTGTCCCAACACCGCACCTATGGCATAGTCACTAGCATCACACATGAGTTCAAACTCTTTATTCCAGTCTGGAGCCACTATTACTGGAGCAGAGATCAAGCTTTTCTTTAAAACATTAAAAGCTTGTATACATTCTGGACTCATTACAAACGGTGTAACTTTAGCAAGCAAGTTACTCAATGGCTTAGCAATCTTTGAGAAATCCTTAATAAATATTCGATAGAATCCAGCATGCCATAAGAAACTTCGAATTCCTCTCACATTTGTTGGTGATGGAAGTTTTTCAATAACCTCCACTTTTGCCTTATCCACTTCAATCCCCCTGGCCGAAATCTTGTGTCCCAACACAATCCCTTCTGTAACCATAAAATGACATTTCTCCCAGTTCAAAACAAGATTTGTTTGAACACATCGTTTAAGAATAGCATCCAGGTTGATCAAACATCTTTGAAAAGAATCCCCAAAAACTGAAAAATCATCCATGAAGACCTCTATACTTTTTTCCATGAAATCTGCAAAGATTGCTTGCATACACCTCTGAAATGTAGTCGGGGCATTACATAGTCCAAATGGCATTTTTCTGTAAGCAAATATACAAAAAGGACATGTAAAGGCAGTTTTCTATTGATCTTCCGGATCTACCACAATTTGATTATATCCAGAATAACCATCTAAGAAGCAATAATAAGCTTGTCCAGCCAATCTTCTTAACATTTGATCCATAAAAGGTAAGGGAAAATGATCTTTCCTGGTAGCTGTATTTAATCTTCTGTAATCAATACACATTCGCCAACCAATAACTGTTCGTGTAGGAATAAGTTCATTCTTTTCATTATAAATGACAGTCATCCCTCCTTTCTTTGGTACAACTTGCATGTTTCCACCTTGTTGCCCCTGATTTTAACCTTCAATTTTTTAATTTCATGTCTTTCCCCTCTCAGATGCACATGCAAACATATAATTCCCTTAAGACAGAGTTTAAAAACAAACAAATAATCAACTGAATTGCCTCCCATGTAGCGCTTGTTTAACGTCACGAGCCTGACCCAAACCTGTTTAGCACTCATCAGTAAGTGTAATTCTTACCAACACCCATCAGTAGGTGTACCTTCCTGTACCCTTCAGTGGATACATAAAAATTAGCATCCCTCAGTAGATGCTACCCAAAATTGTTTAAATATCCAAATAATTACATGTCCAAAATACTAAAAAAATGTTTTACAACAAAAAAAAATATTCCTCCAGCAAAATCATGTGTTGTCCTTCGTGTTGGTGACTTTAGTACACCAAATCTTTAGCTTTCTTCCATCCACCTGCTTTGTGCGTCCGGAGTATGGTGCTTCGATCTCCACTACTCATTTCTCCTTCAGCTCTTTTATCACCCACTCCTTTTTATATTTCACCTTTTTACCTGGTCGGAATGAGTCTTCTTTAGGTTCAGGATGGAAATTTTGTCCTTCTTCAATTACAGGTACCTGCAAAACATTACAGCTATCAGCATTCGTACCTGTTGCGTGCTCTTCAGATGCAGCTTCTCTTCTTAACATTTTATATCTGTCTCTCTTTCTTATTTTGATTATCCTTTCTTTAGCACCATCAAAAATCAACACTTGTTCTTGATCTCTCAATATCATCTTTTAGTCATTGAAACACATCAACATTTTAGAAGTCCTCATAAAAGGTCTTCCCAATATCAATGGAATTCTTCCTTCATTCGCCATATCAACAACTACAAAGTCAATCAAGAACTTCAGCTGCTCAATTCGAACAATTGCATCTTCCACCTTACCAATTGGCTTCTTAATAGAACCATCCACAACTGTCAGGGTAGTTTGTGCAGGTTTTAGTACTAGCCCTCCAATCTTCTTGAAATAACTGAAAGGCATCAAATTAATACTCGATCCTAAATCAATCATGGCTCTTCCTATATCCACATCGTTGATGACACATGGAAGAGTTAAACTCCCTAGATCCTTTTTCTTTTTCGGATGATTCTTCTTTCTAGGTTTAACACAAAATTCCTGATCTTCTTCATCATCAAGATCAATTACCTCTCCAAGATAATACTTAATCCTCTTAGAATAATCAGGAATTGGTGGAAGTATTGAAGGAACAACAGTCACCTGATTAAAGATCTCCCTGAATGGTTCCCGGTGACTTTCTTTCTTTACTTCTTTCTCCTCATCTTCTTCTTTCTCCTCCTCTTCTTCTTCATTCCTTCCCTACTCATCAGATTCTTCATTACTAATCATTTCCTCATCTTCTTCCTCACTGCTTTCAATATCAATTATCTCCACCTCCGACTTCCTTTTACTTCTCGTCAGAACAGCTTTGCATTCATCCTTAGGGTTAACATCAGTGTTAGCCCTAAACTAATTCTTTTTAGTGGTTTCTACCCTTTTGGACAGCTGACCAATTTGCATCTCCAATGATCTGAAGCTGGCTTGGTCACTAGCTTGTTGAGACTCATAGACTTTCAAAAATTTATCAAATCTATCATTCAAACTTCTAACGGTCTCTCTTAAACTGCTTACTTGCTGCCATAAAGGTGATGGTTGCTGCTGTCGGAAGCTTCCTGATTGCCTGGTTATTCTGATTTTTTCCAATACTAGGGTGGTTCTTCCAACCTTGGCTAGAATTACCTTGGTTAAAATTACCTTGCCTATACTGGAATTGATTACCCATGTAATTGGCTTCCTACTGCATTTCCTCTGGCATAGCACATTGACCATTAATATGGTCACCACCACAAAAATCACAAAGTTGATGTGTTTGGGAGACATTCCTAATCTCCTTCGGAAGTTGCGAAAGAACCTTTGTCAAATTATCTAGCTTTTGAGTCAGAAGATGATTTTGGGCTAGTATGGCATCATCTGCAGGCAAATGCAAAACTCCTCCTTTTTTTACAAGTGTGCCCCTCTCACTAAACGTTTCCTGCTCATTAGTCGCCATATTCTCAATCAAGTCATAGGCTTCATCTTCAGTCTTTTTCTTGATATCACCTCCAACTGAGGCGTCCAGCATCATTTTAGACTGCGTGTTTAGACCACCTAGGTAAGCAAGAACTAGGGTTGTCTTGTCAAACCCGTGAACTGGTGTCTTTCTCAATAAGCCTTTAAATCTGTCCCATGCTTGACCAAGAGTTTCCTCCATGCCCTATTTAATCGATGAAATCTCCAGCCTTCCTTGAGTAATTTTAGATTGTGGAAAATATTTGTTGACAAATTTGGTTGCCACAGCCTCCCATGTAGTGAATGTTCCTTCAGGAAAGGAATTAAGCCACATCTTAGCATTGCCTCCCAATGAGAATGGAAACAAGTTAAGCTTTACTCTTTCGTCTAATACTCCAGTCATATTCACAGTGTTGCAAATTTCACTAAATGTCGTCAAATGATCATATGGGTTCTCATTTGAAAATCCGTGAAATTGATTGCTTTGTACCAGATGGATTAGTGTTGGGTTCATCACCATATTAACTGTGCGATCTGTAGGCATAACTATGCTATTGAAGTGGAAAGGGACCACAACATTGGACTGATCTGCAAATGTGCGTCTTGGAGGAGGTTGATTCGCCATCTCCTCTAAATTATGTGTAAACGCCTCTAGTGAAGAATGTAAGAGTCTTTCAGGAGAGGGAAAGAGTTCACGTGATGGACATCTAACTCTTCTTTTTCTCCTATCTGATATACCTTCAAGAAGAGGTTGTTGGCTTTTCTTACTTCTAGTTTGTATTGCTTCCTGCATGCACAAGAAACAAAAACCCTAAAAGCACTTTTACAAATAAGGAAAATAAAACAAAAACAAAAATATCTACACTAATTACAATAATTACACCAAGTCAAATTCAATCGGTTTACACTACTCGAAAAGTTAAACCACGAGTCCCCAGCAACGGCGCCAAAAACTTGTTAAAACCCCTGGCAAGTGTACCAGATCGTTATCAAGTAATATAATTGGTAAAACCCAATATCATTCTCCCAAAGGACTCAAAGGCCTGATCTTTCGTGTAAATTAATCTTGTAAGACTTCTAAAGAAAATTGATTTGTAGTTTAATGCAAAAACAAAAACTAAACATGCAAATGCAGTTAATTCAATTGGCAAGAAAAAGGTATGGATGAATGGAGTTGTTGGGGTTTACAATTTCATCTTATCCACTCTCTTATATATACTCTTCTTATTAAATTCGCTTTATTATCTAATTGTCATGTAACTTTCTTAGTCTACCCTAAACTCGATCCCTCGGCGAAAAGAGCCTACTACTAGTTACTGACTTATTATCCCTAGTCTCCCCTAGTAATTAGCAGTGCAAGTACCACAGAAGTAAAATACAATTTATCGTCCTACCCCCCCTATTCCTAGGTGATATTTGTTGATCAAGAATTCCTTATCAGTTCATGACTTTCTCGTACGTCCCCGTATCGACAAAGGCAAACATCTATTTATCAAATGAGTTAAATGATAATAGCTTAGAGCATAGATAAAGAACCCACAAATGATAATAACAGCATATGCAAGCCTCGACGAAAAGAGAGTTTCAAAAGATTACATTGTTCCCCAACAACAAAGGGTTTAGTTCACCATTGACATGGTGAAACTAGATGAAATACAATGAAAGAATGGAAAAGCAAAGCCTAGATAGGATAAAATGGAGCCTAAGCATCCAAGAAATCTTCTTCAAGGAGTGTAGAATAGATCTGGACGTCCTCTTCTGCCAAAAGAATCATATTTGAATCGCACCGGGGCTATATATAGATCATAAAAGTAACAGAATTTAAGCCCAAGCCCAGCAGACAACCGCTCAGCGTCCAACTTTACCGCTCAGCGGTTTCCCTCTAGCCGCTCCCCCAATCAGCGGTCAATCTCATCGCTGAGCGGTTTGCCTCTAATTGCTCTGGACGCTCAGCGTCACCGCCTGGGTGCTAGACAACAACTTTCCCTCGAATATTGGCGCTCAGCGGTGCGTTTTGACGCTGAGCGGTGCATAGACTCTTCTTTTCTTCATTTTTCTTCTTCTTCCTTGAGTCTAAGACCTTCCTTCTTCAATTCCATTCTTAATTATCATCAAAACCCTGCAAAACAATGCAAAACAAGCATAATATCTCTAAAAACAACTTTTGAATCTCAAATGACTCAACTTAAGTGTTTTACTTGATTCTAAGCCATACAGGGTGTATTTCGATATCAATTTAAGCATGAAAATAATGGTTTTTAGACTGTTATCACCTACCAAGGCGATTCTGGTTGAACCTTCCATGTAGTTCCTTGTCTCCTACTAAGACGGTCTTGGTTGAACCTTCGATGCAATTCCTTATCACCTACCAAGATAGTCCTGATTGAACCTTCCATATAGTTCCCTGCCGCCTAGCAAGGCGATCCTGGTTGAACCCTAACAATCAACAGGGGTTCAACACTCTCTTTCAACATGGTCACTACGCTGCAAAAGAAAAGTACTCAATAAAACATGTATTTACTACTCAATATGAAGAAAAAGACAAATCATAAAAGTAAAACACAAGGTTGTCAAGAAATCTCGTTTCATTGATTGAAATTTTCAATTATATCATTGATGGCCTACTTACTGAGCCTATAAAGATAATAAACTACAAAATGTTCACAAGTCCAACTACCCATCAGTTTCGTTGTCACCATTATCATCATCTTCGACCATTGGATCAACAACAATTGAAGCAGTGGCTCTAACGGTCACCTCTTTAGACTTTTCACCAGCATTTTCCACTACAGTTGCATTTTAGGTCGCCTTAGTGACTGACATCTCATTAACATCCAACATACAACCTTCAAAGATGTCCTCGATTCTTCTACTTTTGCAAAATGTTGAGCCATATAACTGCAAGCACCACAAAATGCTCAAATCAGTTGAACAAATGTTTCAAGTTACAACTTATTCCACATTTACCATGCAACAAGGTAACAGACATAGTTGACAAATAAACTCTAAGAATTTTTTTGGTCAACAACTTCTTTGGGAGTTGTTCCGATATCCCAATTATCCTCCGATCCTCCTCAAACAAGATGTCTTTCGGCTATTCCTTGTATCGAATAGGGTTGTCAGTCCAATAGAAAGAGAATTTTTTATTATTGTTTACATTAAAGAAGTGTGAGCGACCGACAGAGTTAATCACAACCCAAAAAATTGATTCTTAAATTTCTTGAAAGATTGAGAGTATGCACCTAGGAGACAAGGAACTAACATAAAGGCTTGAAGACAACATCAACTGTTTGGATGCAATTACATTAGCGCAACGTTCAAAAGCCTGAGTACACCCAATGTAAACTCATTGAACAATAGACAAACATGTAACTAGGGATGGCAACGGGTCGGGTTCGGGCCGGATAGTGCGATACCCGAACCCGACCCGCATGAAAAAAGTGTACCCGCTACCCACCGGGTACCCGCATAAAAAAAACCCGTGGATTTTTTTCAACCCGCGGATATTCGTTGGATATCGTTAACAGTGTCGGTATTATTATTCAAACCCAATTTCTAATCCAAACTCTATTTTCCTTTCTTTTTCAAAACTTATAAACACTAGATCTTCACTTCAAAACTTCGTTCTACACCAAAATATTTCAGATCTGCACCAAATTATTTCAGATTTGCACCAAAACATTTCAGATCTGCACTCAAGGATCTCAGATCTGTATCAATGGATCTCAGATCTGCGCTAAAGGATCACAAATCTACACCAAAGAGTCTCAGATCTGCCTTTCGTCGTCGCTCTCGATGCGGACGGAGCCGTGAATGGTGGAGGAAAAAGTTGTCGCGGATGGAGCCATGAATGGTGGAAGAAGAAGTTGTCACGGAAGGAGTCGTGAATGGTGGAAGAAGAAGCTGCCGCGAACGGAGCCGTGAATGGTGGAAGAAGAAGTTGCCGCAGACGGAGCCGTGAATAGTGGAAGAAGAAGCTGCAAACGCTGCGACGACAGCGGCAACGTGAGGCGTCGTTGAAGATGGTGGTTCTTGTTGTTGGTAGGTGGTGGAAAGAAGAAGGGAAAGGAATATTGAGAAAGAAGAAGAAAGAAAAAGGAAGGATGTTTGAAAGAGAAGTCTGAGAGAGAAGAAGAAAAATGAAGAAGTGACCTTTTACTTCTTCTGCAACGCCAAATATTTTAATTTTATTTTGTAATTTTATATTTTAATTTATTTTGTAATTTCATAAAAAGGTAAGGGGTAAAATTGGAATTTCGTTTTTTAAATGGGTAGCAAATACCCGCGGGTACGGATAGTGTGATATCCGTACCCGACCCGTTAACGAGCGGGTATTAAATTACCCGCTACCCACAGGTATCTCTTGCCCGCGGATATTAAATACACACAACGGGTTTTGCCCGCGGGTACGGGTATTATTGTCATCCCTACATGTAACTGTACAAAAAATGCCATATATACTAAGAAGAAATCCTTTTTATACCCCTCTTATCAATGGCACTTACCCTCCTAAGAGATACGATGTCCTCAGACACTCCTACCAAAAATATAGATGTTGTTTAACCAAGAGTTTAAAATCCTAGACCACCTAAACTTGGAGAAATTAATTTTAACAAAGGGGTTCACCCACTTGTACCCCACTTCTTGGGTAACCCGAACTCAACATGTTCTCAGCAGGATCCTCCCTATTTTCTATGACCACCTCCATCTCTTAGCTAATACCACGGGATAAGGTCACATCTGATGATATCAACACCCTACTAATAGCATTGTTGTTATTATATTTCTTTCCCCTAGAACTAGAACTCGTGTTTGATCCAATACAGGCATACCTTGGGACTTAGAGGTACTTGACTTCTCAAAGTAATATGCTTTTGAAAGGATTCATTCTTCTCACAACAGTTGCGACCTCAAAGCAATCTTCTTAAACTTGGTGGTGAATTAGGTCAGAGGTCTTTATTTATAACAACTTTGGTAACAGTTTACCTTTCACTCATATGGGCCAAGAAAATTAGGTTAAACAACTCAAGAAGTCATGACTCTTCCTTTTCTAAGAAACACATTGTTTCAAGCACCACACATAAGTTTTGCCCTTACACCTCCCTCACCACATCAGCCCTAGCATTGAACCATTACACCCTTTTCATCGCTATACATGTAAGGTTACAAGAAAAGATACAAATTTTCTTTGCAAAACTCTACTGGATGACTACAAACTACCGACATCATGTTTGATAAGTCAGCTAAGGAACAACTATCATTGCTTTTTTGAATTTCTTTACATGCCTTCATGTCATGAAAAGACTTGGGGGCTAGCATATTGAAGATGGCCGAGTAGCCTTTGGTCATATCAACATTAGTCTCATCCTAGGACGATATGGTACAGAACATAACCAAATACGCCTAAGTGCATGCACCTAAACATGTCCAGCGATTATCACCAAGCAGTCTATTTGATTACTTGTCAACTTATTAGAACTAATGGTGTACTAACTACTCCTAAACTTAGCAAATTATTATCAAACACTAATTCAGACAAGGTAAATTGTTATAAATAACAAAATTATTGAGGTATATGTTTTATGTTTTTATTAATTACCCTTAATACTTAAGACTGGCTTGAGCGTCAGAGTATCTTCTATAGACACAACTCATATTCGAATTAAGGACGAGTACTAAGAAGGATGAAGATAAGTAATTTGGAGAGTGAAGGTTGAAGAAGTTCGTGAATTAAAATATTTACAGAGTACATCTTCGGATTTATAAGAATAATACCACATTTCGTGTATGTGGTTCACTTTATTCTTTAATTAGATACCCATTGGAGTATTCCTACATTATTATTATTATTATCCATCTTACTGGTGGAAAAAAAAAACATTTTCTAGTAATCTTTAAAGATTCCAAGAAAAGAAACGTTTGTTATACTAATCAAATATTATAAGTGAAATTCTTCTAAGAACTAAATCGAGTAAATTTTTCTTTCCTATTGAAGTTTTCTCATATTAAAAGGTGTTATTGTTTATTGGTTTCTCTTTTCTCTATTTTGTGTATTTCATTTTTTTCTTATTATTATTTATATAAAAAAGAATTGATTTCTGTTTTGCTTTTAAATATTATCTTTGTTATCTTTCTAACAATAATAGTTTTGTAGTAACTATGGAGGTGTATGATTGAACACCTAGTTAAATCAGTATTGACAACCTTCTAAAATTCCTTGCTTGTTGCTAACAAACGAAGAATTGTTGTGTTCAATTTACATTTGTCACTCTCAAATTTTGTTTTTCATTTCATCTTATTTATTTGAAAAAAGAAATACTAAAATTTAGAATAACTACTTTTAAGAAATATAATATAAAAAGTAATATTTATATGTATTATTTTAAAGATAGTAAATTATTTTATTTTAGATAGTACTGTCAAAATGGGTTAGAATTCGCAGGCTAATCCGACCAACCACGGGTTCGGACCGGGTTAGGTTTGAATAAAATGAAATATTTTTATACGGACTAATTTTCAACCCGGCTCACCCGAGTTGAACTCGTGGTGAGCTGGGCTGGCTCACTAACCCACCTAGTTTAATTTAGTTATTTATTATTTGGTGTTTCAATATTATTAGTTAACATTTGTAGTGTAAATGGGAATAAAGAAAAAGATGTTTCAAGAGAGCAAAATATTATGAATTTATCCATTCAAGACTCTAATCTTATAAATGGATAAATGACACAAAAGCTATCAATATTATAAACTTATTTATTCGCTTTTTGTGTTTGTTTTTGGATTTATTTGACTTATATGTTAATTTTTTTTTTATTTTGAATTATCTTTAGAGTTTAACATCATTTTAAAGTGAAATTATTTAATTTGAATTATAAAAGAATTGTAATTTTTTTTTTGGATTTAAAAAAACTTGTAATTAAGTGAGTCAATGAGTTAATCTGTTTAACCCACTAATCTCTGATATGTTGGGTCGAGTTTGAATTTTTTTATCTAATTAATGAATGAGTCGAGTTGAGTTGACTTACTAAATAGTCAATCCGTATTTTAACATCACTAAATTTAGATATAATATTTAATTTTATTAAAATTGATACTTATTAAGTTCAAACAACAGAAGCAGGCATATGTAGAAAATGTTGGCATAGATTATTTGCATTTGACGTGTGAAATTACTCCATGACTAGCACCTATCTTCGAAGACATGGAAAAATGGTACGCTCTATTGTCTCTTATTGTACTTTGCATCATGGACATAATTTCTTTGAAATGTCCAATGATCAATACTAAAACATTCTCTAAACCATAAATCATTCAAGATTTTATCATTAGACACCAAATAGAAAAGGAAAAGATGAAACTATTACTATTATTATCAAAGAAAAAGTTAGAAAACTCTATTTCCTAACACTTATTTATTTTTGAAGAAAAAAGAGAAATATCTAAAGAATATTTTCAAATTCCCGTGGAACCTCAAACGAAGACATACTGTAGAGACAAAGAAGAGAATAAAACTTAAGAAAAAAAAAAAAAACTTATTAGTCATAACCATTTATTTGAGATTTTCTAAAAAAACATAAAAGGTTTCAGGAAAAAATAATATTCAATAAATATTTTTGGAAAGAAAATAACCAAATAATATTGACTTTGATGGCAGTAGACTTGATGAGAAAAATGTATGTAACAAAATTTTTTAGACAAGACTTTTATCAAATGGAAAAAAAAAAGTGTTTATTGGTTTAATATATTAGGAGCTATAACAGTGAAGTTTTATCCTATTAGTTTATTATTTTCAAAATATAAATGTTTTAATATCATATGTAATTCACATTAAATAATTGAGAAATTATAAAATTTCTAACATACATTATTATACGTGTGCAATTTTAGAACATTTTTTAACAATTCCTTAAAAGTTAGAAAACTAATTAATTATATAAACATGATTAACATATAGATAAAAGAAACAGCACCTTCCTAAAGTTAAAATAATAATAGTAAAAAAAATGTTAAATATGTTTTTGGTCCTTTAACTTTGAGTAAAAATTGAAATTAGTCTCTCTTCAAAACTTTGGCCTAATTTAGTCCTTCAACTTTGGGTTGTTTACACTATTTGACACATTTTTGTTTCAATATTAACTGAGAAATATGTTTGAAACATCAAATAAAGTTAACAAAATTTAGATAAAAAGACTAAATTCATATATTTCTAAAATTGAAGGACTAAATTAGACCAAAATTTTAAAAAGAAACTAATTCCAATTTTTCCTGAAAGAATAAAAACATATTTAACCTTAAAAAAAAACAATTAAGAACAGCAACGTAAAGTATTTTAAAAATAATAATAAAATATTATTTAGTTGTAAAATTTTGCCACGCCTTGAAAGCTAGTTCCTTCCTAAAGTTGCATACTTTTGGAATGGTCCTCCACAAGGATAGGCGTCATCCATCAAAGCTATTTTTTATTTTAAAAATATCAAACCGTGCAATTCGTGGCTTTATTTATACTATAATAATAAAATTATTGTGCCATATTTTGCAACTTTATAGAAGTGGACGATGACAACGAAATTACGAGGAAAAGAATGGTATCTGACGAAACTATGTTAAATATATTAAGTGAGAAGTTAGTAAAAACTATTTGAGTTAAAAGCAAATACAATATGAATATGAATACGTAAATAAAAAAGGTTAAATATATTTTTTACCTTCATATTGTCTTAAAAGTTTTCGAATGATCTATATTCGAAACTTTTAATTTTATTATTTTCAAAAACAATAATTTGAGTTTCTTATTTTTAATTACGTTAAATTTTATCCTTTTACTTAGGTTATCACATCAAATGACACGTGACTCTCACGTGTTGGACTTTATTATTTTAAATAAAAATTATTTTTTATATTAATTTTTTTTTTTTCATTTTCTTAATCAATATCTTTATCTTCAATCACATATACAAAATTACAGAGTTCACATTTCATTACCTCTTATTATATTTTTTTTTTTCCATCAACTATTTTCATCACCAACATTTTTATTTTCTTCTTTCTTATCAACACAACCGTAAATCAGCACAATATTTTTCCTTTGCCTTTATATCATCGTCATTTTTGTTTATTATATTTTGTTAAAACAAATTATCTATATATTTTTAGTTTTCAAATTTAACAAATGATATTAAACGAAGTAATCTACACTAAAATAATTAAAATAATGAAACATAAACAAAGAACAAGTTTACCATAGTCAAAACGTTAAATGTTGCAAAAACAACACGAAAAATATAGACTAGAAGAGATTTATACAACAAGTCTTTTAAAAAGTTGAAACTCAAGAAATGACAATTAATGAAAGAAATAAAATGAAAAAACATAAGGGCTAAAACATTTAAATCAATACAAAAAATATTCAAGTATAAATAACAAAACACTAGATGGTTCATTGGATTTTCTATTCAGGTTTTTTATCACATTTTTTGAGGTTGGAGTTGAATTGGGATTTTGATTTTGTGTTCGCGTTTCTGAGCTTGAAACTATTAGGTTTAATTGAATTTGTGAGTTTGCATTTTTGGGATTTAATCTTGTGTGTGTTTCGTTGGACGGTGGTGGTTGTTGGTGGTGGCGCCGATGGAGCAACGATGGAGAGGACGTGGAGGGGGAGGGAGGAGAAGATCTGGTGGAACCTGTCATGTGGGAGACGATAGATCGGAGGCTCCTTCTCCATCACACCACGACGGTAAGGTAGTTGGGTGGTGGTTGAGTTGGTTCTACATCACTTACTAAATTTAATCACAATGAAATGTCCTCTTAAAAATAATTATAGAACTCAACATCTGTAACACTGTTTAAGAACATTTAATAGAAATGACAAAATTAACTCAATTTTTCAAAAAATTAGACTCAATTGAGACAATTACAAATAAGAGAGGTGACTTGAGAATTTCCAATAAATATAAAGACGATACAAGAGTTTAAATAATAATTTAAATAGAACGTCACATAGAATAAAATTTAATACAATTAAAAATAAAAGCTAAAATACTTTTTTAAAAATAATAATTTAAGATTTATTTAATACAATTAAAAATAAAAAGCTAAAATATTATTTTTAAATAATAATTTAAGTAGAATGTGATTGCCATCTGGAATAAAATTTAACGTGATTGGAAATAAAAAACTAAAATCATTACTTTTAAAAGTAAAATATCAAATGATAATTAAGAAAAAAAACATATTTAACATTAAATAACAATAAATATGGCAAGATAAGGTTTTCAGTTTCAGTTAATTAGTAGTGATGATTTCAGCTGGAAATAAAATATTAAAACTTACATTAAACATATAAACTAAAGTCTTAACTATTCAATATATGAATCATAGAAAAACGTGATGATGATAAGTTATGATTTTGATACACTGAATGTTGCGTTTTGGGTTTCAATGAAATGTTTGTTTTATATATCATGACAGTTAGAAATGATGCATTATTAAGATATAATTAAATATTAAATTTGAGAATTAACTTTGAGTCAGATAAGTAAATACATGAGTTGATGGATGAAAGTTTACGTTTTATACTTCATTTAATAATCACTAATAATGAATTCAAAAGGTAAAGACTTAATACTTATTTGATTCTTATATTTGTTAATTTTATTTAATTTTTATATTTGTTAATTTTATTTAAAATGGTCCTTAAATATTTTTTTAGTATTTAAAATGGTTTTAATTTTAAAAAAAAATTATTCAATTTAATCATTTTTACCGACTTGGTATAATGTTTACTTTATTTTAAAAAATCTTTAATGAGCTATCAATTAATATTTAATGAGCTATCAATTTTTAAACTATGTGACAAAATAAGATCAAGTAACGTAATAATAGAGATAAGATCCACATTCCGAATTAAAACTACTTTAAATACTCCTTAAATTAAATAATTTTTACAAAAAAAATAAACTACTTTAAACTTCAAAAACTTGGTTCAGAAAAAAATTAAATTAAACAATTTTTACCAAAGAATAAACTATTTGAACTTTGAAAAAACTTGAACACCACCATCAAAAACCAAAATAGATCTTAAGTTGAATATAATTTTTTTAAAAAACATTTACTAAAATTTTATAATTTCCTATGGTTTTAATTTTAAGGAATTTCCAATTAAAACTCTAGAATAAAAATTGGACAAATAACTTTTAATATTCAAATTTAATCGTTTCAATTTTTATAATAATATTATTACATAAAAAAATTCCTACAGTTTCAAAAACTATCATATCACTTACTTAATTTCAAACTTAGTATTAAATAATATATTTGATAAATATTAAATTATAAAAATTTTATATGATTGATAGATTAAATTTACATTTTATATAAAATTATTGAAAATATAGTTTAACTATATCGTGAATAAACGAATCTTGTACTTTATATAAATCATTACGAGAATCAAACTTATTCCGAAAATTGATTAAGAAATAATATATTAAAATGTTGAAACAGAGTATTTCCACTCACATAACTGACTACATTGGTAACCACAGATACACAGAATTCATATTATTATCATTATACAATATAAAATTAATATGGATATATATCATATGTTCAAATAAAAATATTAATAAAATAAAAATTCAAGTTCCAAAAACAAACAAGTTTGGTTTTCTAACCAAGAATGGTACTGAGAGCAGCACCGACCAGAATGGTTAGTGAGTACACTCCAAAACGCGATTCAGATATAGACGACGCGCCGTTTGGCCGGGACGGCGTCGTTTCGTTCGAGGAAGATCCCGACGAAGACGACGGCGATGGACTTGTTGCTGCCGGTAGTGGTGCCGGAGGAGAAGAGGCGGTTGCCGGAGACGGTATTGGTGGTGACGCAGTGGAGGGTGTAGTAGCCGGAGCGAAGGGGGAAGGTGGGTATGATGGAGGGATGGTGGATGGATAGGGTGATGAGGAAGTTGGAGATGATGCTGATGACGGGGGTTGAGTGATAGGGGAATTGGGATATGGAGTTGGGGCGTTAGGATAGGGTGGTTGAGATGTTGGGGAAGGAGTGTTTGGAGGTTTTGGAATGTAGGGAGAAGGGGCGGTGGATGGTGGTGTGGAAATGTAAGGTGGTTGAGATATCGGGGAGGGAGAGTTTGGAGGTGTTGGAATGTAAGGAGGTTGGGAGGTGGGGGAAGGAGTGTTGGGCGGTGGTTGAGAAGTAGGAGATGGAGTTTTGGGTGGTGGTGGCACATAAGGTGATTGAGAAAATGGCGATGGTGTTATTGGAACAAAGGGAGGTTGATGGGTAGGGGAAGGAATAGGAGAGGGAGTGGTTGGAGGAAGTGGATGATAAGTGGGTGAAGGTGCTTTTGGAGGAAGATGGGGTGGATAAGGAGTTTTTGGAGGCGTTGGAGAATATGGAGGAGGCTCCCTCACAGCCAACACCACAATGATAAGTTTCTGACCCTTCTCACAGTAATCATCTTTTCCACTGATGAAATAAAAGGGACCCGAGCGATCAAACTGAAACTCGGAGTCACCATCCTCAAATTTCTTGATCGGGTTCTTCTTGTTACATTTCTCATAATCCTCCTTGTTCACCACCAAAACCGAGTCCGATCCCTTCTTGTACTTAAAAACTATGAACACGAAAAAGCACACAAGTTAAAAAAAGCATGCAGAAAGGTAGCAGAAAAGTTGAAAAGCTTTACAAGGAAAATCAACTGACCAAGAGTGTCACTGACTTGGAACCTCATCCTTTCAGCCCAGTGATTGTAATTCTCAGAAGGGTACAAAACCCACCCATCTTTCGCACCAACATAGAAGGTGTAGGCCTGAGACCCCGAGAGCAGACTCAAGAGAAACAACAAGAGACAAAAAACACGTATCTGAAGCTCCATATGTTGCAGAGACCGAGGAGAGAGAGATATGGAATACTCTCAGAAAAATAAAGAAGCAAAAGAGTTACAGAAAGAAGTGAGGAGAAGGGATTGATATAAAGAAAAGAAAAAGTTTCCTCCTTGGTTACCGTTGTGGTGCTTGTACCGTAGGTCCAATAAAGCGTGTTAAACGCGCAGGGTGCTTTACGTGTCAAGAGTTACATGTGGCCAAATGACAGACTTAGAGAAGTTGAAGTTTGAGAAACTTTCTTTAATGTAAGGTTATATATATATATATATATAAAATGATGGGACATGTATCTAGTATCTAGCTACGTGCCACAGTAGACAGCAGTGCCATCTATCATGATTCAGAGTGAGATTTTATTTTAGAATTTGCAACCTCACCGATGCTGTGCTTGGTACACATTAATAAAAGCAATAATATATAAAAGAAAAGAAAACGAAAGAAAATGGTTGTTTGTAAGAAGGATCACGGGACTCTATTCTTTAGCTTCTGGCATAGTTTATCCATTTGGTATTGTATTCATATTCTCATCTGAAATCTAATAATAATAATTATGCTATTCCATAAAGATTATCTACACCATCAAACAGAGACAGCCAATAATGGGAAGAGGGGTTGGATCGTCAATCTACATTCATGCCTTGGATACTCAATCACTATACTAGAATTTGTATGATTGATTTAAGAAAAAGATATAAAATATTATTTTAATTTCTGAAATTATCCAGAGTCCTGTATTTATATCTTATTATTAAGTTTTGTAAAAGACCAATTTGACATTAAATTAGATGGATATTATTTTATCATAAAACTATACTTTTTTTCAGATCAATTTAGAAAACTAAATAAAATCTTCTATCTTTTTCAAGAATTTTCTAAACTATACGTTATTGTTACTACAGAATTATTTGATTCATAAAATATTATTTTAAGATTAATTTTTATTATTTAATACTAAAGACAAAATTAGTTATTTATCAGTTTAAGAAATAAAGCTCCTTTGTTTTTCTTAGTCAAAATGTATGCTTTTTTTTTTCGCTTTCTATAGACTGTTTGGTAGGTGAAATGGACTGCCAGTTAGGAGTTAATCACATCCACTTCAGTACATGTTTTTAATTTTTCGTTAGTTGATTAAGTTTTTCTTTATTAGATGACAATTGTAAAATATTTAACCTTTTTTATTAATATAACTTTATCATATTTTTACTTTTATTTATTTATTATTTTTATGTTTGTGATAAAATTTAATAACAACTTCTCTTACTTTTCTTTTTTTCTAATCCTTCAAATTAATTTTATATTTTTTAAATATTAATCGAAAAGTTTAATTCACAAAGCTCACCCATTTCAACTTTTAACACACCAATCTTATATCTCCATATACTCAGTTTTAAAATATTAAAAATAATTTTTTTTTATTAAAGGCAAACACAGCATAATTATTACATTTTGTTGACCACGAGAAAGCCATTACTCCCATCTAATATTGTACTTGTAATTTATTGGTGAAGACTAGAAATTTGCCGTATCTGAAGAACATTATTGTTTGGTACAATAACGTTACCATATTTTAAATTAGTATATATGATGGGGACATGAACACCTGTTTTGTTTGCTATGAAATCTTTGCTTTTAAAAAACTTTCCAATTAAATTACTAAAATGACATAATTTTCCATTGAAACTCACAAACACATATGTGTGATATCATGCATTTATGTTATTTATGTTACATTTCGCTACGTCACTTTACCGTTAGCATTTAATATTGGGTTATACAAATAACAATGATTATAAGTATTATTAATATTAAACCTCCCTCCCTAATATGGTTCTATTATTTATTGCTCTCATTAATTGTTATTCAATGTCAATATTGATCTCTTTCTTTTTATAACGTTTAGAAAACTTATAACAAAATATTTATTTTAATTGTCACGTCTTTTGTGTATTTTAAGAATGAATTATATAGTAATGAATTCCCATTATAAAATGATTTCATGTTATATAATGATCAATAAATATTGAAATTGGGACAAGAACTCAGGACTAACAAATATGGGCTTAAAAGGATGCAATTGCCACCCAAACTGATGATTATAGCTTTCTGCACCCTCGTAATTACTAACTGCACCGTGACAATAATAGAAAATAATTCAAACACCTTTTATTACACCACACAATTGTTATCATTGAAGCTCTCACCTCCACCATCACCGCCGTTACAAAGAAAGAAGAAAAGGAGGAGATGATGGAAAGAATGAAAAAAAAAAACTTGTTTCGAAAAGTTTTATCCAAAACATATTTTAAGTATTCTTAAAAAATTATTTTTGAATACATTTCATTTAGAAATGTTCCGAAAACTCATTTTAGAACATATTATATGTTTCCAAAATTCATTCTAGAAATATACATATTGGAAAATTTATTTTGGGAATTCCAATTCGAAAGAAATCCTGATATGTATTTCATACATTTCAGAAATTTTATTTCAAAAAATTCATTCTGAAAATTGTTTCGAAAATGTTGAAAAAAACAATTAAAAACTTTCAAAATATATAACCTAAAAGATAGAATAGTTACTTTAAAAATTTGAGAAAATGCGTGAAGAAAATGAATTGCAGGAAAGTAAAAGCCAAATTTTGGTCATGTTGTCCCACGCATATGAAGAGTGATGTTACCTACTCTAGAATTTCCACTTAGGTTAAAAAAATTATATTGTAAAAATAGTGAACTACCATTAAAGTAAATTATATATATATATATATATATATATATATATATATATATATATATATATATAAAAGATTGAAGATGCTTCAATATTCATCGGATGTGATAGCTTAATTTGTTATTGTTTACTTTTTTTTCTTTAAGGTTCTCTCTTTTTTTTTTTTTTTTACGATTTTATTCAATTGATAGGTAAAAGACAAGCTCTCAAAATGGGTAATCGGGTTCGAGGCTCGGCTAACCGTAGGTTAGTCTCTTAGTGAGTTAATCCAACTCGGCTCACTTATTAGAGAGTTGAAAAAATTCGAACCCGTGGTGGGTGCAACAGGTTGGTTTACTGGTTCATTTAATTATAAGTTTTTTTTAAAAATAAAAAATTACAATTTTTTTAAATTCAAATATAAATAAATATCACACTAAAATGATGTGGGTTGGTAAGTCAACCTGGTAAACCGGGTTCTAAGTGAGCTGAGTTGAAAACTAACCCGCATAAAAAAAATTAATTTTTTTTCAAACTCAACCTGACTCAAACCCATGGTGAGTCAGGTTGCCCAACGAGTTAGAACCCATTTTGACAACACTAACTTTAATATTAGTATATCCAACTTAATAAATGTAGTATATTTAAAAATAATAAATGTCTTCTTATAAACCATATTTATAGTTCTTTTAATGGACCTTTTACCTTAATGACGATTTAACAACAATCCAATAACATATTAATATTATTTATCATAATAATCCTATAGTTATTTTTCAGCATTATCTTTCTTCAAAGTCGATCGGTCATGGGACCTAAAGTCGTCCGACATAAAGCTAACAAGATTGATTGGTGTGTCATGTATATTAGCCCTTGAGCCGAAGTATTCTTCTTGGAAGACAAGGACTTTTTACTTCATAGTGAAGTGATTATCTTAGACAACGATCGTTAGTCACTCAACATTTTGGATAGTCATGATAAGGAGAGGTTCCACTTAGTTGGTATCTTCTAGTTCTGCCCTTTACTTTTAGCCCCCCTCCCCCCCCCCCCCCACTCCAAAGTCAGATTGAACCGTCCGACATATGAAGATTTTGTCAATGTAGCTATGTAGAGGTTTTGTTTTGATTATTACAACGTCTTCAAACGTTGTGATACTTTAACCATTAGAACTCTTGGCCCCCCTTTTCAACAGGTCGTTTCACATAAAGAATTGTGCCTGTTAAAGTGATATGAAGCATCATTAGTTTTAGATTGTTGGATCAAAGAAGATCCAATGATTGGCGTTCTACGATTGTTGACTTGGGTTCTTTCTATAAATAATGGTTTCATCTTCTCTTAAGAACTTCTTCTTCTCATACGATTTTTAATAAGATAATAATGACAAGTGTGATTGGTTCTTTGTCGTTTAAGGGGCTTTCAAATAGGGAAGCCAATGGGTATGCAAATGACACATTATCACAACTGAAATCACGACGAAATGATGAATAAAAAAAGAAACATGTTTAAAAATAGGTTTTAGAGTCACCACCGTAGTTTATTCTGGAAAACTAGAGCTGTCAAAATAGACCACCCGATTCAACCCGACTCGGGCCACCACGGGGTGACCACTTAGTGAGCCAACCTAATCCTGCTAATTTATTAGCGAACACAAAAATTTCAAACCTGGTTGGCCCACCATAAGTTGGTGGGTTAAACTGATTGATGTTACCAATGAGGAGCATTGATATCTTGAAGCTACTGTGAATTTTTGATGATGATAAAAGTTGAAGAATTGAAGACTCTAAATGCATCTTTGTTAAACACATTTTGTAGAAACAAATGTATAGGATAAATTGTAATGATGTAAAAACTCTTAGAAGTTTTCGTATTTAATGAGTCATTGCGCAAAAAATCGATTATCAAGGGTGATAATCGATTATCACGAGCCTATTTAGAAAAGAGTTGCTTGCGCAAATAATCGATTATTACACAGAATAATCGATTATCACTGTTTCATTTAATATTTTCCAAGACTCTGGAATAATCGATTATTCCGCAGGATAATTGATTATCACATTTTGAAAACCCCATAACGGACACAAATAATCGATTATCACTTACGATAATATATTATTTCTGGCAGTTAGGAGATGTCTTTTCAGTTTCTGACCATGGGCTTATAAATAGATTTTTCCACAACTCTTAGAACTGAACTTTTCATTTGAGAGTATTAGAGCTTTGTGTCTAAGAGAAGCTCTCTATGAGTGAAAATGATCTATGCCATTTTGAGAATACAGTTTGTCTGATGAAGTTCTCAAAGTGATAGAGTGCTCTTGCCTGGTCTTGTGAATAGGAGAAGCTCGCACTTTGTGTGTCAAAGGTCGAAGCGGTTCTCTTCAAGTTGGCAGAGTTGTTGCTTCCAGTTCGTGCGTCGAAGGAAGCTCTTCCGGTTCGTTTGTCGAAGGAAGTTATTTACTGCATTCTTTCGGTTCGTTTGTCGAAGGAAGATGTTTTCTATTCTTTGCTCATTTCATTATCTTGTAATCTGTACAACTATATTTTTAGTGAAAAAGGTTAGTCACTCTTTATAGTGATTAACAACTGGACGTAGAATCTTTTGATTCGAACTAGTATAAAAATCATCTGTGTGACTTTTCTCTTCCCTACACTCTTTAACATTTTAGCACTCCTACTGTTCGATAAATTTTCTCTTAGAAAATCAATTTTTTAAAACGGACCATCTTAATACGAGTTTGACCGAACACACTTTCCGCTATCTTATTTTTATTCCGCTACGCGACTCTATAACGGTACCGATTGTCCCGATAATTGACTCACTTAATTACAAATTTCTTTTTCTTAAATTCAAAAAGAAATTACATTTTTTTCTAATTAAAATCTAAATAAAGTTCAATCTATATACAATCCAAAGTGATGTTAAAATACAATCAAAATGACAAAAACACAATACAATTCAAATACATTTAAAGATAGGAGAACATTTAAGGATTTCATTTTTTAATATAATTTAATATTTAGAATTTAAGGGTGGGGTGTCGGCTCACCACGAGTCCAACCCGGGTGAGCTAAGTTCTTAGTGGGCCAAATTCATTTTTGGTCGTGTCAAAATTTATAATTTTTTTTTTGTCAAATTCGCACATTGAAATAATTGCGTTTGGACAAAAATTAAGAGTTAGGTAAATTGGTTTCTTTAACAAATTTGTGTTTTTAAAAGTGTTCCCTCTTTTTAAACTGGCTTTACAAATAATAACACGAAAAGTAAATAATATAGAAAAAGAGAGATTTACACAAGTATTTTTTATACTAGTTCAGATTAAAAGAACTTACATTTAGTTATTAGTCTCTATAAAGAGATATTAACTAATCAGTAAAGTAAACCAAAACTAACAATCACAAATAATAAAATTAAGGTTTTATAAAAACCTCTTTTGAAATCACAAGAGATGGAAAAACACCTCCCTTGAAATTCACAAGGAATGAACACCTCCTTTGAGATGAATCCTATAAGAGATAAAGACAACTATGTTGAATCCTACTAGAGATGAATAAATGGTAAATATTTCACTATTTTGCATGTTGAATTCTTGGACTTATAATTATTTTTATTATCATCAAAATATCCTAATCTTCATTATTTTCTCTTTTTCCAACAATAGTTTCTTTTTTTATGACTATCAAAATATGGTTTAAATTTTTTTTGTAATATTGTACACGTTCACAACTTAAACAAGAAACGAATATCAAATAAACTTAGAAACAATTATGGACTCTTTAAAACATATTTTAATTATTTATAAATTAAAATATATTAAATATTAGGATGATGAGAATGATCACCAGGGTAATAGTCAAATGATCACACGAGTAAGATCCAAAACAGAAAATAAATTCAGTACACGTGCAAAATAGTAAAATGCGTGGTGCAATAAGTAATTAAATGTGCAATGTGTGTAATGAATATGGTGCTAGTAAACACAAAAAAATTCAAAGCCCAAGAACAACAAACAAAAAATAGAGGGGGTACAGTGTTAGTAACATTAAGTAAACACAAAACATACCCAGCACCAAAAAAAACGAACAGAAATGCTGGTGCAAAGAGTAGAACCAAGGGGTGCACGTAGTAATATGATCCAAATAAGACTAGAGGTGAAAACAGTAAACAGAGGAGTGAAGAAAGGAACTGGAATGGGTCAGACCTTTATCGTTTTTTTTCTTCCTTATTATTTTTAAACAACATTTATTATTATCAAGGAGCAAGCATGAGCTTCTTCTCCCTCAGGCCACATCCTCTCCATGGTCACGCTCAAACTGCCGCCAACCTCATTGACCACCGGCTCGCCTATTTCCGGCAACACCGCCGGCATCATCGCCGGCGGCAACCCGTCGGTACACATTGTTTCTCCTGTTTTTCAAATTGCTAAAATCCAACCCTAACCTCTTTCTTTGTCGTATCTTTAATTTTTTTTTGGATAATGATACTTCGATAACATTTTTTAGACAATATTAAAATATTATTTACGTGTTATTTTATAATTGATATATGATAATATTTATAATTATTATTATTAATTATAAAATCATTTTGAACCAGAATCACACAATATTCAAATGTTATAAAAACAATTATTGTCTAAATATCGATATTTTTTTTATTTGATGGTAAGGAACTTAACACTATTTATTAGACTTACTGTTATGTCATTTCCTATATAATATCATATTTATTACAGGTGTCGTGTCCAATATTATAAGCGAAAAAACCGAATTTTACAAGACTCTTTGTATTAAAGTATGCTGAAATGATAATGTAGAATAAACAATTACTTTTTACATTAAAATAGTTTTTGTTTCAGAGATCTTAAAATAATATTAAATATAATAATTGAATGCTTTTAGGTTAAGTGTAAATAATGTATCATTGAATAAAGTCTTAAATGAGAAAACCGGATATAAAATCTTAAAAGTAATTATATAGATTCTAAATTAAAATTCTATGTTATGGATCCCATCATAAATATACCTAGGTATACTAACTCATAAAGGTAACTATGTTTAAGAAAAAAAAATTGTTTTGAATTCCAAAATTAACACAAAAAATATTTTAAACATTAATAAAGAAATATTTACGTATTTACAAGTAAATATAAATTAAGCTTATATATAACGTATTTAGTATCCATTTTTAAGCGTTGTATTCAAATGGTCCTTATAAACTTCTTGTCAACCTCTATTTAGTACCTCATTCATGAATATAGGATTGCAAAATATTTCAAATGACTTTTATCTCATTTATATTTGTAAATATTAGTATATATACAACTAGAAGTATCAAACAGCTAAAAAAAAGTCAATTCAATCTAATTTAAGTTAAAAATTTTGTAATTTGATTTGATCCATAAGGGTGAGTACGTAAATTAATTTATTTTATTTTGTTTTATATATTTATTATAGTACAATAATAATAGATTAATTGGATTTGATTTTTTTTAAAGTAGTAAGATAAAAGTATTTATCCAATTTTCCAAATAATATTATAAATATAGTAATTGAAAATTAAATTATTAACATATATAACTTGACAAATAAATAAATTAAACATATAAACTATTCAAATATTATTGAAAAATATTTTAGTACTTAAAAGTATCAAATTTTAAACTTATATAATTAAAAATAGTAAATAATTTTAATAAAAAATGGTAAAGTTATGAATAAAATATTATTATTAATGAATTATAGGTTAATAATCTAATTCGAACATGTTTAATTTGTGAGTTAAGTGAATTGAACTTACTTCAATCCACAATTAAAAAATTTGAAATTGTTTCAACCTAACCTAAATCAAACTCAATGCTAAACTAAGTTGACTCACATGTTAAAACCTATTTTCACATTATATTTTAAACCGTGGTCCTATTCTAAGTAAACCAATAAATAGTCCTAAAAAAAGTAAAATAATACATGATAATATATAGAGTATATAAAAATGGTTTGTGTTTAAAATCATAATATTTTTTTTAATTGTTAAATGACTTTTAGGGTTACTTTTATTAGTCATTCATTCATACTTTGAATTTAAAAAATAAAATAAGCCTGGACAAACTTGTTGCATATACAACTGAACTTCAACTTTATTGATTCAACAAAATATAATCATATATTAAAGGAAGAAGAAGACCTTATACAAGTTACAACCGGCTGCATAGGTATACAGAAAAAAGAAAAAAATAATCATAAAAAAAAGTTAAGTTTTATATATATAAAAAAATAAAAAAATGATAAATAATAAAAAATAGTATCAAATAATATAAAAAAAAAAAATTGAATGTCAAAATATCAAGGTCTATGTACAAAATAACCCAGACGAAATAGGGTTAAATATGTTTTTAATCCCTATACTTTTGGGTGATTTTGGTTTTAGTCCATTTTCAAACTAAGGTACAATTTAGTTCTTCAACTTTAGAAAACTCTGGTTTTAGTCCCTTTTACCAAATTTTTTTAACTTTATTTGCTGTTTCAAGCACGTTTCATTATAGCATTTGGATTGTTTACACTGTTTGACACATTTTTGCTTCAATAATTGAGAAACGTGTTTGAAACAACAAATAAAATTAAAAAAATTTGATAAAAAGGACTAAAACTAGAGTTTTCTAAAGTTAAAGGACTAAATTGTATCTTAGTTTGAAAATGGACTAAAACCAAAATCGCCCAAATTATATGGACTAAAAACATATTTAACCCGACTACAGGAATCTTTGTAACGAGAATATTAAAACAAGAAAAAAGAACAAATGAAGCAACGATAGAAAGATAGATGACATATTTGAGGTGAAAAGTGAAATCCTGAAAACATTTTGTGGTGAGAGGTTTCAAAAATGACAATGATCTTTGCACATGTTATAACAGATACTCTCGACTTCGGTGCTACTAGGATTCACACATGCTGCGCTGCACTGTGCGTAACAATGTTGAACTGTTTTTTCATCCTTGTTAACGTTATTGTCATTTCCACGTCGCATGACATGTTCAGACGCAGTATATCCCTCGTCTTTAATCTCATTCATACTGTTCGTTCCAGGATTAAGAATAGTTACACGACGACCATGGCTCGTCATCAACATGCTCGCAACCAAGAGGATCAATGCAACCTTTTTACAAATCATTTTCGTTTCTGTTAATTCTTTCATTCAAGAAAAACAAAAACAACAACCTTAATAACATGTGGGGTGTGCTTAAATTGGGTTTTCATTGCAGCCTTAGATACTGTTCTGGTCGAGAATGACGCTAATGGAAGCATCTATTTTTTTACATGAATATGTGTTCTTGTGGCCCTTTTTTTGCCTCTGTTAATTGCAAAAGATGATTACCATTCATTTTTTTTCATTTTCCTCTGTCATCACTCACCACTACAAAAATGTATGAGGAATATGTACCATTCCCTTTTTTCTTTCTCTCACTTATTGGCATATTAATTATTAACATAAATTTCTTTTGAAGTTCCGATTTTTTTAATCATTTAGTTTATATAATACTAATGATTTTTTTCGTAAAGTGTTGTGAATGCCATTATGATAAGTGAAATTTTAGGTAAATTATATTCTTAATGTCATTGATATAACTTCAGGTAGCTCAAAAAGTTATTTAGTACAGGAAGGATTCTTTTATAATAAAATCCTATTTACTTAACATGGCTTATTAATAAGTTTTTAAAAACCAAACTCGTATATGTAATTTTAAAAGGAAATTGACCCACTTTCATAAAATTATCCATTTTCTGATGACTATAATACCGTAAGTTTGATTATTATTAATTAATATTTTTTTTATCATAACGTTGTTTGATGCTTGCTCCCAACAATATTTACCAAGGTGAGAAAATATTTGCATCGATATAAACTATTTGCACAAAAATATCCCGGAAGATACATTTGAAGTAACCTAAACCCAGGGACGAAGCATACTGGTTCTCAAACTTCTCAAATATATAATTTCAGAATTAAATTAGCTGAATTTTTATTTTTTATAAAACACGTTATTTAATAAATAGTAAAATATAAAATTGAATATAATAAAGAATAAAAATTTTAAGAATTTTTTAAAATTTTCTCTCCCTATTTTTGATGGTTTGTGTTGGTCTCCTTTTCCAATTTTTTAAGTTTATGGGCAAAAACACTTTGAAAATTATTATGGTGAGTAAATTTTTTTATTTATTTATGTATATAGATAAGTCGTGCAAGTCTAACACAACTTTAAATGAAGAAGTCATGCAGGTGATGCACGACTTCTACACTGACATAATAAAAAATCGTGGAGAGTTTACGATTTCTGTGATAATCGATTACATCATTACTGTAATCGATTACCAATGTTGAAATTCGAATTACAGGCCTCTATATTTCTTACAAAAATGTTGTAATTGATTACCAAATGTTAAAATTAGAATTACAGACCTTTGTAATTGATTACAGTGTTGTTGTAATTGATTATCGGAAAAAAAAATGATTAAAACAATTAATGGTTGAAAATGTGATTTATGATTTGTGGTCTAAGAGTATATTGCAGTTATAATTCTTGGAGTATGATTTACATTTTGAGTAGACTAAGAACAAATTAACATGAATAGGAGTAAAGAAATTCATAAAAAAAATAAAAGGTATTTTTATTAATTCATAAAGTCATCACAAAAAGATAATAATAAAATTAAAAGATATTACAATAAAATTAAAATCTAAGAGGGCCCTGGTGACCCAAAGTGATGACGTAGATAATCCATGTCTTGTTCGAGATATCTAATTTGAACATCAATATTGTCAAATCTATTGCCAAAAATGCCCGCGGATCACAAATCACGTTCATTATCTCGATCAGCATAACAGAAGAAGTATCTTGCCAAGGGAGAGATGGTTGACGGTCATGAGGAATTGCCTAAGTATCGTCTCGTTTGTGAACCTAGTGTCCATCAACGTTTTTAACAAAGCCGAAGGAACTAATAACTTTAGCACCAATTCTGAATGACCTCTTCACTGGAACAAATGACTCATCATCCAAAAGAACTTCAAAATGTTCCATAAAAATGGTAATCAGTAAAGGAGCATTGTTCCTTAAGGTCTTTTCATCCTATGTCTGATGAGAATAACCTAATCTCCCTTGATGTGAGAAGTGTCCATATCAAAATAAGATCTTCCTCTGTAGCCTTTGCAAAGTTAGTTGAACGAGGAATCAAAATGCGACGTATAATGTAATGAAGTATTCTAGTATCAACTTTCATCAACCTCACTGTTTTTCTACCCGAAATATTTGCATTCAATTTACAAATCATTTGTCTAGCATATAGGCCAAAGTAATCATATGTCCACTCATCAGGTATATTACCTTCAAAAGACAATCTTGCATAAGGAATGTTTGTATGGAAATTTAAAAAGGGTGGAGTTATGGTTATTCTAAATTCTTTTACCTCACTATGAATGTCTCCATCATAAAAAATATGCATATTATTATAAAAGACTCTTACTAACTCGGGACAATAATTTTTTTGGTGACAAACAAAATCAATTAGACCAACGTTTGTCAACAGATTGAAACACTTAAATTTTCTTTCTCAAAAAAGTTAGTATCTAGATATTTATGGTTCAATGATGTCATGCTAAAAAAACCTGGAACAATACCTTTCATATTGAGCAGTGGTAGAAAATAACAGACCGAGACGTGTGGTTGGGACAAATGGATTTGATGATGGTGGTAATGGTGGTTTCTTAGTGGGTTGATGACAATGACATCCTACAGTAGAAGAAGAACCCTTTAGCCTTTGTCTTTGAGGATTTCTTCGTTGATGATTTTTAGAGCTTTTAATTGATGGAAATCGTAAAAATTTGATTGGAATATGAGATTTTAGTGTTTAGAAGTGAATGGGAGGTGGAAAGAAAGATAGGAGAAGCTTTTTTTCGACAAAAAAGGAAGGAAACAATGTTATGCATGGAGAGTGGAAATTAGGGATTCTACAAGAGGAAAGAGAAAATAGAATATTTAGAGTTGATTATGAAAAAGAAAAATCACTTATGAGATAAGATGAAGATAATGGACAACATTTAATAAATATAAATACATTATTTGATAACAATATTTAACAACCAATTACAATAATCACCATTACACTATTAAAAATTTTAAATATCCATCTATTTCTTATATTTCTTTGTTCATCTATGTAACTCCATGATTTGATATCCTCGTCCTCTTCAACAGTTGCTGGTGGGCGAATGTCTCTTGTTTGGATGAAAATTTCAATGATTTACCAAGTGTGCGGATGTAACACTGATCGGTCAATAGTTTGTGTTTTGTTTCCACTGATTGATCATTTTTGCAATATCATTGTCACATTTGATTTCAACCTATCATGCAAAAGGTGTTTGTCATGTACCTTTATTAAACGATGATAGTTCATATGGGTGATTATTTTGGCGTTCACCATAGTGGATTCTCTCTCTTATTTTTTTCTATTAGTTGATTGAAAGTGCCATTGTGTTTGATGGACATGTTTACCAAAGTGTCTAATCTAAATTACAATTTGTAACCACACTGACTTTCTATTATGCCCGCGCCTTTTAAAAGACCCCAAAAATATATTATTACAAGTGATCTTGAGATGGAGGTTGTGGATGTGATAGTTAAACTTGATGTGGTTGTTGGAGTCATAAGACTGAGTATTTCATCAGTAGATATGGTGTGTTGTCGCGTAGATTACCGTTTCTTTGAAATTGTATCCCATTAACAATATGATTATGTCAGTCATTCCACATCGCAATCCACCATTGATGGTATTCTTCCTAGTTTCTATTCGCTTTTCCTCTCATGTCCTCTTTATGAGCGTCATCAAGATTAATTGGGTTCGATGGAATGTTTTGTCGAAACTCAAATTGACACATTACACGATCTGTTTATTGATATTTAACGCTGAAAAACATATCAGCAAAACTGTTGCTCAACTAATGGGAGAAACATCAATTGTAATTAGTAGATGAATCTCCTGCAGCATGTATGAGGTTTAGAGGAACTATAAAAATTTTCAAACGATTAGAATAAAGTTTCAAATGTATTTAAACTAAATACATTTAATACAATGAAGTAATTTGGATACCTGTCTCAATTGAAAATCATCAAACTTTTGACAAAATTTAGTCACGGTGGTGGTGTCATGAAATATGGATTGCATCGTACGACACAACATTCTGCCCAAGGGGAAATCTACATTTTTAGCAATATCTTCATTAGTTAATGGATTAATTTAAGGAGAAATGCATGTTGTTCTCTCCCAAGCCCAAAACTATAATAGAAGCAGACATCCTTGTATGTTGTCCTGGTCAAACCTTGTACCATGATTCAGGGCATGGTACAAGCATAATAAATCTGCAGAACCTCAACTGTAGTTGGAAGCATTTTCCAAGTTCCTTATAAGTAATAGGTACATTAAATGCACCATACTAGTAGAAGTATTTGACATTAAAGTACTCCCCATTAAAGTTAATTATATATACTCGTGCATAGTGAACTATGACGATATCAGTAGCGTTATCCGACAACTGCCAAAATCTGTTGTTCAACCATGACAATTTTATTTTGTTTCCTCCTACGAATGTCTCGGGGGGAACATATTTCAATAGTTTGAAACATTCATTAAGTAGTGCACTACTAGCAATGACCGCCTCCCTTTCAATTGGAAGACCCAATTGCAATGCCACGTCTTGTAGGATTACGGTGGTTTCTCTGAGTGGCAAGTGAAAAGTATGAGTTTCAGTCCTCCACCTTTGAACTAGAGTAGTGACCAACAAGTTATTAATCTCCATATTTTGCAATCTTAATATAAACCAAAATCCAACTGCATTAACTAAATGTGTCACCCATGCATCAACTTGGTCTAGATGTTTCAAAATCCAGATTGCATGTTTTTTGGGGCGGACAACTCTTTCATTCCCCTCCCATCTATGTTTTATGAGAAGGGACATATCGATGAGAATATGACTTTTAAACACCATTATGAACTGATAAAAATTTTAGTACATTAATTAATTTACATAAAAAATATTAAAAAAAATTAAGTGACTTACCTCTAAATATAGTAGCTTAAAGGACGAAAGGAGCTTCACTTTCTCTTTCACTTTATGTTGTGTATGTGTGCAAGGAATAACTCTCACTTTCTCTTTCATTTATAGTTTCCTTTACATCTTTTAATTGCAAAAAATCCAAAGTGGAAAGCAAATGTGCAATATCTCTTATTCCTATTTCCATTCCCGTGAGTGAATAATTGAACCAAAGCAATGTTGCTTCTGCCATTTGATTTAAATCAAACTGAAAAAATCAATGCAATGAGTGAACTAAGGAAGTTAAAAAAAATGTGCAATCCTCACATGCATGGCAATGATTCTTTGCATTATTTCAGTGTTAATAAATTAAAGATTCCCGTTTATGAAAGATGAACATGAAATATTAATACACTGAAGTCATATAGGGGTACACGACTTCGAAGTCGTGTACCTCCCATATAACTTCGAATACCTCCCATACGATTTCAAACTTGAAGTCTTGTAGCCTCCGTACGACTTAAGTGTTTCCTCGTAAGAATATGCACTCTTTTGCTTAAATTTTTTCAACGTTATACCTTGGTAGGACAACATCTCTATGTTGATTATTTGTACTCTCGTTACTATGGTTAGTTGTTCATTAAAATTTTCTCAGTTCAATGCATTCTCGTTCACTACATTGTGTGTATATAAGAGTTCATCATTAACATTAGAAAAACTTATGCTCAATCAAAAGTTGTTGGCAAATTCCTATTGCAAACAATTTTCTCTCCAATTATGTTTCCCCTCTCACAAACACTAACTACTAATGACATCCTAGAACTTTGGAGCATCTTCATTGTCACAAATCGTTAACGACGAACCATTGTCATTAGATAATGTCGATGAATTTAGCAATGATGATGAGTTGGATAGCATACTTCACGATGAACAAAATGAAGACCACCAATTGATACAGTAGTCTTAACATGCTCAACTAAAGCTACAAGAACATATGCAATTCCAATCAAAGGAGGAAGAAATTTCTGCAATCAAGAAATATCACATAAACAACGAATGTAAATTCAACATTGTTGAATCAAAGCCTAACATATACATAGTTCGATGTATGGATTACCACAATGGCTATCATTGACATTTGAGGGAAGGCTATGGAAAATTCCACCAACATTGAAAAATCAAGACATCGAGGGACCTCATACTTGTTTTTCAACCATACTCTCTCAAGATCATACAAATCTTGACAGTAATCACATTACCTCGATCATGTCCAATTCTCTGAGGAAAAACCCCTCAATTCCCATCAAAAGTTTGATTGTAGAGATTAAAAATCATTTTAGATATTCTATGTCATATAAAAAAGCTTGGATAATAAAAAAAAGGTCGTTACAATGGAGTTAAGTGACTAGGAAGAATCTTATAATCATTTTTCCAAGTGGTTACAACTTGTCCAAGATGCAAATCCAGGACAATTATTCAATGCACTGGTTCTCCCGTAGATGTTGATGGAGTATCAAACACCTCATGCTATGTTATGGAAAGAATTTTTTGGTTGTTCGGTCCATGCATAAAAGGGTTCAAAAATTATAAACTCATTCTCCAAGTCGATGGAACCTTTTTAATAGTAAGTATCATGGAACTTTGCTTACTGCGATCGCTCAAGACGACAATAGAAATCTTTTTTTCCATTAGAATTTGGTATTATAGAAGGTGAGACAAAGGAGGCATTGATATGGTTTTTTCAATTACTTTGAGAGCATGTTACCCCTCAAAAAAATCTTTGCATCATCACTAATAGAGGGAAGGGTATTTTATCAGCCTTAAGGTTAGAAGAAGTTGGTTGGGAAGAAGATGGTATAAATTCTGTTTATTGCATACGTCATCTAGCCTCAAACTTCAATAACAAATTAAAAAAATCAGGAACTCAGGCGATAATTCATAAACTTGGGTACTAGTAACTAATTTGTACTATCAATTTACTTTTAAAATTTCATACACTAAACTCTTACAATTTTATTTTTATTATGTTCTTATAACTTACGAGGTGAAGCAACCCATTGTAACAACAAAACTTACCGCAATGAGAGACCTATTATCCTAACAAGTAGTTTGGATATATAAAATTCCATTAAAGAAATGGTCTAAGACTTTTGATGGAGGTATAAGATATGAACATATGACCACAAATCTTGCTGAGTGCATGAACTCCATGCTAAAGGAGCATGTTAATTACCAATTTTTTCTCTAATCAAAACAATATTTGAGATGACACAATCATGGTTAGTTGAATGAGGTTTAAAAGCACAATACATATTACAAGTCGGCCACTAATATCAGAAGAAATTACTAACATTATTCAAAAAAATCAACAACAATTTACATTTTTATCATGTTCATCACTGTGATCGAGAAAATTTTGAATTTGATGTTTAGAAAATCTCAACACTGATAACGGTTGATTTCACCGTTATCTATGACTTAATTTTGATAAATCCTTTGGTTTTAGGTTAGTTTGTGAATAAAGAGAGTTGAGGATATATTTTGTGAGTTTATCACTAATTCCCTTAATTTTGTAGGAAATTTGGATGATTTGGAAGAGGAGTTGAAGTACCAAGGAGTTGGAACTCAGAAAGGACTAAAAAAGTATCAGAAAGGAAGATTGCAAGACGCTTGAGCACCCTTTTTTGGGGCCCTCAGCGCCAGAGGCTCACAATGACGCCTGACTGCCCCTTTCTGAAGGTCCTCAGCGCTGAAGCCTCGTAGTAACGCTTGGGCACCCTTTCTGGAGTGCTGAGCGCTAGCTTTCCTGATCCGTTTCATGCCTAGGCTTGGACTTTTTATCTGTTCTATTTAAGGACTTGGACGTCCTAGGGTTTGTATCTTTTGGCAAAAGGAGTGCAAATTCATACTTTTCGACCCTTTGGTGGCAGAATTGGATGCAGAAGCACTCCTCTTCGGTTTTTAGAGTTTATCTTTCATTATATTTCCATTGTACATCTAGTTTCTCCATGACAATGAGAACTAAATTCTATTTGTTGTTGGGGGATGATGTAACCTCGTGAACTCTCATGTATTTGAATTGATTCTTATTGATATATGCTTCTTTCATTAATTGTTAGGATTTTTCTTCTTTGCTTAATGCTTGTTATGTTTAACTCATTCATGGCATGATGTATGATTTGCATGAGTATCGGGAGATATCTTACAATTCAGGATCTAGAGAATTTCCCCCAAAAGTAGTATTGCTCAAGGATGGGGATATGAGTTTTGGTTGCCTTAAGCTACTAATCGTAATACATAATTAATTATTAGGGATGCAAGGGATTGTGGTATAATAATTAAGGATAAGCTTTCTTCGCCGAGGGATCAGGTTTTAAGTAATTAAGATAGTGACATTAACATTAATGAAGAAGATGAATTCTTATATGCATGAGAGTAAACTAGGTGAAATCTAAACCCAACAACATATTCATCTCATATATTCAACATCACCCATTCACCTTTGCGTTTTTATTCAATTGATCAAATTGCATGCATATTTACTTTTTTTGTAATTGCATTAAAAACCCAAAAATCGTTCATCAACGTCTTGATTAGTTAAGTAATTAATCACATGACTGTTTTGTGTCGTCAGTCTCTTAGGAAACGATACTTGGTCTTACCATTATTATTACTTGATACGATTCAGTACACTTGCTGAGGTCTTAACAAACACTCCACCAATATCGCCTACATCCAATTTCGTATAATGTCGGGCTAAATGAATGTTGGTGTGATTATGGTCACTTCCAATATATCAATCTAGTTTACACATATACCACTAACCCATCATGTCATTGTCGTTTGTGCATATTCACATATACCACTAACCCGATATATCAATCTAGTTTACACTCTTCACAATATTTACAAGGCATGTGAAGTCTAACTTCACCCCCTCCGAAATGAAGATTATTGGTCAGCATATACTAGTCCAAACTTCATATCAAATCTTCAAATGTGACGTAAGGCATCAGGAAGGCTAACTATTACTATAATCCATAATGATATGGATCAGTCGATCTCGGATAAACCTAAAAAATATTGTTATTGGGGCAACAAAGGTTATCATAGGGGGACAAGTCCATATCGTTAATAATTCTTACATCTTTGTATTAATAATTTTTTAATATTAATAAACTACATTTTTGCCTTATATTATATCTTATTTTCTACTTTAATAAACAATTAATCCAATTTATGGCGAGTTTAAAGCAAATGACAAGTTTTTTGTGCCTAAATTCCTTTGGTAATCGATTACCAACCACAACAACCGATTACTTTCATGTGCTTCAACCATTTTAGTCTCTAGTAATTGATTACAACATTCTTATAGTCGATTACAAAGGCTTGTAATTTGAATTTTAGCACTGGTAATCGATTACAGTGTGTAATCGATTACTATAGAATTCGTAGACACCCTACACGATTTTTAGCATTGTGTAATCGATTATAACTGCTCGTAATCAATTATTAGGCACTGAAAACGTGTGGAGATGCATGACTTCACCATTTTTATTATGGTAGTGTAGAAGTCGTGCACCTCCTACACAACTTCCTCATTTGAAGTCGTGTAGAAGTTACACAACTTGCCTATACAGATAAATAAAAAAAGTGCCTAAAATGATAATTTTCAAAGTGATTTTGTCCAAAAACGTAAAAAGACCCTTCTCTCTTATTTTTTTTTTGTTTATGAAGAAAAAGAGAGTTAAACACAAATTATTATTCAATATGTTTTGTTTTTTTTAAGAACTTTTTTTTTTATTTTATCTACTTAACAGTGAAATATTATTTTTATAGTAATATATATATATATATATATATATTTTTTTTTTTTTTTTATTTTGAGTCTTTTTGTATAGTAATTTTTTTTTATGAATATAAGAGAAAAAGTTAATTGTTAGTGTTTTTTCATATAGTTAATTTTTTAAATCTTTATATTTTTTTAAATAGATATATTAATGAAGAATAAAAGAATAAATTATTTTTTTGAAGGTGATAAAATGTAAGTTACATGTGAAGATAAAAACATCGCAAATTCAATTTATTCACCTATTCTAAAGTATTATATTAATGACCCAATTGTTCAATTGGAAAGAAATCCTTTTAAGATTCAAAAAATAACATACAAAGAATTTTACATTAATTATTTGAGACGTGATCTCGGAAAACATTTTCAAATATGAAAATATTGAATAGTTCAAAAAAATGAAATTAAAATATATTATTTAAAATAGAATCCATATCAAATACAATTTGAAAACTATCATTTTTTTTTCTAAGAGATTTCAACCTTAAAATTATGTACTTTTTTTTATTGTATTAGTAACCATTATTAAATATATAAATTTTGAGTATATTATTATTTTGACTCCTCGAAATTACTAGTTAAAACTCATATATCTTACCACTGTAAGGTTCACGCTTCATGTTCCTATAGAACAACATTTTTATTAACTTGGATCGGAGATACGGTATACATTAATTAAAGTTTCAAGCCTAGTTCCTTCCATGCAGTATCCTATTCAACAAAATACTCCTCGTTGCATCATCTATGAAACACTCTTCATCAAACATCACATTTGCAAGGACTATAGTGTTAATCACATGTATTGTCCCTCATAAATTAAACCTTCAAGAATGAGGTTTCTTCATTCAAATATAAATACAAGTGAAGAATGTATGGAAAAATAAAAATAAAATTCAGAGGTTCCATTCTTCATGCGAGAAATTACTCTCTCATTAATCAAGTGATTTTCAAGGCAGAATTTCTTAGTTGCTTAATTTATAATATAGCATTCTCAAAATGAGTATGAGCAAGAAACGTTTTACAAATATCATGTTCACCCCATTTTGTGATGATCTTTTGTCATTAATTCTGTGCCAGTTTGTGATGGTCTTTATCTTTGTCTCTAAGAACATCCAGTTTAGTCCATTTGGCACGCCTTAAGAAAAGGAAGAGAGTTCCAGCTTGACATAGCAGCCCACAAATCAGACCAATCCATAAACCCTATAGATTTTAATACAAGCACAATAGTAAACTCATGAATGATAAAAGGTCTCATAATCAAGATGATTCTTCAAGATATCAGAACAAAAAAAATCAAAATATTTTATTTACCTTATACTGCAAATTGGTCTTAAATCCCAGGAGACATGATATTGGTAAGCCAACAAGATAAAAAGTTGCAAGATTAATGTATGCTGTGGATTGTTGCAGGCCACATCCTCTGGCTGCCCCTGTAGCATTAAACACAATTTTCACCTAAGAATTTGAAGTTTTTCAGGCTTTTTTTAACTTTTCAGACACAGAAATGTTTTTCTAAAACAAATAAGGGACCAGGTCAAACAATTAAAGGAGTTATATTAAGGGTAAAAAAATGAGAGGTAGGACAAGGAAATTTGACAAAAACATCAAAGATGTTAGCACAATTTAAGAAATTCAAACCTTGCATGACACCTTGAACAGCATCTAGTACTATAGAAATGGCAAGCAAGGGTGTCACTGAAGTAAACTCATCTTTAATTTTAGAACTATCACTGAAAAGCTGAATCCAGATATCATGTCCAAATCCAAGCGCCAAAGCAAAGCAGAAACTAAGCAGGACAGAGAGCTTGACAGTGACATTCATTGCATGTTTAGCTCCTTCCGGGTTGCCTGCTCCCAATTCATTGGATACCCTTGTGCTGTCTAAGTTAAACTTCAACTTTTCACTTCATGTACTATAATGTTGATTCAGAACATTTGTAACAACGCAAGCAAAGAAGAATGTGTTCAACCATCTAACCTTGCAGCAGCCCCGAGACCAATAGGGATTGTGTATGCAATGAATTGTGTGTTTAAACTGCAGATTTTTTGAAGATTGTAACAATAGTAAATCATTTGAATCTTTTGTTGTTTAGAGGAACAAGACTATAGAGCTATTGGAACTGTACCATATTGCAACCAACGAAGTTGTTATCTGTGAGTTTGGCAGTAGACCACTTAAGAAAACCAGAACTTCAAAAGCCCAGTACTCCAAACTTGCATAGCATAAACAACAGATAGTATGATGATATATATAATTAAGGACCTTGCACTCTTACATTAATTTATAATAACATTTTCATAATCTGAACTTCAGAAAGTGTTTCAATACACATCTATATCATGTATCTTTAGCAAAATAGGCTACTTCTACTGATTTAGTAAAGAAAGATCAATGGTCAAAAGGACTAACAAAGTGAAGGGTTGTTTTGTGGCTCATACCATACCATTGCAGCAGAGGGCAGAGCCAGTTTAATGTTTGTGAATACGTAATGGAATGAATGCGTTGAAAAGCCTTGCCATGTCTGCTTGAACTTCTTAGCATACATGACATAAAAGGCCAGTAATAGCATTGATACCCATTGTGAAATAGAAGCTGCAACTGGTGAACCTATAAAGCTCAGACCTGACCACTGAACCAAGGCATATGCAATACCAATATGAACCAACAATGGAAGAGCTGAAAGTACAACCAATGGCATTACCACAGATTGTGTCTGGAGAAACCTCAGAATATTTTGCAAGAAGCTGTATGCAAATAATCCAGGGATCAAAAACTTCATATAGAGAGCAGTTGTTCTTGCAATGTCCTGAGATTGATGAAGAAACACTAGGACAGGTTCTGTATAGAACCAAATAATGGATACCATGATGGAAAAAATTAGAGATATGATGCATGAGGCTTGTAGGTAAATTCCCAACACTTGGTATTCCTTTGCTCCAAATCCTTGCCCACACAGTGTTTCCAATGCCCCACTCAAACCAACCTAATAACAACAGAATAAAGCTATGATCAAGGAGTTTAATCTATTTATTATTTTATAGGAAAGGCTTTTGAAAAGAGAGAGGAATTACCATGATTGCAGAGCCAGTGACATTGAACCATGAGTTTGCAAGAGTAGCACCAGCAAGCTGAAGCTCTCCAAGGTGACCTACTAGCATGACAGAAACCGAAGTGATCAAATAATAGAATATGTTAGTAAGAATCATTGGAAGAGAAAACAATAGTTGATGTTTGGCCTCTTCCATGTCCAACACTCCATTCAACCATCTTGTGTTTTCTTCTCCATCATTAGTTACCCTTAATAGAGGTGTTGCTGTGCTATCTGAACTGGGACTTTCTTCAATCTTCTCTATCTCCTCTTTCATCTGCTCTATGCTATCCATGTATATATGCGTCTGATGAGGAAGCTCTTCAATGATTGGTAATCCCTATTTATATGTTCTCAAACCATTAAATCTTATGAAACTATGCACCAGAAGTTACTTCATGATAGATAATTTCATAAAGCATATGTTTTTGTGTTTGATCATAAAAGCAGAATATGATAAATAACTTTGGTCATCCTAATAAAAAATCTGGTGGGTGTTGTGTTTGGGCTTTCGTAGTTTGAAGCACTGGATCATGTTTGGACTGGGTCTAGTGTCTAGTAAGTAATAGAATATTCTTAACGAATATGCTAGTGTTTGTCTGATCCTGCTCCAATCTGACCACGGCCATATGAGAACAAAATTTGCAATAAAATTATTATATTTTCAGGAAATTTTATAACGATGGTATAGTGGTTGAACAAGCTGGATGGGATACTGATCTGTATTTTGGACTAAGCAAAATTCTTTATTCAGGCTCTAGTTTTTTAATTTTTACAATTACGTGATAACAATTATGATAAGAATGATTAATAATGGAAATCCTCTTAGAATTTCATATTCGTATGTAGAAAATGGTAGAATAATATATAAATAAAAAATAGTGTTACAATCTTTTATCTAAATTTGTTTATGATGATCTCTTGTCCAGAAAAAGATTCCATATTCTTTGTGTCATTCTTTTTAATGATTTCACCCGAAATCGGAGTTGAACATTAGATTCCATGAAAGTATATTTAAGTTTAAACTAATCTTAGTATTCTAATCTCTTTGACTAAATTAAGTTGAACTCGAGTTTTTTTTTTCTAGTGTAATTTTATTATATGTTTTGGATGTGGGACTGAGAATCACAATTAAATTTTTTCCATACTTTTCTGTTAATTCTTTAACATCTTATTAAGTTTATGTTATTAAGCTAATTTCAATCCTTTGTCTTTAATTTTCTTTGCCTAAGTTATCGTACTTTTGGTGAAGAACACGACTAGCTTCAGTAGTATCTTGCATAAGTCGTCAGGCTTCTGCAAGAAGATGACCATACTCTTCTTGTTTAGTCTCATAACCCAAATGGGCCGTAGTAGCCTCCTTAAGCTCCAAACACAACCTGTTGATCAAGCCTTTTTCCTCATATAGTTGAGATTGGAGTTTAGTAGTGGAACCCCTATCCGAGGCATAACAGTTCAACACTGCGGCCCGAGTGCTGAGTTCAAGGGTCGCGTCTACCATCTGCTACTCAGACATATGTTCCAACATGTTTTTCTCATCAGTGGCTAAGCGAAAGTTGATTTTGTGCCCAAGACAAAAGTCAGGGCTAAGAACCCTTCCAACGAGCGACACCTCAGCAGGTTGATTTTATGCCCATAGGAGCAACACCTCGAGGGGGCCTGTCGGCACCTTAGCAGGTTGTGAAGTTTGGTCGGGCACGCATTGTTTGGCAGCCTCCTTGAAGAAATTCTTCTTATGCCGATACCATGATAGCTTAAAGAAAACAAAAAATTTAGCTAAGTTAAAACCAAAACAGACGTCCAAAAATAAAGGAAAACGCTATACTGAACGTCTCAACACTGAGGTCCTTGTATCCAAGCCATTGGATAAGTTTTCGTGAAGGGTTATAGGGGACGTCGTCAAGCATGCTTATAGCCTCCAACTCGATCAGCGTCATTTGCGTCTTGTGCCACAATGTTCCCCGAGCGATATTTTGGGTCCAGTAGAGGGTAAACTTGGCCTGGCCACTCTCCTCAAAAGATCGACAACGGCCGTATTCTGTTATTACTATCTTAAAATATTTATCCTTAAAGCTCTTTAAAGAGAGGGGAAAGAGCTTGAAGAGGATCTTCCTCTACTATGATATTAACGAGACCCACCCACACTTGGCGATCAGGCACGTTCAAAAATAGTGGAGGAAGATTGCTGAAGTGGCATGAGACCAAAGGTCGCGTAAAGCACCATGAATGCCTACATATAAGCCCAGTCATTCGGATGAAGTTGTAAGGGTGCTACATTTAGTTCCCTCAAGACCCCATATGAAAATCTTCAAAGGGAAGCCAAATGAACATTCCGTTAAAGGGGAAATTGTGTGAAAAGAAGAAGTCATGAGGGTTGTCCCCCTTCCCATGGAACACCTATTCGTTTCCATGCATAAGTTTGAAGAGAGGGTCGAACTTGAGAGATTTTAAAACGCAATTTCGCTCGGCCCAATCTTTAAATTGGGCCATGGTTTGAAAGCATGTCACGAATTCCCCAACGTTGTGAGATGATCAATCATAACATGGAATGACCGAGAGGCCCTCCTGAGGTTCCACACCCTCATCGATGGTGGTGATGTCCACACCACCATAAACGAAGTTTAGTACCCTGCTTTGAACGACCTTATTTTCATCTACACTAACTGCGTTGTCAACCAAACCCTCATCTCACTCGGTTGACTCAAAGATGGAGGAGGAGGTAGACTCTGGTGTTGTCGAAGACGAGGCACCGTTGTCATAACCTCATTCGCCTCTCCCCGAAGACTTCTTAGACGAACACAAATTAGCGATCGACATTATTTACCTAGAGAAGAATCCACTCAGTGGACTGAGAGAATAATATATTAATGACGAAAATGACACGAGAGGCCCACCCTATTTATAGCCATCAAGTCGTAGGCCCTTGTACGATCCAAATCATCAGATCCAACAGGATCTGTTAGTCTAGATCAAGCGACTCTGTAAGTTCTTCTAAATATAGGAAACGAGACGCTTCACGCCATTTGATCAAGCGACTCAAGATGAATATAAGCAAGAAAAGTGCTGCCAAATTATGTCCATTCCAACCCATGTGTGATCATCTTATACATATAGAATGTGAACTTTTTATTTTTCATCAGTTCACTGTCGGTTTGGCAGAAGTTTAAATAAGAAGAGGATGGTCTTTATCTTTTTCTTCGTGGGAAAGATCCAATTTAGACCATTTGGCACGCCTTGTGAAAAGGAAGAGAGTCACGGTCTGACAAAGCAGTCCACAAATCAGACCAATCCATAAACCCTATATCACAAAGCAAATTCAAGACAAATATATTAGTAAAACTAGTAAAAGCAAACCGTTTCACAGAATCAAGATGATTCTCTTTTATATAAGAACAAACATAACCAGCATATGCCTTAAATATTTTATTCACCTTATACTGCAAACTGGTCTTAAATGCTAGGAGACATGAAATTGGCAGACCAATGAGATAAAAAGTTGCAAGGTTAATGTAAACCGCCAAGTGCTGCCAGCCACATCCTCTAGCCACCCCTGCAGCATTAAACACAATTTACCTTCTAATAATTCTTAGTTAATGTTCAAGGTACAATGATAGCATGTTAAAAGTGTTGTGATAATCTAAGTATGACTTTCACATTAGATAAAACTGACAAAAAAAACACTCATAAACTCAATGTTTTGAAATTTTGAATTGAAAATAGTATAAATCTCATTAAGTGTATAACTTTTCCGTAATGAATTTCACTATGAAAAATCGTATAAAAAAGTAGTGAAGAATTCAAACCTGACAAGACACCTTGAATGGCATCTAGTAATATGGAAAGGGCAAGCAAAGGTGTCACTGATGCAAACTCCTCTTTGATTGTAGCACTATCACTGTAAAACTGCATCCAGATATTATGACCAAATCCAAGTGCCAAAACAAAACAGAAACCAAGGAGGAGAGAGAGCTTGAGAGTGACATTCATTGCATGTTTAGCTCCTTCTGGGTTGCCTGCTCCCAATTCATTGGACACCCTTGTGCTATCAAAATTAAATTTCAACTTTTCAATAAGTCATTAGAAAATATGTGAAGCAATTGAAGTATAAAGAATGTGTTCAACCAACTAACCTTGCAGCTGCACTGAGACCGTAAGTGATCATGTAGGCTACGAATTCTGTATTTGTACTGTAGAGTTTTTGAAGATTGACAATATTAAACTACATTAACCTCTCATTTTAATTAAGAACAGAACTATAAAGGCAGTTAGAACCTTACCATATTGCAATCAAAGAAGTTGTTATCTGGGAGTTAGGCAAAAGTCCAGCTAAGAAAACCAAAATTTCAAAAGCCCAATACTCCAAACTTGCATTACATAAACAATAAACAGTAAGTAGGAATTTATATTGATACACAAAAGAGTGAAGGGTTGTTTTGTGGTTCATACCATACCATTGCAGCAGAAGGTAGAGCTAGTTTCATGTTTGTAAGTACGTAATTGAATGAATCCATTGAAAATCCTTGCCATGTTTGTCTGAACTTCTTAGCATAGATTACATACAAGGCTAGTAATAGCATTGAAATCCATAGGGAAATAGAAGCTGCAGCTGGTGCACCTGTGAAATTGAGACCAGACCCCTGAACCAAGGCATATGCAATGCCAATGTGAAGAAGCAATGGAAGAGCTGAGAGTAGAACCAATGGCATTACTACAGATTGTGTCTGAAGAAACCTCAACATGTTTTGCAAGAAGCTATATGCAAACAATCCTGGGATAAAAAACCTCATATAAAGAGCAGCTGTTCTTGCAATGTCATGAGATTGGTGAAGCAACACCAGGATGGGTTCTGTATAGAACCAAATAATGGATACAATGATGGAAAAAATGAGAGATATGATGCATGAAGCTTGTAGGTAAATTCCCAGCATATGGTATTCCTTTGCACCAAATCCTTGCCCACACAATGTTTCCAATGCCCCACTCAAACCAACCTAAGACAACAATAACTTATCAATCAAACAATAACATCATTCTTATGTATTCCTTATTATTATTATTATTATTATGATACCACTATTGACGAGGTATTACTATAAATTATTTATGTCCGTATGAAAGTATCATTTCAATTCTGGTGATAATAACAATAACGTCTTCTCTTTCACTGTTTCAGGAAATATAATTATTTCTGTACAAATTTTATTATTCTGGACATGGTGAAAACATACACAAAATAAACAGAGCAAAGATTTATTGTACTGTTGACTGAGTCATGAAACATTAATAGCTAGTAGTTAAACAGGTTTGTCAACATTTATTACGGGTGGTGAGACAAGTAGCAAACCGATTAATTAGTGTTTAAATCGAAAGTTTGTCATATAATGAAGCCTAAATATCTATCTATCCTCTACAACTAAGCATAGATTTAGAATCTGTATAAGAATACAACACTTTTGACGGAAAAAAGTTCATCGGAGAGATTAATTTTAATCCAAAATTTTGAAACATTTATGTTTAACTTTACTACTTATATCCGATTTGAAAGTTAGAGAGAGCTAAATTATTTGTATGATTAAAAAAGTATTTATTCGGCATAAATTCCAAGAAGACATTGAGGAAAAGAAGAAAGTAAAGGAATGAAGTACCATGAGAGCGACGCCAGTTACACTGAACCATGAGTTTGCAAGAGTAGCACCAGCAAGTTGAAGGTCTCCTAAGTGACCAACAAGCATGACAGAAACCAAAGTGATTAAGTAATAGAACAAGTTTGTAAGAATCATTGGAAGCGAAAACAAGAGTTGGTGTTTGGCTTCTTCCATGTCCAAAACTTTGTTCCACCATTTTCTGTTTTCTCTTCCATTAATGTCAGATTCTTCCAACAGAGCTTCTCTTGTTCTGCCATGTGAACTGCTGCTTGCTGCCATCTTCTCTACCTCTTCTTTTCCCTTTACCACGTAAACTTTATTTGGTAGATATTTCTGAGGTGAAGCTTTTCTCAATCATCACCATCTCTGCCTATATGGTCAAACATGTTTACTATAATACCTAAAACTTACATCTATTTAATTAAAATAAGGAAAAAAAAATTTAATAATTTTTTTCAACAACTTTTTTATAACTTATATCTAGTAGCTTCTGTTTTAAATGTTTTTTTAAAAATAAAATTAAGCAAATTAATAAAATAATTTGTTTCAAATAATTTTTTAAAATTAAAATTAAATAAAATGAAAATACGTATTTATAAAAAAGTTGTTAAAAAAATTACTAATATATTATAATTTTTAAAATAAATAAAAATTAGATGTAATCATCTTTTTCTCGCCTCATGTCATGTCATCTTTTTTTGTTAGTATTTTTTTGGTTTACAACATAAAGAAACGAGTGGTTAAAATGGGTAACTCATAAGTGGATTTACAATGTTAATCTAATCCAGCTTATTTATTAGCAAATAAAAAAAATTTGAACTCGATCTGACTTATCACGAGTTAGTGGGTTAAATAAGTTGGTTCATTAGCTCACTTAACTTTATTTCATTTTTTTCTTTTGAGATTCTTATAACATGTTATTTTGATCGATCAAATTGAAAAAATAATAATTGGACCAATTGATATAAAATAAAATAAAAGAACTCTATTGTTATATATTTTAAGCTATCAAACATAAAATTTTGTTAATTTAGTTTAATGACACATACACAACCTTTGACCAAAAAACTACATATACACGAAAAGGTCTACTACAAAGTAAAAATTGTGTGTTTTGAATAATTAATTTAATTAATTTGAGTTCAATAAAAAATAAGATTTGAATAATTAATTTAATTAATTTGATTTCAATAAAAAGAAATAGGTGAATTGGTGAGCCAATCTGACTCGTCACATATTCAACCCGAATAAGTCAGATTCTTAGTAAACTGGATCAAAATTGACTCGAATAAAAAATTTTACACTTTTTTTTAAGTCAACCTAGCTGAAAATCCGTAATTCATGATTTTCAACCCATTTAAACAGCACTGAAAAAAACCAAAGTAAATCGAAAAGACGTTCTACCTACAGACTGATTTATCCTGCATTTCTCCGTGCACCTTACCATTTCTTCCACTATCTTTAACTTTTTTAAAACTTTTTGAAAATGACACATTTAACTTTAAATAAAATAACTTTTATCAAAAATAAAAGTTTTTATTAAAAGGTATTTTTTTTTTTAAAATGATGTAATATATGTGTTTTAAAATCTACATATATGTATATATAGAGTCAATTTATGTGAAAATAAAATTCAGAATTTATTAAGTATTTAGTTTCTTTTTATTCTTCTCCAACATTTTAAGATAAATATGTTTTAAAAAAGAAACAAATAATTTTAATTTGATATTATTATAAAAAAAATGAAAGGAGAAAACTAACTAATATTATCTTTTGATTAAATATACATTTTTATTAACACACATATTAAGAATAGTTGTTTTATTTTAATAAATAGTTGTTATAAAATATAATTTTTTATTTTATATTATAATCATACTTATTTAATGAATAATTTATTATAAAATAAACACATTTTTATAAGAAAATAAAAACATAAAAAATACTAGTTTTTATATTTAAGATTTATAATCTTATTTTAATATAGATTTTTTAATCTTTATTTACTAACTCTATTTATTTTTAATATTTATTTTAATTAATGTTTAAACTATAACTAACTATTTATCTTTAATATTTATTAAAGTTAATTAAATTATTTATTTTTAATATTTATTTTGATTAATGATTTATATTAATGATCATTTATTTTAATTAAATCTATTTATTTTCAATATTTATTTTAATTAATATTTAATACTAACATTTTAGTATTTATTAAAGTTAATTAGATTATTTATTTTTAATATTTATTTTGATTAACATTTTATATTGATGAACATTTATTTAAATTAACTCTATTTATTTTCAATATCTATTTTAATTAATGTTTAAATTAACAGTAACTACTTATTTTTAGTATTTATTAAAGTTAACTAAATTATTTATTTTTAATATTTATTTTGATTAACATTTTATATTGATGAATGTAACATCCCAATAAATATAGAACCATAGCTATAATTTATTTAAGGAGTTAACATGAATAATAATAAAGAACAGTGGAGAAAATAGCACACAAGGAGAAGGGAAAACAAGAAATAACATATAAGAAGTTAAACTGTACAAGGTACCGAAGTTGATACAAATTTACAACACTAGACCGAACGGTCTGGGTACATTTCATGACCGAACGGTTTTACACAAAAAAGAGTATCTATACTACGCGGAAACAAAAGCTAATCTAAGGACCGGATGGTCCTGCACAGTTCTCCGGCATGGCGTCTAAGGGTAGCTCGTCTTGCAGAGCATCCTCCACGGTATCTTCGAGATTGCCCACTGCTCACACCCCAAAGGATGATCATTGCAAAGAAGAAAACGACCGAACGGTTAAGACCGGACAACACATGGGTAAAACAAGAAAATAAGGGTAAGCTTATGCAATTTAATTAATTATTTTCAATATACTTTTGAAGCATACAAATCACACACATCAATATTTCAACCCAAAATTTATAAATCAACACATCCATAAATAAACCGAACGGTAATATCATAATAATCAAATTCCTCAAGACATTGTCCGGACGGTATGAACCATGTAGCTCGTCGCTCTTTGCACCCGGGTGGACCTGGCTGGGGTACACTCAACAGACCGCCACCCGAGGTTAGTCCAGTGGAACCACCTCGGCATAGAAATACCCTGAGGCTAAAGGACCTCCTGCCATTCCCACGCATGAGTTACCCTCCTCTACATGAGAAGACGTAATCACGGAATATCAGGATAGAGCAGAACCTGAGTCTGACCATAGTCATACTTTACCAAATCCATTTCCACTTCATGAGATATTCCTCCTTGGAATACTCTTAAAATTATAAGAAATCAAGTAAAATACCGAGCAAGGATAAGCAAATCAAGTATCAAAGAAAATTCGAAGGTGACCGAACGGTCGAATGAATAAGAATACCGAACGTTTTATAATTTTAGCCGAATGCTTTAGAATAACGAGAGTTCTCTTCAAGCAAGTGGGTGTCGGTATCCGACCGAACACTCCGTGGTTAAGTTAAGTGTTAGTGTAAGACCGAGTACTCCATGAAATAAAAATATAAATTTTAAAACCGAGTACTTCCAAGAAATATTATCAACGTGTAAGGCCGAACGCTCAGTGTATGACCGAACGTACTTCCAACAAATAATAAGAACCTAAAGCCGAATGCTTCATAAGTTAAGTGTTAGTCTAAGACCGAACACTTTGTTAACCGAAGGCTAGTATATGACCGAACACTTCTCAAGGCCGGGTACTCTTCAAGACCGAGCACTTTTCTAGGGCCGAGTACTCTTCAAGACCGAGCACTCAAACCGAACATTTAATTCAAGAGATAGAGTTAATATAAAACTGAGTACTTAGTCTATGACTGAGTACCTTCTCGAGCCTAGCTCTCGATCTATGACCGACTACTTTGAGTTATTGATCGTTCGGTATGAGACCGAACGTTCTAAAATAGGGAAAAACCGAACGGTCCTAATGACCCTTCGATTACAGATTCAGTATTTTCTACTAAGTTACAAAAACTTTATAAGCAAATTTAATACCAAAGATCAAGCATGCAAAATTTCAATCAGCAAGACCATACATTTCACAAACATATACTCATAAAATCATACATAAGAAATAATCATAATTAAATTTATAAGCTTCCCTTACCTGATAAATCCTAGCTGAGCTTCTAAGTCTTCAAAAACCCAGGTTGTCCAAACGAAAATCTGATCGGTGCAAACTGTAGAGCTTGACACCAGGAACAATCAATTTGGAAGGAGGTTGATGATTGAAGGAGAAGAAGTGGTTAGAAATCTAGAGGGAAGTTTTGAAGTTCTTAGAGAGAAGGAGGAGAAAATGGTGTTTCTGGAGGTTGAAGACGAAGAGTTTGCATGCAGAAAGTGGTACCATTTTCGAGTTTCAACTTTAAATACCGTCTCTACTAAAATCGTTCGGTCCACTCTCTGTCTGCCACTTGTCTTCCACTTTCTAGAAACTCACTCTCTCTCCCTGCCGCTACACGGTTCACGATGGCGGGGAATTAAATACGACTGCCACTTTGTCTCCCACTATCATGGGAGAGCTCCAGGAAGTGACACTTGTTTCCCACTAAAGAGGGGAATTAATGGGGTGTGACAATGAACATTTATTTTAATTAATTTTTAATGTTGACGTGAATATATTAATTTTTAATTTGTATTTTAGTTAATTAAATTAACACTTACACAAAATTAATTTTATATATTATAATTATCTTCGATGTATAAAGCGTATTTTTATATTAAATGTAATAAGAACTTACGAAAAAAGATTTTCCTGTGAAAAAAATGTGTGAATTTGTGTTTAGGTTGATTTTTTAATTAATGTTTCTGTTTTATTATATTTAAAGAAGTGAAGTAATATATATTTATATTCACATTATAAAAGTATAATAATAATAATAAAAGAGAAAATGGTATATCAAAGTATCATTTCTGGATTTATATATATATCAAAGAAAAAAAAAATTGGTAATATGAAATAAATGTAAAAAACTAATGTATATCAAAGTATATTTTTAGATTTAGAGTTGTTTAAAGTGATTATTTGTATATAATTTTTTTAACAATTTAAAAGTAATTACATTTGCAACAAATTAAAAGTTAATTTGTTTTTATTTTTTTTTATTCAAAATGAATATTTTAAAAAAAAAAAATCATGGACTAACTCTAATCTCTAAGGCTTTTCGAGATATTTTAATTTTGTGGACTTTTTCAACGAGAGACTTTTTGGTCTGTGAATTTTTATAAGAAAATTTTTATAACTTTTAATGAGAAAATTGTTAAGAGAAAGATTATTGCAAAATGTGATCAAAAGTTCACAAAAATAAAAATGAATTAAATACTTTTAAGTAATAAGAGTTATGTTCTAATTATTTTTGAGTTAGTAATATATGTTTTATACAAAAATGTAAAGAAAGAATTGAGATTCATTTTCTACTATTATTTTCTTGTTTTTTTTTATCTAATTCTCGTATCATACGCTCTTTTGCTGGTTTATTCCTTCACAATTCCTTCTTCTACTCTACATCTATTTATATATTGGTAGAATTTGTATGGTATGATTACTATTTTTTTTTTTTGTCGTGGAAAGAGATATTGTATATCTTGCTTATTTCCCATTTATTAAGAGATAAGTTTTGTACAATTTTTCTTTAGTAATTTTAAAATTGTTTTAATATTTTTTTATTTTATTATCAATTAAATATTCATTTGATTTTGTTTATATATCATACTAAAATTTTTAAAATAATTAAATAATCTAATAATAATGTGATTAAAAAGATTATATTAGAAATATAGCATTATAAATTTAAGATATTGCACGTTAAATATTCCAAAAAAATATTTTTAAAGTTTAATAAAACATAAAATTGTATGTTATCTTCTTAATTACACATTTAAAATATATTGATATTATATACTCCAAATATATATATATATATATATATAAAATAAAACTAAGATATAAAAAATTGCATATAAATAAAACTCTACATACTTTTTCCAATACATGTTATTGTAGAATTATTTTTTCGTAGGTTAAAACATGAACATATAAAATCATAAAATTTGATTACATCAATATCTTCACAACTTCAAGTGTTCTGAAAGCCACACTTGTTTAGCACTTTATCATCGGAATCTCATGAATGTGATGAAAGAAACCAACCCATTAGGTAGCAATTTTTTTGTTTTCATTAAAAAAATAAATAAATAAAAATGGAGAATCAAATATGTCAACAAAATAGTTAAATATCATGACATTCAACTTTTATAGTTTCATCTCTTTAAAATAATTTACACATAAATATAAATATTCTATATATATTTTAAAAAAATGACAGTAATATTATTATATTAAGATTTTATACAAACTATTTTTCTGTGACTCTGAATTCTTAAACTTTTCCTCTCATGAATATATTACGAGTAGGGTATGACATAAACATTGTGTCTAGTTCATGTTCGACCTCTTTGGGATACACGTATAGTTTTATTAAAAATATAGTAATCTATTGTTAGGATTTATTATATTAAATTTGTTATCCTATGTTTAAAATGTTAAATTTATAAGATTATTGGAAGTTAAATTTTGTATCTTGTTTTTTTATTTTTATTTCAAGAATAGTTCTTAATGTAAGAAAATTAAAATTACCAATTGACCTATTTAAATTAATAATATAGTAATTCATTATTTCTTTTAAATATTTAACATATATAACATATAAACAAACTTATTATACCTTATTTTCAACAAGACGCCGTTTTTTCTGGGAGGCAGCTAGCAAATGGAGAATGTGTTACTACGTTACCCTAAGAAAGGAACAAAACTGCACTAAAACACAATACAAAGAAAGAAAATTTTAATCCGTTGAACCAGAAGATAATTGTTGAAAGACTAAACAAAGTTTAAACAATAAGCGTAAAAAAAAAAACCACCTGGGATGCAATGCCGGAAGAGAGAAAAAGAAGAGGAGGAAGACGATAAAGATATCAGAAACAATAATGCAATGCCGCAAGAGAGAAACAAGAGAAAAAAGAGAAGAGAGGAAGACGATATCAGAAACTGAATGCCGTGAAGAGTCTACGGTTTATTTAAAATGAAATTGAGCGTCGGTTGCTTGCGAAACCGACGTCTATAGTAATCTAGACGTCGGTTGTCTAACTAATTTGACGACCAAGTTAACATTTAAACTGACTTTTTGAATGCCCATTAGACGTCGGTTGTGAAGGGGCACCGACGTCTAGGACGCTGAACTGATTGACGTTTCACTTCCTGTCAGGGACGTAGACGACAGTTGTGAAGGGGCGCCGACGTCTATAATAATATAGACGTCGTTTTCTGCTGTCGGACGTGGAAGTGCCTCGGAGTTTGATGCACATAATTAATTACAGGCACATAGACGTCGCACACCTAGAAATGCGACGTCTTTTTGCAGAAAATTTTTGTCTTCCCGCCTTCCAAACAGGCCATTGACGTCGGTTTTTCACACCTGACGTCTAATAGCCTAGGAATCAGGTGACCAGCATTAACTACACCCAAGTAGACGTTGGCCCCCCATCACAACCGACGTCAAATGCGCAGGAGAAGTCTATCTTCTCGCCTACCTTATTACATTGGACGTCGGCTTATGGCAAAACTGACGTGTACTGCTTAATAGACATCGTATTACCTTGAAACCGACGTCTAGGTTACCATCTTATTTACGGTAATGCCACCGGTCATGGTGGAACTCTAACAGATGTCTATGAGCTGACGTTAAACAACGTTTTTTCACTAGTGAGACATTTAGTTTATGCCATTATTTTCTATTTTTACTCTTTTAATAAAAAATTATCTTCTTTTAAATATTTAACAATAAACCTAGAAATAATTATATATATATATATATATATATATATATATATATATATTCCTCTTAATGTAAATAAACACTTCATTAGGAATGTCTAAATTAATTAAAAGATAGCATAAAATGTAGTGACAAAATATGATACGACTTTGTCTTGTTAAAAAGTATAAATTATTATTTTTATGGATCCAGCTGTAGGTGTTTCAAGTTCATAAAATTACTCCATTTTACCTTCATATAACTATTAATAAATAAAAAGACAAGATGCTGATTCATCATCCCATAAAAGGAACCAAAACAGAAGAAAAAAATGGAGACAGTTTAGTATATGTTCTTGATTTTATTCCAAATTAATTTCTTTAAACAAAATAATAATGTAGGATAGCAAATGGACCCCTTTCTTTAATAAACTTTAAAGAATTCTACCTTTCCATCTCATATGCCAACTCACCATCTTTAATATTCAGATTTTGATGTTTGGTATATTTCATTGTTATGATTTGAAAGTCTTTAATTATTCTCTGTATTGGTTGCTGTATTCTGAGTAATATATTCAGAGAAAAGCAAATATAGCACTGATAAGTATGAAAATGTTAATGATGAATATGATTGATATATTAATAACCACACTAAATTCAACTAATAATTATGAATGTTTCATTAATCAATTTTAATGGTGGTGGATATAACAAAAATATCTTTAATCATTTTTATACTTAGTTTTAATACAAATTTTAGTCATCTCTTTTCATATATTTGACTTGTTTTCCAGAGTTAGAAGAAGAAAAAGTGTACTGATAACATAATTAAAATAGAATATTGTTTAACACTTAATTAATTAATATGATTTGAAGTTGATTTTTACTAGAATTGTTCGAACACTTTCTAGTATGATCAAATATGTAAGTATTAATAAAAATAAAATTTTCATGACTTTATTCCCTAACGTTAATCCTCTTTTTTATTATACTTAATTTTGGGTGACTTTTCACAATTCTCTGCCTTTCGAAATTTGGACAAGATATCAACCACATGTAACCAATGGCTTGTATGTCTTAATTTTTCAAACAATTTCTCATAAACCTTGAATACTTCGTTCTGACATGTAAATTAGATTGATACATGTTTGACTCGTGGTGCGTATATTTGTATGGAGAAAGTACATTCAAACATGGTAAATATTTAAACTTTTCACAGTCACACCATAATTCGTACTTGACTATGAATCTTCTATCTAATTGCACCTTCATCAAATTTATGGTTTTCTTTACTAGAAATCTTATGTTGGACCTTTCAAGTTCAAGCCCTCAGTTAATGTTGGCCATTGATTATCACCTTTCAATAACTTCGTTGCTTATTGGGAGTAAACATGATCAACTATAATAATTTTTACAACCTTTTTTTTCCATTCATGAGAAATTTATTGCATTCAAGAAAGAAATTAAAAAGTGTACTGTACAGAATATATTGTTAAAGATATTCATAAGCAGAAGATAAAATAATCAAAGGATAATCAAGAATATCTGAAAGAATATCTAATTAAATATATTTAGCAACTAACCAGATTTTCAGGTAAGTGTGTTTATATTTTATTGGGCGTATGTCAGTTTAAGGTCCATGAGACAACTTATAAATACAAGGTGAGGACCACCAGCCAGGTACTTCTAATCACACTCCATTCACGTTCTACTCATACTCAACTACAAACGTTTGATCCAACTCAAACATACAATTATGATACACAATTCCCAAAACCACTCCTAACTTGAGCGTCAGAGTACCTTTTGTAGGTACCTCCCCCCTCCTGGTCAAGAAGTCAACCGAGCGGCTCAGACTAAAGGCAACCGAGAGGTCAAAGCTGAAGGAAGGTGAGCGGCTCAGACTACCTAGGCGTTCGCGAGCAAGGAGGACACATCAGAAAAGGTTAGTGTCTCGGTCCCACAAAGTATCCACCGAAACATTTTGGCGCCCACTGTGGGGCCCGAGAACAAGCCGAAGAAGCCCAAATGATAACCACGAGAAGCATGGACGAGCAGCAGAATACTAGAGATTTGATAATGCAGATGCAAGAACAGATACAGGCACAAGCAAGAACCATACAGGCACAAACACAGGCGCATCAAGATATGCAGCGAAAGCACGCAGAGGAGATTGCGGCGCTAAGGGCGGAACGAGTCATACCGAGCGGTCTTCCTCAAACCGAGAGAATGAAAACGATGGAAGTCGTAATCGGCAGCGATCCCAGCACACCAACCCAACGGTGGAAGGAGAGGACCATCACCCCCCTAACCTCTCGGCTAACCAGTTTACTCCCTTTTACGACGATCATCATGCAAACTCCAATGCCAGAAAAGAATCCTCCAGTATTAGAGAAGTATGATGGCTCGACAGATCCCGACAATCATCTCAGGATCTTCACCAATGCAATGGTGTTCTACACCGACAGTGATCCTGTCATATGCAGAGCCTTCTCCTTATCACTCAGGGACGAGGCATTGGAGTGGTATAACACTCTTCCCCTAAACACAGTGGATTGCTTCGCCATCGTAGAAACCCTCTTTAGAAGGCAATACGCCTCCAATCGGAAACAGGAAATAACATCGGCAGAATTAGTAAATACTAAACAGGAGAAGGGTGAAACCTTGAAGGCCTTCATGAAAAGATACAACAAAACCGCACAACGAGTTAAAGAGGTTAATCACTCTTTTATTATTAACAATTTGCCTTCATGCCTGAAACCAGGATATTTTGCTGAAAAATTGTATGCGCGGCCACCAAAAACCATGGAGGAGCTCTAGGAAAGAGTATCTGAATTCATCCGCATGGAGGATATGCGAATCTCACAAAGAAAGAAACAACAGGAAGCTGATATAAGCGGAAAGAGAAAGGACAATAGGCAAACATTCGGTGACTACGATAAAGGAGGAGGCTATCAACCAAAGGACTTCCCTCGCATGCCTAAGTTTGATCATTACATCGCTATTAATGCACCCAGGGCAAAAATCCATGAGGAAGCCCTTAGCATGGAACTTCTCTCGATCAGGAAGCTTCATTCACCTAAAAATGCTGATGGAGGAAAGCACTGCCAATACCATCAAAACTTGGGACTTACTATCGAAGAGTATGTAACACTCAAAGATAAAATCGAAGAGCTTCTTCGTGCGGGCCATCTCCATAAGTATGTGAAGAAGGATCGATCGCGAACAAGAAGCTCATCAAGGTCTCCACAAAGAAGCATCGAACGACAACACAGGAAGGAGGAGCGGAAACATAGGCGAAGTCGCAGCTGCAGTCGTAGCTCTTACCGCATAATTCGGGGGAGTATCGACTAGAAGATATAATGAAAAGTCCTTCCTAGCACATGGAATGCAACTCATCTTAAGTTTACAATAGTTGGATTTTGATGTTATGTTTATTTCAATTAAATTGTTTTGACATGACTTACGTGTTTACACTTTTAGTATGAATAAAGCCAGACAGTTCCCTTCAATAACATATGTTCAGTCGTTCAACTTCAAAGGCATTGGCCATTCGGCCTCACAGTACAGATGACAGGAGCATGCACTCTCAAAACCCAGGGAACGCTCCCCGAGAACCCCTGGTCCTAAACCAAGCGGTGAGGTTCTATATGGACTCACTCTCGTCCTAAACCGAGCGGTGGGGAACGTTCTCCGTGAACGCTTACTCTCGTCCACAAAACCCAAAACCTAGGGAACGCTCCCCGAAAACCCCTGGTCTTAAACCGAGCGGTGAGGTTCTATACGAACTCACTCTCATCCTAAACCGAGTGGTGAGGTTCTATATGGACTCACTCTCGTCCTAAACCGAGCGGTAAGGTTATATACGGATTCACTCTCGTCCTAAATCGAGCAGTGAGGTTCTATACGGACTCTCACTCTTGTCCTGAACCGAGCGGTGAGGAACGTTCTCCGTGAACGCTCACTCTTGTCTTAAACTGAAACAGTCACAGGTGCTCAATCGTTCGGTCATCTACAAAGCAACGACTAAAAGCAGCCTCCCTCAAACTCATAAGTCCTATAGTTAATCATGGCTAAAGCCAAATGATTAACTCGAACTTGGGGGCCATGATGTATAGTATAGAATATCTTGTCAAAGATATTGATAAGCAGAAGATAAAATAATCAAAGGATAATCAAGAATATCTGAAAGAATATCTAATTAAAAATATTTAACAACTAACCAGATTTTCAGGTAAGTCTGTTTATATTTTATTGGGCTTATGCCAATTTAAGGTCCATGAGACAACTTATAAATACAAGGTCAGGGCCACCAGCAAGGTACTTCTAATCACACTCCATTCACGTTGTACTCACACTCAACTACAAACGTTTGATCCAACTCAAACATACAATTGTGATACACAATTCCCAAAACTGCTCCTAACTTGAGCGTCGGAGTACCTTTTGCAGGTACCTCCCCCCTCCTGGTCAAGAAGTCAACCGAGCAGCCCAGACTAAAGGCAACCGAGCGGTCAAAGCTGAAGGAAGGTGAGCGGCTCAGACTGCCTAGGCGTTCGCGAGCAAGGAGGACATGTCAGAAAAGGTTAGTGTCTCGGTCCCACAAAGTATCCACCGAAACAAAAGGTTTCTAGAACAAAATGTATTGAGTCTATCAAGTTGGTTGTTATGTGTCTTTGACATTGTTTGTTGTCTTACAAATGCCTAATTGTCCACTTACATTTCCATTGTTTATCCAAGATATGCATACAAAATGTTATACATCTTGTAAGGGAAGCTACTTAAATTTTGTTGATTGAATTATGTTTTAGATGTGGATTGTGAATTGTGAAAAAAATAAAATTTGGTATGTTAAAATGATATAATAAACTATTTGATTGAGTGATGAATTAATTGGTAAATTATTTGAGTTGAAGTTGTGATTTGTGAAATTGATTTAACTATAATGGGATTATCCAAATTGTTATGTTGAAGGTGTAAGTTTTAAACTATAACATGGTAATTGGAATTAAAGAAGAATGGAATCACTTAAACAAACAAATTGAATAACTTATGGTAAAGAATCAAGAAGTTATTTTCTGGTATAGCACTTAGTGGTATTTGAGAATCATTGGGCACTAGTTTTAATCCTAAAGTTAGCGAAGTCCAATGGTTGTAGTGTTAGGCTCCACCCTAAGATCGTTGGAAGCTCACTTGAGAATGAGTTCCAATGGTCTAATGCGGTAGACGCCATGTTAGGATGGTTAGGTACTTACTTGGCATAAGCCCTAAAGTGATTTGACATTGGACGTTGGAAACTTAGTGTTGGGCATTATGATGTTGGACGCCAAAAAGTATCTATTGGGCCTTGTTCATTTTAATAAATAAAACACCTTTTTATAATTTGTTATGTGATTATCACTAGTAATGGATGCTTTATATGTGAAAAGAACATGTATGAATTGTGTGAATCTTGTATATAGTTTGAAATAGTTGTATTTTACTTTGATTTGATATGCAATAAAAGGATAATGATTCTTAATGTGAAAATACTACTATGCATGGTGATGTATGGAGTGTATTGATGTTAAAGTTGAAGTGAGACTATCTTGATTCATCTAGATATTAAACTCATAGAGGAAGATGTTTAGTGTAAGTGTCGAAGGAGGTCTTCATCTACAAATGTGGGATTTACCTTGTTATACTCCTTGGTAAAGGATGTGACCCTATCATAATATAGCTACAACTCTTGAAATATATGGGTGAGTATGACAAATGCATAGTCTTAGATTCTATTCAATACACTAGTCTTCTAGAATTTATGTCAATTGTATGGTAATGTATGAAAGAATCATAAGGGTTTTTGTAATTGTGCTATTCTTTAAACTTTGGTTATTGAATGTGATTTGTGGTTTGTAACCATATCTATTATTCTTCTTTTATTTAGTATTTAAGAATGATAGTAAGATTTTAAATTATTCTAGCTTATCCTAGTATATTTTTGTTGTGATATTGGTATCTATCTGTTCTAATAGTATATTTCATGAAAGCAAAAGATAATGCAAAGATAAAATATGAGTAACATTAGAATTGTCCTATAATGTCTACTAGTTACATAGTAATAACATAAAGATAAAAGTGTTTTGTGCTATTATAATCTTTCTCTTATTTTCTAAATACTATTTAAAAATATTTTATTATGAAAGAATGTACATTATATTATTAACTATCTATTTACGTTGTACTTGATACCTTTATGTAGTAATGTTTTTATAAAGATTATGTTATAATTGGATTGTAACACATCTATCAATCAAACAAAACATTCTTAAGATGAATTTGAAGGAATGAGAGAAAAAAAACGACGAGAAAGTTTGTAAAAAGTGAAATTGTTTGAATTTAAAAATAAAAAAATTGAGTAGATTTGGATGGAGTTTTGTAGTAAATATGATTGACAATTTTTATTTATATATTATTATATTTAAAAATAATTATAAAATATAAATGTAAATAATAAAATTTAAACATTTTTAAAAATATAAATTAATTTTTTTAAAATTAAATAGAAATTTATATTTTAAAATAATAGTATATAAAATAAATTATTTTATTTGATTATTGTACACATCTTCCTACAATTCTTTAGAAAGTTTAAGTTAAAACTAAACTGAATATATTAATGTTATCTGGATTTTTCTGTAAATTCTTTTGTCATTTATGCTCTTTCCTGTCCGCACTTTTCTATCACATCTATCATATGATATTATACTTCAAAATCATGTTTATATTTTATTGTAAAATACTTAATCTAATACTCTAAAAATCTTTGAAGTATAGTATTTTTTACTTTTTGTGTAGAAACAAGTAAACAACAACACAAAGTTAATAATCACACATGCCCTTGTTGGCAACAATATAAAAAAGCATAAACTCTATAAAAGTATAAAACTTTTGGGTACTTAATATAATAAAAATTGAAACTTAATTAAAAATATTAAAATTTATAAGAGTCTTAAAACTTAAAGTTTTTTTATTTATTTATTAACCAAAGTAGTAATTAGATAAAATCTTCTCAAAGGAGACTCAAAAATTCAGGTAGAATTAATTTAAATCTAATCAAAATCAATTTGCGTAACTTTAGCTTTTCGGAAGTCCATCTCTAAGCAAATGGTAAAATTGAAAAAGTATAAAATCTAATATGTAAAACGTGCAACTAATCATCTACATATACACTTTTCCCTTCCATGACGCAGTAAAGTCAAGAAGCTCTTCTTCTTTTGCTAAGTATAAAATAAATCAACCTAACTGTCACCTTCTGCAGCCATTTTCCGTTTATGTGACCTCTTTCTTTTCCTACTTCTCTTCACTGCATTGTCTCCTTTCATGTCCTGAATAGGAGCAACAGTTAATGAACATTTCATTTTCAAAATTTGCTGACAATTGCTCGCAGAACCAAAACACAGTTAAATAGGAATTATATTTGCTAAGTTGTTCTATACTTTTTATGTACAAAAGAAGGATAATGATACTTTGACAACATATTTTCGACGATATTTTAACATTAGGTGTCATTCTGTGATTAGTCCAAAATTACTCCACAATCAATAATAATAATCATAGACACTAACATGGACCAATCACAGAATAACACGTAAATGTGTTAAAATATTGTCAAAAAAATGTTGTCAAAGTATCATTATCCACAAAAGAAATAACATAAATTATATGGTTTTAATTTGAATGACTGTGATACACCAACACAAACTAAGCTCATCTAATGATTGATGGACAAACTTTACACAAGAGTTGAAGAAAAATTAAATCCAAGATTTACAAGCCAAGTGTTTATGCGCTCATATTAAAAAAAAAAAAAAAGAAACTGCAAACTCTACCTTAGAAGGACCAATATTTTGACTTTTACTTTTCTTCTTGCACGAAAGTGGGTTTGGACCCTGCAAAGTTTAAAAGTACTGTGACAAAAATACAAGAAATACTAAATGGAAATCATAAACTACTAAAAGTAATATAGTATAAGAATATTTCCCAGTTATTAACGTAAATAACTACTTTGGTTATCAATCTTTCCTAAAACAATTTCACTAAGATTTCCTGTTTACTAATGCCTGCATATTGTCAAATTTTCCCTAAATAACCTTAATGCTTGAGAATACTTTGTTTTCCATTTACAAGAAATATGTCATGAAGGTGACAGGCCTAATATACGTGATAAAACCACATAATTGAACACAATGGAAATAATAGATGAAGTCATCTTGATCATATGTTTTCTTAGGACTGTGTGATTAGGCTTTTTTCTAAATGAAAAAATACAAATAGCAGAATGCCATTATGAACCTGATTGAATTTTATTCTAATTACAATGCTCATCAAGCACATAACGTAATTCAATAAAACATATTTTCTTTGTGATAAACAAATCAATTCATTGCATAATTAATGTACCAAAGCTCTATTTGTGGGAAAATAATAGGATTCTAAAAACTAAGCAAAGCTTTGTTTATTTTATTCCAAAAGCTTGGTCTGGTAATAAAAATTGAAGTTAGGATAAAGCACAAGATTAAATTATAACCTTAGCTCTTTTTCTCTTGAACTGAGGTTTATCCTTGATTGGCATCCGATTCCTTGCAAAAGTACTCGTTTTTACTGCCTGAACATTTATGGTCTGATCTCCTGAATCCACATTTTCCATTGTTTCAGTAATGGAATTGTTAGCTTCATCATGGGTTAGTCTATTCATCACCCTATCTTTTAATATCTTGTACTCTTTCTCATTCATATGCAACCGTCCTTCTTCAGAAGTTTTGACATATTGCCGTTGAAATGCAGATGGGGATTCAAGAAAAAGAGCATTTCTGAGACCATATATGAGAGGCACACCAGGTACCTAATACAAGCATATTAGAAAGAATAATATGTCTGAACGTGCAACTCTGCACATCTTGCAGCAATATAAAAGCATTATAGCTCTTCAGCTGACTTTAAACAAAAATAACCAGAGATCACATAGAAGTACATAAAAATAATACATCGTAAGTTATCATTTACAGAAGCACATAAAAACATTATATAGATGCCAAGGCATCAAGATATTAAAGAAATTCTATGTAACTATTCTAATTAGAAATAGCTATTCCAAATGACTCAATCAATAACCCCAAGTAGGAAGATGCTTCACACAAAGCAAGGTGATGCAACTACACTGGATTGATTGAATGTGATTAGAAATGGGAGATGTATAATTGGATCACAATATAGGAGATATTAATCAACTGAACATTTCTATGATTGAATCTGTATCAAAAAGAATAAAAGATAAGAAATGGGATATAAAGATACCAAGATGAAGCAAATGCACTACACATGATAGTGTCTTGTTTTCCACACTTCAATGTATCAACTATTTTCAAAAACTTGTCATAATCTTAGGTTTAACAAGAAGCTTCAAATTCATATTGGTAGTTTGGACAGACAAAAATTCTTCAAGATTGTTATTTAATTGTCAATTAAAACACTAGGCTCGTCAAATACAATAACATATATCAAACCGAAGACACAAATATTTGATTGTTGTTCAATTCAAATCCACCCCATCCCACCAAAACCAAGGTTTTCAGATAAAAGGGTTTTGCCTGGATAATAAATTTCAAAGATACTTGTAAGAGGCTACAAATAACCTAAAACCAAGATAAATGTATTCTAAGTCCAATAAGAGAGACTATTATAGTTGAATATCATTCAAAAAGTAGTTCAACAGTAATACAGTTTTTACCATGATTACAAATACAATACTAAAACGAAAAACATGTCTAACCATTGGAATAAACTTTTCAAACAAATAATATATGATGCAAACCTCTTGCAGCTTTTTTCGGAGGTCAGTGTCCTGACTAGCAACAAAGAAATGCTCAGAGTTTATTTCTCCAACAGCCTCCTTGATGCAAGCATCTGCACCCACACATTTATCATGTTCACATCTGCAAATTGGTTTAGAGTAAATATCAAAGTAATGACCATTTCAACATAATACCAGCACTCAAAATATTAAAACAACATCAAGTACTAATCCTGACCAGTTTAGGACAAATTTAAAATACATAAAAATACAGTGGCCAAAGAGTGTAATTAATAATAAGTATTCTTCTGCATTCAAATTTTCATAGAAGCACCGCATCAATTATTTGTCTTATGGACTCAAGTTGGGAAATTAGTTTGACACTTTGCAGAGGGTGGTCAACATCCCAAGTCTCAGTTTTTGAAAGAAAGACCTAGATTGGTAATGGAATATGGCCTCCAACCTGCACTTTTAAGTAAACTTTTGGTATAGAGCAGTGAGCTGGCTCATTTGGCCTCCCAATTTTGATGGTTAGAGATAGACAATAAAGAAGCCTTCCCTTTGCGTCTGTCAAAATAATAGGGTTTCGGAGGGAAGGGTGACCAGTTGGTTGTGGAAACAAATCCAAACACAGCCTCTTTACATATGCAAGGGAAAGGTTGTATACAATTACCCTTTGACATTAGGGTGCTTTGGTTAATTAGTTAGGTATGGAAGGAGGGAGGGATAAGGACAAAATACTATGAAATTGACATGAACTTAAATGATGTGATATACTCCAATGCAATGATAATATGACCACTAGTCCCAGAACACTAAAGGAAACGAATCATGAAATACAGAGACATAATCAATCCTAAGAGAAATGAGAAAATAGGAAAGTAATTCTAAAGGATAACCTAAGATGGTATAGTATAATATATTTCAATTCATTCTAATATAATCGAATAACAATTGAAGTAATCGAGTCTTGCATCAACATGATTACGAGTGTCAAATATTTTGGTTACTCCAGTCCAGTCATTGTTCAGAGTATTTAATCCAAGGGTCGAGCTTGTTCCAGACACATATTTAATCTAAAATTACATGTTTGTTTGGTGAACCCTTTGCAAAACAGGCATAAATCCAAATGGTTCCAGTTACTTGGATTCGATTATCATTCATTGTGCAAGAAATATATTCATTAAACAGTAAAGCTAATGAAACAATGCATCTCACATCATAAATGCTCGAACAGTGACGTAATTACCTAGCAACTATAAGTTTATGAGCGTTATCCAGACTCTCAGAATATGAGCTACCAAGTCGCTTCAACTCAGCCAGAACACACCTGCATCATGTCCATCAAAAACCCCAAAGGGAAATAAAAAACAAAAATAAAAACTCCAAAAAATGAAAAAAAATAAACAATTATATTTCATACCAATTAGAAATAAATCTAGCTTAAACACACACGGTAAGGGCCTGAAAATTATTTTAAAGCCATTGGGCCTTATAATTGGGGCAGCCAGGCCCATAAGTCAAGGGGTGTTTTAGCCTTAGGGAAAGGCTTTTTCTGAAATCAGATTCAAGCCATTTTCCCTTCTCTCTCTAGAAAACCCTTTTGTCCTAAAATTTTCTCTGCCTTCTCTCTAGGTTTCCAGCAAATTTAACCGTTCAAACTTGATTCTGAAGGTGCTCAAGCGTTCACCGCGTAAAGAGCTCCAATTCTACCGATCGATTTCTTCATTCCGACTGGTTTTGTGAGTCCACTGCCGTGTGGGTACTGTTAGGACATTTTCCAATTAGCTGTGCTTTGAGAAATCCAGGTAAGGGGAGCTGATTATGTATTTAAATGGTTTGTTTGATACGTCTGTAGGTTAATTTCTGAAATAGTATGTTTGTCGGTCTTAAATGTCATATTTTGGGATTGAGTAGTATGTGTTATGATACTATAATTATACTGTAATTATACGTGTAAAATTATGGGAAGGGGTATATGTGTAAGGGAAGCGACTAAATTACCTCTTACGTTTGAGTGGTGTGGTATAATTGATTATACTCTTGATATTTCGGTCTCTTCCCTTGTCATGAGTGGTTTTGGGTGATGGAAGAATGTTAAAAGTGTACTGTAGATATTATGGAGAATAGGCAGCGTTATTCGATTGTGGGTTAAGACGGTAGTGGGGAACTTTCGGGTTTAGCTTAGATGAGATGGGATACAGGTTACTGGTAAACTTTCGTTCAGAATAGATTTAATAGGTAAGATGAAGAGAGATTGGTTAAGGTGTGTTAAATGAAGATGATTATGAGGGAGTAGTTCCAGCCAAGTGTTGAGTATTATGTATAAGTGTTATGTGGATGGAAGGGTTGTATGTGAGGGCGTTAGTGAGTGCAGATAAGTTACAAGGATGTGGAAGATGGTGTGGGGGCCGTGGAGGATGGCATACATGAAGTATATATGTTGGGCATGAGTATTATTACGTGAGTGATAGGTTTCATTGTGCTGGAAGGTTTCAAATAAAGGGGAGTGTGAATGGGGTGTGACGTTGGGAAAAGAATAAAGAAGAAGATAAATAGAATAAAGGAAATGAGAAGAAGGGTTTACTGGATTAAAGAAAGAAAAAAATGTTTCTGTATAGGCAACATATTTTTTTGGTCTGTGAATGCTGCAAAGTGAGCTATTGCAAGGAGAGGTTTTGTTTTTGAAAAACATAAGAGAAGAAAGGAGTGCTGGACCGTGGATTATTTTCTTGTTAGTATTTTGGATGGATCCCACAGCATGATTCATTCTTAGTTTATCTTGATATATATATATATATATATATATATATATATATACATTTGAAAGCATAGATGTCTGTGAGTAATGTACACGTGAATTATTTTCTGGACAAACGAAAAAGTATTTGGTTAAATTGTTGTGATCCTTTTATATTATATAATAATGAAATTTTATATGAATTAGTATATAATAGGTTTATAATGGTATAGAAACATTAAGCTAACTTAGTTTTACGTAATATTATAGTATGATGTATCAATATAATAATCTGTAAGTTTGACATCTATTGGTTTATATAAAATAAAATTATATTATTATGTATATTATATAAATCATAATTTTAAGAGATAATACAAATGATTTTCATATTTAATTTGAAGAATTATTAGGTGTATAAAATAAATAATACGAGTTAATATTTTTATGTGTTGTAGTGATATTTTATCGTAGTAATTTTATATGTTTCTGTGGTGATTTATTTGATGTAGTAGTATGTTTATAAGATGTTGGGGTGTTGTATATGAAGTTGTGTTTTATATGGTGTAGTAAAATCCTGTGTTTGATGAGTAATGTATATTGTTGAGATAATGTATATGTTTATTGTGGCAAAAAGTATATGATTACAAAGTGATGAAGGTACGATCCAAGTAGTAAACCAAGTTCTATCTGTGTAGAATCTCTCGGTGAGATTCTTAGTGTTTTAGAATGAAAGTAGGAGCTCAGTCTTGGGGGTCTTCCTGACGCTCCAATGGCCTTTCTTCTCACATAGAGAGGATTTGACCATGTGGTGAAGAGTAGCAGGAGGTCTTAGTCTTGGAGGCTTCCAGTATGCTCCAAGGCGCGGAACGGACTAACCTCGTGAGTGTGGCAGGGTGGGGAACCCAAGTTTCATAAGCCACCACGGGTGCATGACCTGCCATAGCTCGACTCTCATTCTAAAGTCCGGACAAGTCAAGTCTAGAATATAACGTGTCAGGATGTGTGTTTTACCCTGCTTGAATGAAGATTATTCTTGTATATCTCATATTGTTAATTGGATGCTTTTTATATAATTAGCTCACCCTTGCTTGCTTGTGTTTGTGCCATGTTGTGTGTGCTTTCCTGTTGCAATGATCATCCACTTGGATGTGAGCAGAGGAAGAAGAGGTTTCCCTGGAGCATGTCTTGGAAGGAAATGAAGATGCAGCTGCTTAGACACTCTAGGACTTTCTTAGTTCTTTATGTCCTTTTGAAACATTTTCTGTTCAAGTTATTTTGATATATTCTTTAGCGCCTTAAGTTTAAAATTTTCAGCTATTTCCAGGATGATTGTAATCCTAAATACCTTAAGTACATCTCTAACTGCTTTTTAATATTGTATGTGATGACGTCTTATTATATGCATGCCATATATTATTGGGATGTCACACACACAATGAGAGAGCAACCTGGTTGTGTAGAGTTTGACAGAAGCACTGAGGATATTGCCAAGTGCGATGTCAGCGGGGGTTATTTGATTCACAAGAAGGTGATGCACAAATGTTCCATCGCATAAAACCTTGAAAGGCTTCCGAAAACCAAAGCATGTAGTGTAAAATGTCAAAGTTTTTCACCTTCATCTGGAATAACCACACAACAACACAATCGAATCACGTTTACATAAACGGGAATTATTTCAGATATTAGACCATTAGTTTTGTAAGATTGAATGAAAGAAAAAAAAAACAAAGGTTAACAAGCAAAAGGCATCATAAGAGCAAAATTAATGTGGAAATAAACAAATTGGCTCGTGAGATTAAGGAAGAACTAAGAAGAAAGAACTTCGATGGAAAAAAATTTCAATTCGGGAGAGAAGAGGGAGCTGGCACTAGAGTGTGAGTAAAGAGGAAGATATGTTTTTGTTGGGCCTTAGTGGGACAACCAAACCCAGGATACACTATAAGAAAAATCAATATTTCTCATGGACAAAATTTTTTCAGAACACTCAAAATCCGTGAGTAACAATGTTTTTCCCATGAATTTCTCATGAACAAGAATTTGTGAGTAATATCCTCATAGGAAAAGTTTTCCACAAATTTTTAATTTCTGTGGGTAATTTCCAATTGAAGTTTTCCATGCAAAAGGACATAGCATCTCAGTGGGTAATTTTCCATGATTTTGTTTAGAAAACATTATCACCTTTCCCAAGACATTTTCCACAGGTTTTGCATGAGTTCGCATTCTCATTTTCCACCAAAAAAAAATCCATGGAATATACATAGATTTTTTAAAAAAATATATAAAATAATCAAATATTAATTTTTCTTTGGAATTACAAAATGTATACATTAAAAAAAATATTTAAATAACCAAATGCCTGCAGCGTGCTATAATATGCTTGAGGGATTATTTCTGGTCCAATGCAATCAACGATAAATCAGGGAAAAATGCAAATAAATATCCCTGATGGAGAAAGTAACACTGAGCTACAAATTTCCAACAGAAGGGTTTCAAACTCCTTTAGAGATGATGCACAAAGCTAACAAGAAGTATGAGGTGGGTAAAGTGATCTACAAGGAAAAGGCAAAGCAGAAGCATTTGAGAGGCATATTAAATAAATTAATTCCTAAAAATTTTGAAAAGTTATTTTGGTAAGTTTTTTTGAGAGTAGTTAATATTGACTAACATGTGCAATTTAAACTAGGACGCTTTCATTATGACTATTGTCCAGAATATACAATAACTAGAATAATAAAGAGACCAACATAAATGAATTAGCAGACTGTAATGAAAGTTCTTGGGATAATTAAATATGGAACCATGATGAAAGCCTAATTTATTCTGTTCAGTCAGCTTATGCAAGTCGGCAAAACTAGTTACCGTTGGCACCAACAAAACCTTTAGTATTACAATAGCTAGCCATGAACCAAACACCACATATAGTCCTAAGCTAACAGAAATCATTGTAGCAACAATAATTGGAATAATAGCAACAGGGGAAAGTAGGTCTAAGCTACTTGTTCTTTGATCTAGAATTAATATTAAACTGTATATTAAGAAGGAATAACCTTAATTTTCTTTGTAAAAGTTCCTCTTGACCTTTTCCTATGGACTATAAGGACAGATACTACTTAATATTAAACTGTATATTAAGAAGGAATAACCTTAATTTTCTTTGTAAAAGTTCCTCTTGACCTTTTCCTATGGACTATAAGGACAGATACTACTACTATCTTTCTATGATTAAGCTACACTCCTCATGTCAAGTCCACTGCTCTCAGTGTTAGAAACACTGAAACAAATAGAGCCAAAACATCATACCAGAGATAAACACATATAAATAAAATTCACAAACTTCTTTTGAGGCCTAGCCTGTATAATTGTTGATCAGTATATGATATGCAAAATGTATCAACGGTTAAGAAGGGTCAAACTCGTTAAACCAATACATGAAAATCAAAACAACTTCATTTTGGATTTTTCTGTTATTAGAGAAATCTAATCGGCGAGACCAGTGAAGAGCTCAAATCAAATCCAAGAATCAGAATCAAGAGTAGAGATCACCAAATCATTGTTTCTGTCCCCTATGAGATTGAATGGCGGGAATAATGGAAAACTAAATCACGTTAAAACTCTACCAGAATTCAAAATCGAAGACAATGAAGATTCCGAGTCTTGAAATGTATAACTTGAACAACTTAATTGCCGGAATCTCCACTTAAAACAGAATAATAATATTAATTTGATTGATACAATGGAAGTAAAAAAAAACAATTCTGAGTTCTTACAACTGCATACAAAATTTCACTGAAGAAAACAAAAATTGCCTTTCAAAATATCAGATTTCTTACATGGGTACACTTGAGTTTGCATAAATATATACCAATCTTAAAATTATAGAATCAATAAAAAGTACATACCCTTTGGATTACACGACAGCTGAGACCTCGCGTCACGAAACGAAACAAAACCCTAAGAAGAGACACAATCACTCACAGAGAGCTCATGGATGTGAGATGACTTTCTCACTGCACGGGCCGCAGGGGAGCAGAGGTTCTGACGGGTTTACTACGGAGCAGAGCGGAGGCGAGCGGGTGGCGGAATGGAGTAAAGAAGAAAAGAAAACAGCCAAGTGACCCTTATGACAGCACGGAGAAGAGAATTAGAATTAGTTTACAAAAGGGTAACGGATATTAGAGAGAAGTGGAGAATTTTTTTTTTCAATGATAGATAAAAAATAAATATCCAAGTTAATAATACAAAATACATGGTTCTTTTTGTTTTATATTTAATAATTTAAAATAATAATATTTCATATTATCAACCATAATATTTATATATTTTTCATAATTTAAAAGTTATACATAAAATTTTGAAATTTTAGAAATATTTTTTAATAGGAACGAGGTGGTTATGATTAATGATTATTAATATTTAATTAACATTTATGAGTATTATATTAATATAAAAATTGAATATTATATTTTATAAAATTATTATAAAATATAATTATGACTAATAATAACAGTAATAATTTTAATATTACGCTGTCATAAAAATGATAAAAATATTTGATATATGAAAGGTTAACTTTAAAATACTTTATTTAAATTTTATAGGGTGGATTAATTTTTTTATTTAATAGTTAGTATTAGAGTAAAATTCCTCATACTTTAATAGTAATAATGTTAAAATTATTGCATATAAGTTAGTATTAGAGTAAAATTCCTCATACTTTAGATATTTTAATTAATAGCTATTTAAAATAAACTATAAAATATGAATATACTTTGTATAAGACGAAAGACTTATATATATAATATATAATTAAGATGTAACTGTTCCATTTATAATGTTTTGTAATTTTTGTTTGATAAGTAAAGTTTTTATTTAGATGTTAAGCACATATTTTTTATTTTTTATGTTAACTTTGTATTTATTAAAATTATTCCATATTTTCACATGTTAGAGGATATTTTCCATCTTATATCTCTCAATATCATTTTCAAAAGCTTTTATCAATATTAAGGATTTATTAGAATATAAGTTAAAAGTTGTTATGTCTAACATATATTATCTTTATTTTTCTTCATTTTTTATTTTTAATTAGTCTGTAATTATTTTTATTTTATTTTGGATTTAGTTCATATTTCTTTAATTATACACAAATGACACTATATGTATATTAAACACAATGAAGATTAATGTTATAAATAGTTTATATTATATTCAACATAGTATTTAGAGTCAAGTTATTTTGAGAAAAAAAAAGTTTGATATCTTTTTATAACGCTGTCGTTGACGCGATCAAATTAATACTACTAAATTATAACAACTTCAGTATTTCTAAAATAGTAGCCAACAAAATAAAAAGGGTAAATTCAATCTTAAGTCTCTCCAATGAACATAGAATTGATTCTTAACAAATTAGTTCTTATAAAAACTATACAAAATGCTTAGTAAGATAATAAAGAAGATAAAGATTAAAGAATGAAGTAACAAAAGATAGAAAGAAAGAAATTTATAAAGAGATTTAAAAAGATAAAAAAAACCAATGATAATGAAAATAGGTTGATTTCACTCCTTTTTCAAAATAGGATTCATCATTGGTTATCTAAAAATTATTGTTCAGTTAATTATTGTTTTAGATTTTCAAACTAATAAATATAAATTCTCAACTAATTTGTTGGTGTTCTCACTAATAAAACCAAAGTACATTCTCAAGCAAAAAATTTGTAGATTAATCGTACTAAATTTAACCAAAGTACATTCTCAATTAAACATTACTATGCCTAATCATGTCTATTCTTTTACCTCTTATATCAAGTAAAAAATTAATTAACCAAAGTACATTCTTGATTAATTCTTGTTAAAGTTGTCACCTTACATTCTCAATTATTGGCAAAAACTCATTCAATCACATGAAACTTTCTAACTTTAATCAAAGTAAATTCTCAATAAAAAATAAAAATCCTTGGACTCATATGAGGCGGAGTCAGGCTGAGGGCCCCCGGATAAGGGGCATTGAGCGCCACCTGCACAAATTGCACAAAAGCTGATTTCTGGTGTGCTCACGCTGAGCGCCCCTTAGCAGAGGGCGTTGAGCGCCATTATGCTGTCAGAATTTCTCATCTAGGTGCCCCTCCAGGGGCGCTGAGTGCCACAGCCTCAAAATTTCTCTTGGGCACCCCCTTTAGGGGCGCTGAGCGCCACCTTCGCTGATATGGTAGTTTGAGCTTATTTAAACCTAAAACGCGAAGGGGTTTGGGTCTTTGGTGGTTTGGAGGCGCAATTCACTCAAAGGAGAGCTTGAAGGGTTGTTAAGGTTTGTGGGAACACTCATTTCTTCCTCTTTGGGTTCTTCTTCTACTTCCATGGCCATTTTGCAAGCTCTAAGGCTCTCCATGGAAATGGAGAGTCAAACCCATCTTGTTGGGGATAGATGTAACCTTTGAACTCTTGTGTATTTGTTGAATGATTCGAATATATATATATATATATATGCACTTTCTATTAATTGCTAGTATTCTTGTTTCCAATCTTAAAGCTTGCATGTAATGGAAATGTTAATGACTTGATTTTGGGGTTTCATGGGTTATGGAGACGTAAGATGGATCCTAGAGCTGAAACAAGAGTCCTTGTGGTCATTGATTCTAGAAATGGAAGATGATTCACATGTTGTCTTAAGATCCTAGCTCATTAATGCGAATTTTGCTTGTTATTTTTTCCAAGAGATTGGAGTTTAATAAGAAAATCTAGGCTTTTTCACCTAAGGAATTAAGGCTAGAGTGTTTTGTGGATTGACTTTAGTAAATTGATAGAGATGAGATGAAATTGGGTATACACAAGAGTGAATTGGTGAAAACTAACCTTAACATTGTCATTTCTTATCATTTCTAGTCTTTTCCATTTCTAAGTGCCTTTAATACCAAAGTCCAACCTTGTAATTATTTGTGAATTTATCTATTTGCACTTGTTTGTCAATTAATATGTTGTTCTTGAATCTAAATAAGTTGTCAATAGTGAAATTAACTAGTGTTACATGAGTCTCTTGGGAAATGATACTTGGTCTTAGCATTTTATATTACTTGAACGATTCGGTACATTTGCCGAGGAGTTAACAATATGCACCAGCTTGAGGGAGTGTTAGGTATATTATCTTTATCTTTTATCTTTAGTTTGTTTGTTATTATTTCTTATTTGTATTTTGGACTTAGCCAATATTTCTTCTATTATAAATAGAGGACTTTATGTATATATTCAACACAAGGGAGATTAATCTCATAGATAGTTTACTCAACATTATGCATTAAAAAATCTCTCAAACACATCTTTGTTAACTTTAGAAAAGATATCAGTTTTTTGTGATCCCTTATTTTTCTCATTTATTTGGGTGAAATGTCTACGACGTAGGTTTAGTGAGTCTAGAGCTGCCAAAATGGGTCATCCGATCCAATCCGGTCCGATTCACCACGAGTTGGTACTTAGTGACTCAATCCAATTATTCTTAGTGAGTTCAAGAAATTTGAGTATGTCTCGACACACCACGGGTTGGTGGGTTAAATGAGTTGACTTAATTAAAAAAAAATTATAACTTTGTTTTCTTCAATCTAACCTTTTTTTTATATGGAACTAAAATCCAAAAAGTCTAAACCTATTTTAATTTTTTTTTCTCATTTTAGACAATAAATAAATCATTATTCTTTTAAAAATTAAATCATAATTTTAAATAAAATATAAATAATCTCAAAATTAAATCATAATTTATTCAAAAAATCTAAATCATATTTTTTTAATGTCTGAGTTAGTGAGTCAACTCGACTCAGCATTGATTCAACCCGGGTGAGGCAACCCGACTCACCATAGGTTCAACCCGGGTGAGCGAACCCGACTTATCATGGGTTTAACCCGGTTGAGTCAGGTTCTTAGTGGGCCAGGTCCTTTTTTAAACAGTACTGAAATTTGTAAATTTTTTTAACCCAACCAACCTCGAACATCGTGGTGGGACAAGTTAGATGAATATTGCTCTTCTTATTCTTTAAGGTTAAAATATATAGATTCATCTTGTAGTGTCTATCTAAGTCTGAAATACCTTACCCAATCTCTTAGCCTAAGATGCATCACAACTTACATTAAGAACCTAAACAATGGGGGCCAAACGCACAATAACATCCTTAGTGACTTGCAATATTTTGTTTGATTTGGCTATTTAGGCTATTGCAATCTCATTCTTAAGATCTTCCAACAACAAGATCATGCTCTAAGAGGTACCCCAAGACAAGCATTAATCACAAACCAAATCAATGTAAAACATAAACATCTATAGGCAAATCACACTTAACAAAAACACAAGAAAATAAAACACATAACAAAATCCAAAAGAGTTAGAAATGCTTAAATTGTCTTATGTTGAACAAAAATTTCCGACAACGATGCCAAAAACTTGTTATGATATTGACAAATATAGCAAATCATACAAGTAATAAAGTGGAAAGTCTAGATATCGTGTTTCCAAAAGACTTGTGCAATACTCAACAACTCACACAATTCACAATTCAATTAGACGATGAAGTTCAAACAAACACAAAGAAACTTTTTTTGTAATTTTATAGAACAATTTGGGTGCATGCAAATTTAACATAGAGTATCTATAATTGTCAAGACTATATTTCATTCACTTAATTTCCACGCATTCACAAACATCTCAATTTCATGTTAAAATCAACTCACAAATATACTTAAATCTTATCCCTAGAGACTTTGAGACGATGATAACTCATTAAAGTTCAATCCCTTGGATCCTCAACAATCAACCATGCATTAAGTATATTAATCTTGAGATTACTAATGAATCATGTTTTATCTTTAAATACAAGCTCCATTAGGTACTTAATTTTAGTTTTAGGTTTAAAAGACATTTTCCAACATCCAATGAACCAAATATCAAACTATGGATGGTCAAACAAAAGTGAGCATTAAGCAGAGAAATCAAATACTAACATTAAAATATAAAAGCATATGTATTAACCTCGCAAAATACAAACGAAATCAATTTATTACATCTAATTTCAACAAATAGGTTTAGCTCTCCTTGGTAGAGAATCTAGGGTTTACAAAATTGAAGAATAAGAAAGAAGTTGAAACCATAGATCAGAATCAAGGCCTCTTCCAAGGTTATTGGTAGTTGTTTCACACTCAAATGGTGTCTCTCATTCACATCTTCACCTTTAATTTCGTGACCCATTAGAAAACACACTATTTAACTCTAATAATTCCTTACTTGGCTCTTAGTCCTTGAATCTCATATGAAGAGAGCATAACAGAATTCCAAATCAGACAACAGATACAGCCGAATGTGTAGCACACATATTCAACTATCAACATGTAAAACATTTTTAAATTCTTTTCTTCTCAAAATAACACATAACACTGGTTCTCAAAGTCTATACAAAGATTTTAGTAAAGTCGAATACATTAGTAATGTAGTCGACTGTACTATTACTTTGTCGCACAAGAATAAGTTCATAAAAGTGCTTGTGATTTTCAGCTTTAAAACATGTGCAGTAAAACATATGAAGTGATGCATAACACATAGCACATAAAGCATGTAAACACGTTCCAGATATATATCAATCAATCAACACAGGAACATGTAACACAATACATAAACATGTTCAACAGATATCACAATCAATCAACATAAGAACATTTAATGCAGCAACAACATGTGCTTGTTATTAAGCAATGTGTTGTCATCATCAAAAACCAGATTGATATAGAAATTGTGTTGTCAACAATCTCAACAATCTCTCCCTTTTTTGATGATGCACAACCATGATTAATAACCAACCATGTTTGCACACTTTAATACACAACAGAGTAACAAAAGAAGTATAACATAATTATTATAGTTCAAGTACTCTGCATGTAACACAGATAACAACAAATAATATCAAGTAGATTATGCATGAGATAGAATAATTATTCTCCCCCTTTCATATAGCCTCATAAGATCATAAATTCTCTCCCCCTTTGTGCATTAGCGAAAAAGGTATGCTCTAGATATTTTGCTGAAAAATCGAACAAACAGAGATGCATCAAAAAAAATATTCAAATTTTCAAATGCAATGATGATCCCTATATCACATTTAATCACATGTAAATGATAACTCCCCCTGAAATGCAGGCATGTGAACTAAAAATGTGTAATGAGTGATACTCCCCCTGTAATTATGCATATGTAATAAAATCAGATTGGATGCACAATGCAGCATATCACAGATTGAACAATCAGTTTAGCACATAGTTGTATCAAAGACAAGATAACAAACAATTTAGATATGCAATGATACAATCTTCAACAATCTCACAATATTATCTCAAGTAAGATATTTCCAACAGATAATAACAGAGATAATAACAGATATATCAAAATAAGCAATTAGTAAATGAATAACCAAATTCCAGAATTGGAATTTATAATCCTGTTAAGAGCAGTCGATTGCACAGTTTCCTCAGTTGACTACATTGCTTTCCAAAGCTGTTGAATTTCTCTTGAAATTTCCAAAGCAATGTTATTCCTGCAAAACCTTTCAAAGATCCTTTCCAGATCAAGCATTTTAGTTAAGCAAGAAATATAGTCATAAACAACAGAAGTCAATATGTACAGATTCATAATAGTTCAAGCATAGTTGACTTCAAACAGATTGCAGTCGAATCAATCACCCAGGTTATACTATTGTTATTTAAATTGCCTAGTTCATTTCGAATTGTAAAGAATCTCTCTTTATTCAGAGGTTATGTGAAAATATCAGCCCACTGATGTAAGGTGTCAACATATTCAATTTTGATTTGAGCCTTAAGGATGTGATCTCGAATGAAACGATGCCTTATATCAATGTGCTTAGTTTTAGAATGTAAAATAGGATTCTTTGTCAAGTTTATAGCACTAGTACTATCACATTTTAGAGGTATGTTGTCTAGTTTTAAACCATAATCCTCTAATTGACTTTTTATCCAAAGAGATTATGCACAACAGCTTCCAGCTGCTATGTACTCAGCTTTTGTGGTAGATAAAGCCACACATGCTTATTTCTTTGAATGCCAAGAGATCAATGACGATCCAAGTAAGTGACATGTGCCACTAGTGCTTTTTCTGTCTAGTTTGCAACCTCCAAAATCAGAATCATTGTATCCAGTTAGAAAAATGTTTGTGCCATTTGGATACCATAGTCCTAGGCCTTTGGTACCTTCGAGGTATTTCAAAATTCTTTTTACAGCAGTTAGATGTGATTCTTTAGGAGTAGATTGAAACCTAGCACAAAGACATACAATATGCATTATGTCAGGCCTACTAGCAGTAAGATACAATAGAGAGCCAATCATACCTCGGTACATTTCTGATCAACATTCTTTCCAGCCTCATCAAGATCTAAATAACAGTTAGTTTCCATAGGAGTTGCTGCATCTTTGCAGTCCAGGATTTTAAACTTTTTCAGTAGGTCATTGCAGTATTTGGATTGATGGATGAAAATTCCGTCTTTGGTTTGCTTGACTTGTAAACCAAGAAAGTATGTTAATTCTCCCATCATGGACATTTCGAATTCTTCCTGCATAATTTTTGAAAACTCTCTGCACAACATAGGATTAGTTGAACCAAAAATTATATCATTAACATAGATTTGAACGTATAGTTTTTCCTCACAAGAACTCTTGATAAACAGAGTTGAGTCAACTTTTCCTCTGGAGAAACCTTTTCTTACAAGAAATTCACTTAAACGTTCATACCATGATCTTGGAGCTTGCTTTAACCCATATAAAGCTTTTCTCAGTTTGTAGACATGATCAGGATTTTCAAAGTCTTCAAATCCTGGAATCTTTCAACATAAACTTCTTCCTTAATATATCTATTTAAGAAAGCGCTTTTCACATCCATCTAATACAGTTTGAATTTCATTGTAGATGCAATAACAAGAAGTATCCTTATTGCTTCCAATCTGGCTACAGGAGCATACGTCTCATCATAGTCGATTCCTTCTTCCTGACAGTAGCCTTTCGCAACTAACATTGCCTTGTTCTTTATGATTTCACCGGAATCATCCTTTTTTTCGAAACACCCATTTCGTGCCTATAACTTGTAGCTCAGGTCTTCTAGGTTTGAGTTCCCATACATTATTCTGTCTGAATTGGTTCAACTCTTCTTGCATAGCCATCATCCAATTTTCATCATTCAATGCTTCCTCAACTTTCTTTATGATTTCACCGGAATCATCCATTTTGTTTCGAAACACCCATTTCGTACCTATAACTTGTAGCTTAGGTCTTCTAGGTGTGAGTTCCCATACATTATTCCGTTTGAATTGGTTCAACTCTTCTTGCATAGCAATCATCCAATATTCATCATTTAATGCTTCCTCAACTTTCTTAAGCTCAATTTTGGATACATACGCAACATTCATACATAATTGATTCAATTGCCTCCTTGTAGATACTCCTCTTGAGATATCACCAATAACATTTTCTGTAGAGACATTTCTTGGCACTCTCCATTCTTTAATCGCTTCTGTTCTTGGAGAGTTGACTTGTTCAGTATCAGCTTCCTTGTCACTCTCTTCAGTTTTATCTTCTTTTTCAATGGATTCTTCAAACAACACTTCTTCCTATTTGAATTTATATATTCTTCAGCAGAATCCCTGACTTGTTCTGTGTACTTTGGATCCATGATGAACTCATCAAATGCGACATGAATGGATTCTTCAACATTCATGATCCTTCTGTTGTAGACACGGTAAGCTTTACTATTTAAAGAATATCCTATGAAAATAGCCTCATCTGCTTCAGAGTCAAACTTTCCAAGATTTTCTTTGCCATTATTCAGTACAAAGCATTTGCTTCCAAAGATTCTCAAGTGTGAAATATTTGGCTTTCTTCCTCTTAGCAATTCATATGGAGTAAGCTTTAATATAGACCTTATAATAGTTTTGTTTAACATATAGCATGCAATACTTACAGCATCTGCCCAGAAGTACTTTGGCATGTCTCTATCATTCAACATAGATCTCGCCAATTCCTTAAGAGCTCTGTTTTTCGTTTCAACAACTCCATTTTGCTGTGAAGTTCTAGGTGCTGAGAAGTTATGAGTAATTCCCATTTCCGCAAGATAATCATCAAATTCTTTGTTTTGAAATTCTCCTCCATGATCACTTCTGATAGCCTTAATCTTGAGATCCATCTCATTTTGAACAACAGCAACAAATCGCTTGAAAACCTTAAATGTGTCATTTTTGGCTGCAATGAAGTAGGTCCAAGTGTACCTTGAATAGTCATCTACAATGACTAGTCCGTATGAGTTTCCTCCGAGACTCTTTATTCTTGATGGTCCGAATAGGTCCATGTGAAGTAACTGCAGAGGTTTCTTGGTTGACATCTCTCTTTTACTCTTGAAAGGTTGTTTGGTCAACTTTCCCTTTTGGCATGCATCACATAATCTGTCAGCTGTAAACCAAATCTTGGGCAAACCATTTACCGGTTTCTTGGAGACGAGTTTGTTTAGTTGATTCATGCTGATGTGAGCGAGTCTCTTGTGCCATAGCCAAGCATCTTCTTCTTTAGTCATCAGACATACAACTGAGTCGAATGAGTTGTCTGTGAAGTCGATTATATAGATGTTGTTCACTCTTTTTCCCACAAGCAGTAACTCATTGGTTGTCCTGTTGCTGATCAAACAGTATTTGGGCTCGAAGGTGATCTTTAATCCTTTGTCGCATAGTTGGTTGATGCTAAGTAGATTGTGCTTTAACCCTTCAACAAGTAAGACATTTCTAATTTCAAAAGATGAAGGAGTTTTTATTTTACCTATACCAATGATTTTCCATTTGTTGTTATCACCATATGTGACGTAACCAATGGCTTTGTAAGAAATATCTGAGAACTTTGTAGGATCTCCAGTCATGTGTCTCGAACAACCACTGTCGAGATACCACGTAGAACTTTTGAGCTGATGTTTCAGATCAGGTTTGATAATTCTGGATTTTGCCATCATAATCAATTCTTCCTTATCCTTGGCCTTCTTGACATCAACAGGATAACTTTGTTTGTCTGCCTTTTTCAGAAGCTTTGTAAATTTGTTGTCTAACAGGATTGATTTCTGCATTTATGAACACGATTCTTCATTTTGGGTTACCTTGCATTCCAAGTTTCCTGTTTCAAAAGATTCATAGAAACTATCAGTTACAGGCTTTAACTTCATGTTGCAAGGTGTATATACAAGATCAATTTTAAAATCATAAGTTCTTTTTGAATGCGAAACAAAAGTCATCCCCAGGTGTATAGTCGAATCAAAGAAAAACAGAGTCAACTAGTTTTTCAAATATCTTATGAAAACTAGCTCTGGTGCCAATTGTTGGAAAACAGGTTGGCTTCTTTCTTCACCAAGAGGGGAGGGGTGAATTGGTGTTGTTTCAAAAACAAGTTCTTTTCGCAATCTTGAAATCAAAATCTAAAGCTTTTTAAACTTTCTTGAAATGCAAGCAATCAGAATATGTATGCATTGGAAAATATGTAGTTGATTGCGTAAAGAATAAAGTCGACTGTAATGTAAAAGATAAGGGATAGAGAAATGCAAATACAGGTTTTTATACTGGTTCGACCAACAATGCCTACATCTAGTGTCCTTCCAACCCAGGAAGCAAATGCACTATAATGGTTGCGGTTTTTACCACAAGGAATCTATAGAAGACCTCCACGTCAAAAATATAAATCTCCTCTCTAACCCAAAACCAAAATATAGGCAATAAACCAGCAAGACTTGCAGCAAGAATCCCCTCTTCTGCAATCTGCAAACACCACTTTGAACAATCCTCAAAGTGCACTATCCCTTGCAATCAACAGGTCAACAACCAGCAGTCTTCACGGATGCCAAGCCGCACAATCAATTCCAGTAGTCTTCACAGGATGCCAAGCCTTCACGATCAATGACAGAACACCTTCTTGTGCAGATATTGATTAGACAATGAATGCACAATATAATCTCCTCTTTGAATCTCTTTCAAGAAAGATCAACACCGTCTTCTTGGAGAATTCTTGGAGCTAAGAGAAATCTGAAACATAATTATGAAAATGTCAGTTCATCAAAAGTCTCTTAACAGACTCGTGTTAAGCCTATTTATAGATTTCTGTTTGTCAGATGATTTCTCAGTCGAATACGCTACTAATTCAGTCAACTGAATTATGACAGTTATAACAAATCAGTCAACATAGCAACTTTCAGTCAACCAAAAACAAACCACATTTAATACAGTTGACTAAGTCACCAATGCTCAACTAACTTTCAAAAATATAGTCGTTAGAATGCCAAAGCATAACAGAATTCCAAATCAGACAACAGATACAATCGAATGTGTAGCACACATATTCGACTATCAACATGTAAAACATTTTGAAATTCTTTTCTTCTCAAAATAACACATAGCACTGGTTCTCAAAGTCTGTACAAAGATTTTAGCAAAGTTGAATCCATTAGTAATGTAGTCGACTGTACTATTACTTTGTCGCACAAGAATAAGTTCATAAAAGTGCTTGTGATTTTCAACTTTAAAACATGTGCAGTAAAACATATGAAATGATACATAGCACATAGCACATAAAGCATGTAAACACGTTCCAGATATATATCAATCAATCAACACAAGAACATGTAACACAATACATAAACATGTTCAACAAATATTACAATCAATCAGCATAAGAACATGTAATGCAACAACAACATGTGCTTGTTATTAAGCAATGTGTTGTCATCATCAAAAACCAGATTGATATAGAAATTGTGTTGTCAACAATCTCAACAGGAAAAGCAAAGTAAATTGTAATGGATTCTTTTGTGGGTGATGAGGGTTGTAAATCACCCACTTTGGCTCCAAGGTTTGGGTTAATTTATATGTGTTTAAAGGGTTGTAAAGAGGGCTTCTTAGGTAGTTACAGGCCCTTCTTTGGGGTAGATGGTTTTCATCTAAAGACAACATATGGTGGTCAGTTGTTAATGGCAGTGGCCAGAGACCTTAATGACCAGTATTTCCCACTAACTTTTGTTGTGGTTGAAAATAAATTAAAGACACCTGGAGGTGGTTTTTGACACTGTTGTTGGCTGATATTGGGGACATAGATTGTCAATGTTGGATATTTATTTCGGATCAACAAAACGTAATTTATTTGTTTTATTACCTAATTTCAATTGATATAATTTTCATTATTTAGTAAAAGGTTAATGTTCTTTTTTTGCAGAGATTAATGACAGTGTTTGCGAATATTTTGAATAAAGTGGGGGCACAGGTTGTGTTTAAGGCATTTGTACAACAATTATAGGAAGAAATTTAGTGGAGGAGTGCTGATTAGAGACCTTATGATGGGAGCTATGAAGGCAACATCTTTTCAGGAGTGGGGAAAAAATGGGTGAGTTGAAGAATGTTAATACTGATGTTATAATTATTTGCTTGCAATTCCAACTAAATGTTGGTGTAAACATGCATTCAGTAGTTATCCTAGATGTGATGTTGATAACACTCTATATTTGCATATTTTCCTAGGTTAAAAATATTTTCATAATGTTCTTTAGTTTTTAATCACTTAGAATTAGGATAGTTTTAGGTTTTTTTATTAATTCTTTAGTTTTATAGAATTTTAGTTAAAAATAGGTTTTTAGATGTAATTTTTAGTCTTTGTTAATAATTAGGAAATTAGTATTTTTTTTTTCTGAAATTCTTTCAATAAATTGTTTTGTTTTAAGTAGGTTTTCATCTCATAATTTTTCTTCTTATTTGCATTCTAACCCTTTTATTCATTTTTTTAGATAGGATCTGATTTGGGCTTGAACAAACAATAGAAACGTTGGGCCCTAATCCCTCTTTTGGGCTTCTTCGTGGCTGAATCTATTGGACAACAGGGAGCAACAATTGGTTCGCTGATGATGCTGGATTGGTAATGAAATTGGGCCTACTAGTCAGCTGATCTTACGCTGAAGCCTAATATCGGTTGAATATACCATTATCTGTGATGCAATTTTGATATTAAATCAACTTTTTTTTACTTGGAAACTTGCTTGAACTCATGTTTTTAATATAGTTTTATGAATAAGTGAATAAAGGTTATGCTTAATGATTTTATCACTAAATTCCCTTAATTTTGTAGGTTATTGGTATGATTTGGAAGAAAAGCAAAAGTATCAAAGAGTTTGAACTCAAGAGGGACAGATAAAGCACCAGAGAAGAAGGTTGAAGAAGGTCGTAGGACGCTTGGTTGCCCCCTTTAAGGGCCCTCAGCGTAGGAAGTCACGTAGGACACTTGGTTGCCCTCACCCAGGGTGTTGAGCGCCACTAGCCATGCATCACCGCCCGGGCGCCTCTTTAAGGGTGCTGAGCGCGGGCCTTCAAGTGTCGTACCACGCCTGGGTACCCTCTGAGGGGTCCTGAGCGCCACTCCTTTCACAAGCTCGCCCGATTGCCTTAAGTAGGGGCACTGAGCACTAGCTTGTTGGGCTTGGACTTTGTTTTTTGATCTATTTAAGGACCTGTATACGTTAGGGTTTGTATCTTTTGGCATAATTTATAAGTCTATCGTGGGAACTCTGATGAGTGAGCTAAGAACTAAAACATTTAACTTGTCATAACCCATTCATGACCATGTAACTGGAATAGCCAATATAGCAGCAAGGTTGAAGTCAATGGAAATGGAGGTGAATGAGTCTTTTTTTAGTACAAGAGGAAGAGAGGTTGAAGAAAATGAAAGATCATTTTATCCATCACACAATTCATGAAGGTGTTAGCTTCATAAATTAGAAAAGAAGAACAAGAAGGACAAAGCCCCGATGAAGTAAATAAGGGTAGTATCCAAAAGGACCAAAAATGTTTCTTTTGCAAGAAAGTGGGCCACTTTAAGAAAGATTGTCCGAAAAGAAAATCTTGGTTTGAAAAGAAAGGTATTTTTCATGTTTCTATAAGTTTTGAATCAAATCTTATTGAAGTACCTAATGATACCTGGTGGTTGGATTCTGGAGCTACCACTTTTGTTTCTAATATTATGCAGGAATTTCTTTCAATCCAGCCCATAAAAGTATTTATATATGGGGAACAAAATGAAGGCACAGATAGAAGGAATTGGGACTTACAGATTGATTCTAGACATTGGTTATTGTCTGGATCTTGAAAAGTGTCTTTATGTTCCTGGTTGGGCTAGGAATTCAATTTCTGTTGCAAAGTTAGATTGTTTGGGTTTTCATTTGTATAAACTTGAGCACTCTTATGGTTCTGGTACTTTATTAGATGGTGTTCCTGTGTGGGGTCGATTCACCTAAGCCCTTCACAATTTCCCTGCTTGACCGTCCGTCCCTCTCGTTCTCCTCTTCCTCTTACTCCTAAGCCCATCCGAGAGGGTACCGTGTGGGGGTCGAGTCACCTAAGCCCTTCACAATTTCCCTGCTTGACTGTCTGTCCCTCTTGTTCTCCTCTTCCTCTTGCGCCTAAGCCCGCCCGGGAGGGTACCTGCCAAAGGTCCTCCGATGCTAAAGTCTGTTAACTAGTTCATTTGGTATTCAGAGTACTGTATTAAATACATAATAAAGGGTGTTGCAGCAGAAGATGGTAGTCACGAGGAATATGACCATTGAAGATCCAATGGAGATGATAAGGGTGTTGCAGCAGAAGATGGAGGACCTGCAACATCAACATGAAGAGGAGTTGACGGCGGTGAAGGCGAACTGCACGGCGCGCATAGCAAAGGAAAGGCGAGCGAAGAGCCGTGGTAAACACAAGGTAGTAGAAGAAAGAGATGGGGAGAAGGAGGATGAAAGGCAAGACCATACTCACTGAGAAGGAACGGGCGAACACAGTAGTGCCTCCGACCGAACTTGGAAGTTGGACGAGTCGGGAGCGGACAAAACCAAAGGGAAAAACGACCGGGTCAATGATACCGTTGCGAGCAAACAACTGGTGGTGAAGGAGGGAGACACAACCGGGCAGTTACCCTTCGTCCAGGCGATCATGGATGTGAACATCTTTGAGCATTTCTTCCCTCCCCAATTAAGTATCTATGACGGAACAACAGACCCCGATGATCACATTAAGGCCTTCTCCACACGGATGGCGTTCTGGACGGGCAACCGTGCCATATGGTGCTGAGCTTTTTCTCTTTCGCTTGAAGGAGAGGCCTTGGAGTGTTTCCACTCATTGCCGCCCAGTTCTATCGAAAGTTTTGAAGGACTGAAGGCCATGTTTGGTAGACTATTCGCTAGCAGTCGCTCGTAAGACTCCACGGTCTTCGAGCAGTCTAACCTCAAGTAGGGGAAAGACGAGACATTGAAGGTTTTCATGGACCGGTACAAAAAGATGGTTAGGAAAGTGAAGGGAATCAGCACCGAGCTGGCACCCCAGTATGTCATGTCGGCGTTGAGACCGGGGCCGTTTTAAGACAATGTATGTCGAAAACAACCCAAGACCATAGAAGAATTGAGGGAGCGAGTGGCTAATGAGGTGAGGGTGGAGGAGATGAAGCAATCGTACAGGAAGGAGGCTCAGGAGGCCAAAGAGAAGGCCGAGAGTAAGAAACCGGACGGTCAACCCGGGAAAGTCGAAGGATTCAAGCCGAGAAAGCTCCCTAGAGGGCCTCGGTTCCAACAATACATTCCTTTAAATGCACCCCCTGCACAAATTTTGCAAACGGCATTATCGCCAACCTCACTCCACCTTTGTTAAAATGCCCCACGCCACCCGAGACCGATGCAATAAACATTGCCTCTACCATCAAAATTTGGGCCACACTACTGAAGAGTGTGTCACCCTGAGGGACCGGATCGAAGAACTGATCAAAGCCCGTCAGTTAAAGCAATATGTCAAAACTGCCCGAAATGTGGTGCCGATTGAATAACAGAGAAGCCCGATAAAAAGAGACGACCTCGATCCTAGCAGAAGTCGCCGACCGCACTATAGAGTAGACCGGTCCAGGTTTGAAAAGTGCTGCAGTAGGAGCCGCAGTCGGAGTAATGACCGCCCGATTCGAGGACGTATCAACACCATATCCAGTGGCTTCGCCGGTGGAGGACCTTCCTCATCGACGAGGAAGCGCCATGTCAGGGCATTACGATCGGTCAATAAGTCTATGCTGCCCATAACCTTCACTGATGAAGACTTCCACGCCCCAGATCTAGAACAAGATGACCCCATGGTGATCACAGCGGAAATCGCCCGGTACGAGGTGAGCAAAGTCCTGATAGATCAAGGGAGCTCCGTCAACATCCTCTATTGGAAAACTTTCCAACAGATGAACCTGTCAGATGACCTTATCGTACCTTTCCACGAGCAGATACTAGGATTTGCTGGAAAATGGGTGGAGACTCGTGGATACGTCGATTTGCGCACACGACTAGGCACTGGTAGAGAGGGTGACGAGAAGAAGCTCTAGTACCTGTTAGTAGACGCGAACACCTCATATAACGTCCTAATAGGTCGCCCCTGTCTGAATGCATTTGGGGCTATTGTATCCACTCCACATTTAACTTTGAAGTACCCAACCGAACGGGGGCATGTGATGACGGTCCGAGCGGATCAAAAAAAGGCCAGGGAGTGCTACGCGACTGGCTTAAAATTGTATCCCCGAGCATACCGAGCGAAGGTTGCTCAGTCCGAGGTGGCAATGGCAGATTTGGACCCAAGAACAAACACAAACGATCGAATTGAACCGCACAGAAATTGCGGCCGGCGATAGTAAGGACGAAAGATGGTCAAACAACCATGATAACGGGCGGTTTGGACCCAACCCTGGAGAAAGAGCTGAAGGCAGTTTTATGGAAAAACAGAGACTTGTTCGATTGGAATGCAGTAGATATGCTCGACATTCACCCCTCGATAATGACACATAGACTGGATTCATCCATGAAATAACTTACACCACATGGCTAGCAAATGTCGTGATGGTCAAAAAATCCAATGGTAATGGCGAATGTGCACCGATTACACCGACCTCAACAAGCCGTGTCCCAAAGATTCTCATCCACTTCCCAACATAGATATCTTGGTCGACGGGGCCTCCGACCACAAAATGCTTAGTTTCCTTGATAAGTATTCAGGATACAATCAGATACCTATGCACATGTCGGACCGGGAAAAGACAACATTCATAACCGACAAGGGAAATTACTACTATGATGTGATGTCTTTCGGGCTCAAAAACATAGGGGCTACATACCAGAGGTTGATGGATAAGATCTTTGCCGACCAAATCGGACGGTGCATGGACGTATATGTTGATGATATGGTCGTTCGTTCGACCACCCCAACAGATCATCTCAAAGATTTGGAAGAAGTATTCCGCCAGGTACGACACTACAATATGAGACTTAACCCTGCAAAATGTACTTTCGGTGTGGCTGCAAGGAAATTCCTAGGCTTCATGCTGACCGAGCGAGGCATAGAGGCCAATCCTGATAAGTGCGCGGTCATTCTTGACATGAGGAGCCCCAACAATTTAAAGGAAATTCAGAGGTTAGTCGGACGGTTGACATCACTCACTCGTTTCATCCCCAAGCTAGCAGAGCGTATTCGGCCGATCGTGAAACGAATGAAGAAAGGGACGGGAGCCGGATTGAGGGATGCTGATTGCGAACAAGCATTTACAAAAGTGAAGGTCGTGCTCACCCACCCACCAGTCATGAACCGACCACTTCCAAATGCTAATTTGCAAATATACCTCAGAATATTCACCGAAGCCATTAGCGCCGCACTAGTACAAGAACTGCCTGAACCTCGTCTCATCTACTTTGTGAGCAGGGTGCTGCAGCTAGCCGAGACACGTTACCAACAGGTAGAAAAGGTGGCTCTGGCCCTCCTGCATGCTACACAAAGACTTCGCCCATATTTCCATAGTCATTCCGAACTGACTATCCAATTTCAAAAATTTTAAGGAAACCTGATATAGCCGGGCGCATGGTAGGATGGGCTGTAGAACTGTCCGAATTCGACCTACGGTACGAGCCACGCGGATCTGTTAAAGGCCAGCATTTGGCTGACTTTGCAGTAGAGTTACCCCAAGCCTTGTCGGTCAACCAATGGAATTTATACGTGGACGGAGTAGCTGGTCAGGCCGGAGCTGGGGCTGGAATAGTGTTGGAGGGACCCGGCGACTCTTTGCTGAAACATTCCCTTATCTTCAAATTCAAAGCATCGAATAACCAGGCCGAGTATGAGGCCCTAATTGCAGGTTTACAATTGGCACAAGACATGGGAGCACGGTCCCTTACCTGTAAAACAGATTCTCAGTTGGTGGTTGGACAAATAAATGGGGAATTTCAGGTCAAGGATGACCAATTGTTACAATATTTCCATAAAGTCAGTACCCTGGCTAAAGAATTCCAGCAATTCACTCTCAGACATATTTCTAGAGAAGAGAACGCTCGGGTCGATATGCTATCTAAGCTTAGCAGCGACAAAGAAAAAGGGCAGCTAACAACTATCATTCGGCAGGTCTTGGTGGAATCGTCCGTAGAATGCCTGGCGATAAACAAACCCCGCGAACTTGATTGACGGGTTGAAATTCGAAATTTGATGGCCGATCAAGATGCCGGTCGTCTGGTTAAACAGACCGATGCCCGAAAAGTCGCTCGTTACATCGTCATAGGGGACGATTTGTATAAGAGAGGTTTCTCTACCCCCCTGCTAAAGTGTGTAAGCCCACAAGAAGCCTCCTATGTGCTGGACGAACTCCATAACGGCATATGCGGATTTCATACCAGGAGGCAAGGTCTGAAGGCACGTGCGCTCTAAGCCGGCTAATACTGGCCGACTATGGAAGAGGACACTAAAATGTTCGTATTGAAGAGCGAAAAATGCCAAGCTCACGCCAATGTCCCACATGCTCCCCGAGTGAATTACACACTCTATTCTCCCCTTGGCCGTTCGCCAAATGGGGGATGGACATTATAGGTCCATTCCCGGTCGGTCGAGCCTAGAAAAGATTCATCCTAGTCATAGTAGATTACTTCACAAAATGGGTGAAAGCTGAGGCTCTTGCCACCATCACCGCCCGGCAGGTTCATAATTGCTTCTGGAAGATAGTATGCAGATTTGGGCTCCCGAGGACGGTCGTCACCAACAACGATCGGCAATTCGTTGATAAGAAACTGAAGGCATTCTACCAAGGCCTAGGGATAAAGCACGTCACAAGTTCAGTCGAGCACCCCCAAACGAACGGTTAGGCTGAGGTGGCCGACAAGATGATAGTTGTTAAGCTCAAGAGGAAGAGGAGAACGAGAGGGACAGACGGTCAAGCAGGGAAATTGTGAAGGGCTTAGGTGACTCGACTCCACATCGGAATAGATGGTTTATATCATTTAGATTTTGATTTTAATTTTTTTGAATCTGTGTTTAATGTTAAACATGTTATTGGTAATAAATGTAGTGCACGAAATGAATGTTCTGCTTTCTTATGGCATAAAAGATTGGATCACATATCCAATGAAAGGATGTTGAAATTAGTGAAAAATGAAATTTTACCTCATGGATTTTGATGACTGGGATGTATGTATTGATTGTATTAAGGGTAAATAAACAATCAACTTCTTAAGTTAATACACACCAATATTTGTGGTCCTTTTGACATTAACTCTTGGGGTGCTGAAAAATATTTTATCTCATTTGTTGATGACTTCTCACGTTATTGTTACATATATCTATTGCATGAAAAATCTCAATCAGAGAACGTCCTTGAGGTATTCATAAATGAGGTGGACGACAATTAGATATAAAAGTAAAAGTGATGAGGTTTGATAGAGGTGGTGAATATTATGGTAAAACTTATGAGAGTGGACAATGTCCATATCCATTTGCAAAGTATCTTGAAAGTCGGGGTATATGTGCGTAATATAGAATGGTCGGTATACCACACAAAATGGTGTAGCAGAAAAGCGAAATCATACTCTTATGGATATGGTTAAGAGTACGTTAAGTCATACCAATATTCATTTATCTCTATGGATGCATTCATTAAAGACTATTATATATATGCTTAATAGGGTTCGTAGCAAAGCAGTTCCTAAAACTCCTTATGAACTATGGACTAAAAGGAAACTCAGTTTAAGACATCTTCATGTTTGGGGTTCTCTAGAAAAGGTAAGGTTATACAATCCACATGAAAAGAAGCTTGATGTAAGAACCATTAATAGTTATTTCATCGGTTATCCTAAAAAATCAAAGGGATACAAGTTTTATTGCCCGGGTGCAGCGGAATGGTTAGCGTGGAATAACAAACCAAGAGGGGTTTTAATATAAACGTGTGCCTTTTAATTTCTACTCAATTTATCCTACTACGTAAATAATAAATATAAAAAAAAGAGTAAGGTTGAGAGAAATTTGCACAGATGATTTTTATACTGGTTCGGATCTTACCAATCCTATGTCCAGTCGCTTATCTCAAATCAAGATAAACAATTTACTAATCACAAAACAATTACAAACTACATTCACAAAGAAACAATTTGTAAAAGTTTAGAAACCACCTCTCCTGATATCACAAGAGATGAAACTGCACCTCCTTTGAATTTTCACAAACGATGAACCACCTCCAAACACCTCCTTAGACGCACCAAGGATGAACCAGTTATTCCTCTGTCACCGTAGCAGCACTTCACCAGCTCCACAGACAAGAGTTTCTCAAGCCGAACAAGAACACATAATTCACAATGATTTCTGAGTTCTAAAGCATAACAGAAGAGTTATTGTTGATGGATAAGGAGAGTCTATTTATAGACTCAAGCAAATACTCTTTCATTCTTCTTAACTGGCCATTTAACGCTTTTAATCGATTAATATTAGTGTTAATCGATTAAAACGAGTACAATGGCTAGTTTTCAAAAACCAGAAAACTCCAACGACTATCTTTAAGCGATTATTCTTAGGATTAATCGATTAAAATAGGTAATAATCGATTATTTTCGTGCCAGTTGAGTTTTAAGCACCTGTAACGTTTTAATCGATTAATACTTGATTTAATCGATTAAAACCGTGCATTTTTTATTCTGAACAGCAAATATAAAGTATGAAAGTACAGAATCAAAACCTACTACAAATCTAAGTCCTAAACATTAAACTACAATTATTACAAAAGTTTTTTATAACAAAAACAAATCTTCAAAGGATTTTCATGAATCTTGATATATCTTGACTTGATTTAGACATCATCATCAAAACATCATCTTCATCATTTTGCCAACATTCTCCCCCTTTTTGATGATGATCAAAAACTCCTTTGAATTAAAGCTTTTAGTAATAATCTGGATAAAAACACAACTTATGGAAGAAAAGAGCATTAGAAAATAATAATAAGCTTTAAACATTTTCTCACCCTTTTTGATCATAATTAAAAAACTGTGTTTAATTCTTCTCCTCCTAAGATAATACTCCTCCTTAATAAAAGCATGTATGCATATGAGCTAAATATATTTCAAAATTAAATATTCATTCAAACATACACAAAAGGAGATTTAAAACATAATTTTAGGATAAAGAACTTTAAAAATCATGTTTAAACATACATTGAATCATATCAAATAGGATTTTTTTAAAGCATAAAAAAAATATGGCTAAATTTTCAAAATTGCACAAAAATGCACAAATTAAAAAAGTGCAATCTTAAGAGATTTTTTTTTAAAAAAATATCTTAATCTCTTCTAATGTTTACCCCTTTTTATATATCTCCAAATTCGTTGTGTAATGATATTTTGTTGAGATCTTCGTCTCGAGGATTGTTATCATTTGTTGTCTTCTACAAGTCTTTATTTTCACCTGCATCTGATTTATCTTAGTCAAGAGGTTTTGCCTCAAGGTCTAACAATTTTATAAAAGACAACATGCTTTGAATAAAATTTTCTCAATTTTTTTTTAAAAAATATTTAAAAAATATTAAAAGTTAAACATTGTCCTTTGGGTTATATTAAAAAATACATTTAAATCATTTTACAACGCAAACATATCTACCACTTGGAACACCAAAATGCTTAATTTTACATATTGACCCTTTTTCATACAATAAAAGCATGATACAACATTTGTGTTCCTATAAGTTGTCCCTTTTTCTACCCAAGTTCTACGGGTTCTATTATTATGTTTATTTTTCATTTTAGGAACATACTTATTTTTAACAACCTTATTTTCATTATTTTTACTACATTTTCCTAAGGTTGTTTGTTCTAGTAGTTTCTTAAAATTTTCACAAGATGCACATTCGTCACTACTAGTAAATTTACCATTTTCAAAAAAAAAACTTTATTTTTCAACTTTTTATTTTTTTCAAAAATATTTTCAAAATCTGTTTTCAAATTTTTATTTTCTTCAGAAATAGTTTCAAAATTTAAATTTAAATTTTTATTTTCTTCAAGAATATTTTCAAAATTTATTTTCTTATGAGCTTTATCTAATTTTTCAGATTCTATAATTAAAGCAGCATAAGTTTCAAGCAATTCACTTTCACTATATTGACTATAATTATCAGAATCGCTAGATGTACTTACTTGACTTCCAACGTCGTCGTTTGCCACTAAACAAATGTTTGCCTCCTCATCCGATTCGCTCAAATCAGAAATTGTTTCATTGTCATCGTCCCATCCGATGTAGGCTTTCTTTTTCTTGAAGAACTTCTTTTCCTTTATTTCTTCATTCTTCTTTTGATTTGGGCAGTCAACTTTTAAGTGCCCCCTTTCTCCGCAACCATAACATTTATAGTTTGAGGAAGATCCTTGATTTTCTTTCTTTTCGAATTTGAATCTTCCTTTGTCTTTTGATTTCATGAACCTGTTGAGCCTTTTTATCATGAGTCTCAAATTTTCTTCATCTTCTGAGTCTTCATCTTCTATTTTGTTCTTACTCCTTTCTACCTCATATTTTAAGGTTAGACTCTTTTTCTTAGTTTTGGCTTTTGCTTCTTCTTCATCTAGTCTTCCAAGGTCAAGTTCATGCTCTCTCAACTTTCCAAATAATGCCGCCATAGTCATTGAGTTGAGGTTTTGTGACTCAAAAATTGCAGTCACTTTTGGTTGCCATGACCTATCTAAAGATTTCAAAATTTTTATATTAAGTTCATCATTTTTGAAAGACTTACCTAGTCCAATGAGGTGATTTACGATGTTGGTAAAGCGTTTTTTAACGCCTGATATTGTTTCTCCTTGCTTCATCTTGAACATTTTGTATTCTTGGATCAAGGTATTCTTTCTCGGTCTTTTTACATCATTTGTACCTCCGTGGGTTACTCTCAGCACTTCCCACATTTCTTGAGCAGTCTTAAAAATAGAGATCCTGTAAAACTCGTCAACGGTTAAGGCAGATGCAATGATGTTTCGGGCTTTCACATCATTTTGAAATCTTCTCTTCTCTTCAATAGTCCACTGAATACGGGGCTTTGGTTCCTGCAAATTGTCAGTAGGAACAGACGAACTCAATGCAATAACATCTCAAATCTCACAATCAATAGACTCAATAAAAATTTGCATTTTAACCTTCTAGAATGCATAATTTTCACCTGTGAATAGGGGTGGTCTATTGATAGAAGCACCTTTTGCAAAGGTTTGATATGATCATGCCATTTGAATAACTATCAAATCGAGCTCTGATGCCAATTGCCAGAACGGCTGCAGCGGAATGGTTAGTGTGGAATAACAAACCAAAAGGGGTTTTAATATAAACGTGTGCCTTTTAATTTTTACTCAATTTATCTTACTACGCAAATAATAAATATAAATAAAAATAGTAAAGTTGAGAGAAATTTGCACAGATGATTTTTATACTGGTTCGGATCTTACCAATCCTACATCTAGTCGCTTATCCCAAATCAAGATAAACAGTTCACTAATCACAAAACAATTACAAATTACATTCACAAAGAAACAATTTGTAAAAGTTTAGAAACCACCTCTCTTGATACCATAAGAGATGAAACTGCACCTCCTTTGAATCTTCACAAAGGATGAACCACCTTCAAACACCTTGTCAGACGCACCAAGGATGAACCGACTATTCCTCTGTCACCGTAGGAGCACTTCACCAGCTCCACAGACAAGAGTTTCTCAAGCCGAACAAGAACACACAATTCACAATGATTTCTGAGTTCTAAAGCACAAGGGAAGAGTTTTTGTGTTGTTGATGAATAAGGAGAGCCTATTTATATAATCAAGCAAATACTCTTCCATTCTTCGTAACTGGTCATTTAACGCTTTTAATCGATTAATATTAGTGTTAATCGATTAAAACGAGTACAACGGCTAGTTTTCAAAAACCAGAAAACTCCAACGGCTATCTTTAATCGGTTATTCTTAGGATTAATCGATTAGCTAATCGATTAAAATAGGTAATAATCGATTATTTTCGTGCCAGTTGAGTTTTTAACACTTGTAAAATTTTAATCGATTAATACTTGATTTAATCGATTAAAACCGTGCGTTTTTATTTTGAACAGCAAATATAAAGTATGAAAGTACAAAATCAAAACCTTCTACAAATCTAAGTCCTAAACATTAAACTACAATTATTACAAAAGCTTTTTATAACAAAAACAAATCTTCAAAGGATCTTCATGAATCTTGATATTTTTTGACTTGATTTGCACATCATCAAAGCATCATCTTCATCATTTTTCTAACACTAACCATAGTACAAGAATAGTTAAGTTTGGTAATGCTCAGTTCATTTAAACTGGACAATTTAATGGAAGTGAGGAATCACGAACAATGGACATTTAAGAGAATACTAGTAGTGTTTCTACACCTAATGTCTCTTCTCAAGTTGTTATTATTGGGAAACAGGTAAGCTTCGCTTTAACATCAAGAGGGGGGTGAATTGGTGAGTTTTCAAAATCAGAGTCTTTTCGCAATCTTTGATTCAAAGTATAAAACTTTACAAACTTTCTTAAATCGCAAGTAATAGAAAATTAAGTGCAGCGGAAAATCAAAGTAGACTACGTGAATTGTAAAGTCAACTGAATGTAAAAGAGTAAGGATAGAGATTCAAACGCAGGTTTTTATACTGGTTCGGCCTCAATGCCTACATCCAATGTCCTTCCAGTACCAGAAAGCAAATGCACTATAATGGTCAAGGCTTTTACATCAAGGCTTTTATAGAGACCTCCACGTCAAAAATATAAAACACCTCTCTAACCCTCTAACCAAAATATAGCCAAACCACACAGCAAGACTTGTAGCAAGATATTCCCTCTCTTGCAATCTGCAACCCACTTTGAACAATCCTTAAAGTGTACCAGACTCCACGAGTCCAACCCCTGTAGTCAAAACAGGTAACACAGCAATCACCATGGATTGCAACACGAGCCTTAATCAGCAAGCAAGCACCTCACTGTGCAGGATTTGATCAACCAGTAAGCCCAACAAATTATCCTTCAGAACTTCTTCAAAGAAAGATCACCACGGTCTTCTTGAGGAGTTCTTGGAGCTCTAAATCACAGAGAAACAATCTAAAACAAAATATGAAAATGTTAGATTTCCAAAAGTTCTTTAAAATAACTCAGGTCTCGTCTATTTATAGATTTCTGTAAAACAGACGCTCCTATAGTCGAATACGCTACTAATGAAGTCGATTGTCCCTGACAGTTATAACAGATAAGTCCAATTAATAGCAGTCCATTCAAACAAATTAATTCCTCATTCAATACAATTGACCAACAGAATTTAAAATCTCACATGTTTTAAAAATATAGTCGTTATTGTTCATGAGCACAATAGAATTTCAAATCAAACAACTAATACAGTCGAATGCGTGGCGCACACAGTTGACTTCGACACAACAGTTCACTTTGAAATTCTTTTCAATGCAAAATCTCACATAGCACTGTTTTTGAAAATCTGTGCATACTCTCAAGCTTAATTCAACTTCCCCCATAATGAAGTCGACTTACAGCTTGCAGGTATGCCACATAATGTAAGTTCGTAAAAGTGCATGTGGTTTTCTTCTTTCAAAACATGTGTAATGCAACCAGATATGATGTAACACATACAAGCTCAATAAATGTGCATTCACATATCAAGATAAACACAAAAACATGTTCAACAAGATATCAATCAATAAGCAATAGAACATGTAACACATCAACAATACTTGTGTTATTAAAAATGTGTTGTCATCATAAAAAACCAGAGTGATATAGATATTGTGTTGTCAATAATCTCAACAGTTATCCCTCTTGTTTTATCACAATCACACAATAAGTAGAGACAACAAGTCACAAATAAGAAATCGATATAGGAACCAGAAGAAGCAACATTAAGAAGGTCTGTAATGCAGAAAATACCTCATATTTCGAATGACTACATACTAACCTATAAAATGTCAGATTATCTTGAAGTGATTGGCTACTCAGATTCAAACTATGCTGGATGTGTGGATTTAAGAAAATCCACATTTTGGTAAGTTTATATATTAGCTGGAGGAGCAATTTCTTGGAAAAGTGCAAAACAATCACTCATTGTTACTTCCACAATGGAGGCTGAATTCGTAGCATGCTTTGAGGCCACTGTTCATGCATTGTGGTTGCAAAACTTTGTATCGATGCTTGGTATTATTTATAATATTGCTAGGCAGATAAGGATTTATTGTGATAATTTCGCAGCCATTTTCTTTTCTAAAAATGATAAGTACTCAAAGGGTGTTAAACACATGGATTTGAAGTACTTGTTGGTCAAAGAAGAAATGCATAAACATAGAGTGATGGTTGAGCATATTGGTACTGATTTGATGATAACTAAAGGACTACCACCCAAAACTTTTATTGGCCATGTTGAAAGTATAGGCATTATGGATAAGTCAACATTAACATGATGATGTTATCTATCTATATGAAAATGTATAGTTATATGCTTGTACTGTCATGCACTATGAATTTATTTAAAGTTATTTTTATCTTTATTCTATTATTATCAACATTAAGTTATAAACATGTATTATTGATTGTGGTAACATGTTATGTTTCTTTTAAAGACATGAAAGTTATAAGATTGATTAAATTTATGTTGAGTTGGTTTGATTATGTGATACATGGAAGGAATTTTCTCGTTCATGACTTTTGTCCGCCATGATCTGATCCTTTCGATTCATATATAAGGATGATGACTTGATGACTTGATAATTCTAATGAATTGTGTGCATTTAAAGTTTAGTATTAGATTTTCAAGTCATCACATGAACTAAGTGGGAGAATGTTAAATTATATTAATTTAATATTTGGTTAATGTAATTTAAAGAATAACTTTGATGTAAATATTTTAATGTGATGATTATTAAAATATAAATGTATTAAAGTTATAAGGATTATTTTAGAGTTATTAAAATTAATCTCTCTCTTCTCACTTCAAAAGGGCACTTTGGTATTTTATTAAAGTTTGTAAAGTATCATAAAAGACGCACAATTTTACTTATGTTAAAGGGGTTACGTTCTTGAAAAGAGAGAGCATGAGTTACGTTCTTGAAAAGATAGAGAAACAATGACCTTAACAGAAGAAGAGTTCCTAATCGGTAATTTTTATATCATCAAGAAACCATTAAAGAGAAGTAAGAGAAGGGAAAACATTGATTAGAATAACTTTGCAATGGATCAATGTGAGTTCTTTTCCTTCATAATTATGTATATGAGAATTGTGAAAATCATGAAATTTAAGATCCTGTGTGTTTTCATTCAATAATGTTTGTTAAGAAGTGGACTTTAAGCCTAACTCAACCCCATAGAAACAGCTTGTAAGGTGAAGTTTACACCTCACTTATATACTCTAAATTGGCCTTATCTCTAGTCGATGTGGCACTTCCAACAATGTTGAATATAGTGAAAACTATATATGAGATTTATCTTCCTTATGTTGAATATACACATAAGGTTCTCTATTTATAATAAAAGAAATATGGACTAAGCCCAAAATACAAATAAGAAATAATAACAAATTAATTAAAGATAAAAGATAAATATAAAATAAACATAATATATCTAACACTCCCCCATAAAGACTTAGTGCTTATACACTCGAGTGACACCAAATTGCTAATTATTTGCAAGACGACATAGAAGACGAAATACCAACCCAAAAGACTCGCATTGAGCAACAAATATGGGATGTTGTTCCATGTAAATCTCTTTTTCCAAATCGTCGTTGAGGAATGCATTGTTGACATTCAATGAATAAAGAGATCATTGTTGGAGAGCCACCACGGCTATAAATAAACTAACAAAAACCATCTTTTTCCATGGGAGAAAAAACATATAATGGTGATAAGAGGGAGGTCATAAGAGATGACAGTTGAAGAAGCCATGGATAAACAAGAGGGAGAAATCATAAAAATCCAAGATTGTCCAATCAAGACACTTGAAAAAGGAAAAATAGCAACATCGATGCTCTGAATAAGTGCCTGAGAGGAGACTGGACGTGCGACAACGCACAATGAACCTAAAAGAGGAAAACGAGCGACCTCGACGCTCTGAATTACTACTAGACATGCCACCACACATGTCGGAAAAGGGAGCAAATCCAACTTCAAAAGGCGTTGAGAGATTGTAGGAGCTTCGATGAAGGTGTCATTGATGGCATGGTGGTCGCTTGGACAAGACAGTCAAAACCATGTGACCTCGATCGAAACTAGAGCTTCAGTAGTAGCAGCGGTAGATGATGGCACCGCCGACAACGATAGATAGCGTCGCTGCGGGCAATGATAGATAGTGTTGTCGTCGGTAGTGATGGGTGTAGTGGCAAAGACAACAACAAAAAATCCTTAAAAGAACTTGGTTCTGATACCATGTTGAATATAGTGAGAACTATACATGAGATTTATCTCCCTTATATTAAATATACAAATACACTATGTCAAAAAAGGTTTTTTATACCTGTTAAAAAAGGCTTTTCATACATGTTTTTATGGTAACCGATGTAAAAAAGTTTCTCGTATTTACAAAACTGCCACCGCACCACTTTCTATACCTACTGAATTTTAACAGGTATAAAAATCGCTATAAAAAATATATTTTCTACTAGTGATAAGGTTCTTTATTTATAATAGAAGAAATATAGACTAAGCTCAAAATACAAATAAGAAATAATAACAAACTAACTAAAGATAAAAGATAAATATAAAATAAAGATAATATATCTAACAAATAGAAATTATAGAAATTTCTTACAATGTGCTCCAAAACTTTGTAAGAACTTTGTTTGTGTTCATCACTAGTTCTCTTTCTAAAAAGCAAAACATGTAACATTTTAGATCACATTGTGTTCTTAGTCAGGAGTGACTATGTTCTAAAGAATACTCAATCTTAGTTAGGAGTAACCATGTTCCAAAGAATATTGAGTTTTAGTCAAGAATGATTGTGTTTCGAGGAATACTTAGTTTTAGTTAAAAGTAATTATGTTTCAAATAATTCTCATTCTTAACCAAGAGTAACTTCCTCCTTAAAAATATATAGTATTCCAAAAAATATTTAATGTTAGCTAAAAGAATAGTTATTCCTCTTAATAATATTATGAGTTAATGCTTTAGCTTGTTTAGCCAAAAATAATTGAGACTTAAACATACTCCAATTGTTAGTCAAAAGTTTTTACTAACAAATTTTTTTGAATTGTTTACCCAAAATGACTAAATTTCAAAAAATACCTAATTTGTAGTTTCCCAACATTAACAAAATTAATATGCTTACTTAAGCTTAATGAACAACTAGACATAATCTTCTCTTACAAATGAATCAATAAAAAAATAACTATTATTTCTTAGTTTACTATACACGTTATTAAAACCAAAGAAAAAGAGATTTTATAAGCTAAGTGTTTTAGAGTCTTTGATAGTTGGCCACTAGTTCAAAATTTTGTGTCTAACTAAGCTTTATTACATGATTTAGAGAAAAAGTTTCCAAAAGTTTTTATACTGAATTTAGCTATCCCTTAAAAAAACACTTAAATAATTTTTTATTTGAAAAATTGTGAAAAATATGAACACAAAAAAAACGTAAGGGAGAGAAAGTAAATAATTTAAGCACCCAAGAAATAACATTCATTCCATCCATAAAAGAATATCCAAAGAGTGGTCCAACGCATCCGACATCTTTGATATGCTTGGTTTTAACCAGAAAGAAAGTGTTAGAAAATAAGTTAAATTCAACTTTAGACACGTATCTATGTCTGTTTTCTCTTTCTTCTGTTTCTGCACAGTCATTTGTAAATGGTTTCTACACCGACAACATGATATATATATATATATATATATATATATATATATATATATATATATATATATATATATTTCTACCTTTTATTTTTGATAATGTTTAAGATTCTCTTCCAGTACAACTAGTTTACCATAATGATTAAAAATAATTTTGTTGAAAATGATACTTAAACAACATTTTTTTATAACATTTAAACATCATCTACTTGTCATTTTGTGATTGGTCCAAAATTATTTCACAATCAATAATAATAATCATAAACACTACTATGGACAAATCACAAATGACACGTAGATGATGTTCAAATATTGTGAAAAAAATATTGTCCAATTATCATTATCCTTTGTTATATCCACCACCATTAAAATTGATTAATGAAACATTAAGATTTTTTAGTTGAATTTAGTATGGTTATTAATATATCAATCATACTCATCATTAACATTTTCATACTTATCAGTGCTATAATTTTGCTTTTCTCTGAATATATTACTCAGAATACAGCAACCCATAGATAGAATAATTTAAGACTTTTAAATCGTAACAATGAAATATACCAAACATCAAAATCTGAATATTAAAGATGGTGAGTTGGCATATGAGATGGAAACGTAGGATTCCTTTAACTTTTATTAAAGAAAGGGGTCCATTTGCTATCCTACATTATTATTTTGTTTAAAGAAATTAATTTGGAATAAAATCAAGAACATATACTAAACTGTCTCCATTTTTTTCTTCTGTTTTGGTTCCTTTTATGGGATGATGAATCAGCATCTTGTCTTTTTATTTATTAATAGTTATATGAAGGTAAAATGGAGTAATTTTTGAACTTGAAACACCTACAGCTGGATCCATAAAAATAATAATTTATACTTTTAACAAGACAAAGTCGTATCATATTTTTTCACTACATTTTATGCTATCTTTTAATTAATTAGGAATGAAGTGTTTATTTACATTATATATATAATTATTTCTAGGTTTATTGTTAAATATATAAAAGAAGATAAATTTTTTATTAAAAAAATAAAAATAGAAAATAATGGCATAAACGACCACCAAGTTGGTGAGTTCTTTAACTTTGGAGTCGTTCAGCGAGAATCGCCCAACGACCACCAAGTTAAGGATTTTTTGTCTTAGGCGTCGCCTAATGACACGACCCTTCTCCTAGTGAATCTATATAATTGTAAAAAAAAAATTATGAAATTATGCATATCCAAACCTATCAGTTTTCATTCCAATGTTTCAAACTTAGCACAAATATGCCAAAATCATCACATTCACAATATTATTCATCAAAACACCTCAAAATTCATTATATATCCTAATTATGCAAAGTTGATCTCACGTTTCCCAAATCAACAAATGATAATATCAAACATAACAATTGGTCATACAATCACAATTATAAAGACACATTCAATCAATTGAACAAATTTAGAATTTATAATAGTTGCAATTAGCTTCCTTTACCTTTGGTAATTGCTCAAACAACTTAGAAACCCTAAAACAAACTCGGACGCACAAAAAGCTCTATCTATCCCTAGAAACAAAGCAAACATGATCAGGGTATCTCATTAGAACCACCGATCAACATAAAATATTATAGAAGACTCTAAAGACATGCAAACAAGATAGGCCCACATGCGAAAGAATAACATATTGAACCTAGAAAAGGTTCAGAAAATCAACTTACTCAAATTGAGAAATTAATCCTTTGATTTTGAAGAGCTTACTACCAAGAGTAATCCTACGATTTCGATTTTTCAAACCGACAAACTAGGAGTGAGATAACTCAGAGAGAAGTGAGAAAGGTATATAAAAGTGGTTTCTAGAGGGATTTTGCATTTTAAAATAATGAAACTCGTTTATAGAATTTCTATTTATACTTAAACGTTGATGGAAAATGCTCTAGCTAGGACAAGCCAAATCTAGAAGCAAATCAAGCCATAAGTTCATGGATGAAGATTGCAGAATTTGGTGGTGGTGAAAGGTGTTGATAGCTCATGATTTTCGTGAGTTGTATGCTGAGGGAAGATGTGTTTAAGGGTTCTCTAAGAGAGGTCGGGCCAACTCTTGGAGGAAGGTGGCTAGAGGAGGCCACTTAGGTTGCTCTAGCCTAGGGTGACCTTAAAAGAGTAGTATGGCACAAAATTGGCAGCATAACTTTACTCTAAATCAAAGGTGACTACATGATGGATAACACCTCTATTTATAGGCTAAGGTGTCTCAAAATGGGCTGAAACTTTAACCTAAAAGAGCCACCTTGGTTGTCTTAGAGAGTAAGGAGAAATTCTCTCCAATAGAAGAGAAACAAGTGGCAAAATTCCTCTCAAATGAGGGAGTGACAAGTGGCCACTACCTATGGAAAAACTCTTCATTCCTAGAGTGACATATGGCCACTAACTAGGAGGAAAACACTTCAATGGGAAGCTTCCACACGTCTAGGACGAAATTCTTCTTCCTTGTTCTCCAAGCTTAGCCAAAATGTTGACCCCTTGGTCTATACACCCATTTTGGAAATCCAAGCATAGTCAACTTTGGGCCTTGGCCCTTTGTTGACTTGTTTGGTCAAAATCCTATTCTACTTGGCCCAAAATACAAGGTCCAATTGAAATCTTACACTACTAGGCCCATAATACAAAGCCCAAATAAAATCTAGACTACTTGACCAAAATACAGGGCCCAAAATTATTCTTACTCTACTAAATCTTCGTTATGGCTTAAGATGGTCCAAGAGAAAGAGTTTAGGCCCATCTTTCATAAATGTCTCCAACTATTCATTAATGTGCTAGGTCATAACTAGCTGTATGCCATCAAACATTTTTATTAAAATAAATGAATCTCATTATCCATTATAAAATACAATTTTATAAGTTCTTGCATGTGAAATGAATATATTTGAGATGAAAGTTTGTGAGTAATAGGTTTGATAGATTAAAAAAAATGTTTTAATGAATGAAATTATAAAATAAAAACATAAACTAAAGTTAAAATAAATTTTAAATTAAAAAATAAAAAATATATACAAAATAAAAATATAAACAATAAAATATTATAATTTAAAGGAGGGAAATTAAATAATATCCTTATTTATTTTTAATTAATAAAGGTTTTAATAGATTATTAGTTAATTTTATAAAAGAAATTAATATAAAATTTATAGAAATGCACTTTCATTTGCTTTCTTCGCACCAAGAGAATTTTTTATATTTTATTATTCTTTGTGTGTTATGCATTGATATTCTAAAAATTCATCTTTTCTTCGCTCGCTCAGTTTCCATGTGTGGAAACAAACACGTCTTAAATTCTTTAAGGCAGTTTCAATATCTTCGAATGTTGTTTAAGATAAAAAAAAAGGCAGATATATATTCCATTAATTAAACGTAACAAGAAGAGTACGTAGGATGGGAGATGGAAGTAGGAATTAAAGGAAGAAGAAGAAGATCCTTCTAATATTGGTGAGAAGAAGAAGAATGGAAAATGAAGTAATAATGAAATGGAGTTATTACATGTATCAGTCCTTCTTTTCTTCAACCTTGGTTTCTTTAATCTCCTTCTTGGGTTCTTCCTTGATCTTGGGCTTCCCTTGTTTTGGCTTCATGAAGCAGAAGCAGGAGCAGCAAGGGCACTGAAACAAGAACTTCATTTTAGATCTGAGAAGGGTATTTTGAGCTTCTCTTTCTATCTTCAACAATTTTGTGCTATTTAATTCCCTTAACTCACTCTCTTATGCCTTTTCTTTAGGCAGCAAGGTCCATTGGATTCCACTTCTGTCACTTTCAATCATATTAGGTAGTTCAATACCATCTTTAAAAAATGCACTTCTTTGTGCCTCTTCTTGCCCATGCTAATCTGCTACCTGTGCACCCATTTAACTTATAATTTTATCTTTTTTTTTAAAAAATAAATTCAACTATAAAATATAATTTTTTTTCATAACCAACTATAAAAAATTGATCATTAATTACTCAATCCTTTCATTCATTTTTTAAAGTTTTTCTTTGTAAGATTTAGTATTGATTTATTTGGCCTATAAAGTTTGGTTTGAACTTGTTATCTTTTTCAGTATTAAAATCTCTTCTCATATCAATTATTAATTGTTAATTGTTATTAAAATCTTTTCAAAAATATTAATTGTTGTTTTTACAATATATATATATATATATATAGAGTTAAATATGTTTTTAATCCCTATACTTTTGGGCGATTTTGGTTTTAGTCCATTTTTAAACTAAGGTATAATTTAGTTCTTCAACTTTAGAAAACTCTGGTTTTAGTCATTTTTACCAAATTTTTTTAACTTTATTTACTGTTTCAAGCACGTTTCATTATAGCATTTGGATTGTTTACACTGTTTGACACATTTTTGCTTCAATGTTATCTGAGAAACGCGTTTGAAACAGTAAATAAAGTTAAAAAAATTTGGTAAAAAGAACTAAAACCAGAGTTTTCCTAAAGTTGAAGGACTAAATTGTACCTTAGTTTGAAAATGGACTAAAACCAAAATCGCCCAAAAATATAGGGACTAAAAATATATTTAACCCATATATATATATATATATATATATATATATATATATAATCAAGTATTAAATGTTAAAGAATACATATTTTTCTTTTAACTATTACTAAAAAATTATGTTAATATATAAATAAAATATATTATATTTTTTTGCTTTATAAATGTATGTTTTTCAAAATTAATCGTATATATTTTTTGTTTAATAAACTTATGTGACTACTATAAAAGGTGAAAGAGATGTTGATTTGTATCAATCATTAATAAATTTTAATAAAAAATCAAATAAATGTTCAATTATGCTGAGACAGTAATATTTTATTATATTACAAATAAAATATAATAATACTTGTATAAAAGTTACTATTTAACTATTTTTTTTCATCCTAACAGAAAAGAGGTTCCAGAAAAGCCACATAGCAATGTAAAAAGCATATTATTATTGGATATGTATCTTTTAATATGATAAAATTGAATAAGTTTGGCCCACAAGAAGGCAAAAGTAGAACATAAAAAAAATGTGGTCCATAGATTTGAGATGGATGATGGAAGATCCATGATTTTATTGACTTTGGCTCTTCAACAAAGTCATGTTTAGTCACATGCACACCACTATACCTTGTTTACTTCTTAGGCTCCTCTTGTCAACAGGAAACCTAATAGGATAATATTTTAAATATAAATTAATATTAACATTTTTCTTACAGATATTTTAAATATAATCATTTTTATAATTAAGTTAAAACCGTTTCTTTTATTTATATTAAAATATTTAATACACTAAATAAAAAATGTAATATCATTAAAATTAATACATGTATTTTTAATTTTATAAATTCATTTGTTCTAATATTCATCGTTACATAATATTATCATCTGATTTCTATAGTTATCATTAGTTCGGTATTATTCGTACAATAAAATGTTTATTAAAAATCAAATTAGTGAATTACATCAATATTAAGCGGTGAATATTAACTAAGAAGATAATTTCTATTTATTAAGAAATAACAATTGGAAAAATAAATCCTTAAGAAAAGACTGAAATCAACACTGGAAAAAATATTAAGACGTGAATATATATATATATATATATATATATATATATCAAATATTTTTTTTTTCAGAATTGAATAACTTAATTATTTTAGTTCGCAATGGTTTAATATATAAAATTTTATATTTTTTAAATAAAATTATACCTAAAATTATTTAAAAGATTTCATATCATTAACGATGTCAAAATAATTTTAATAAAATTCTTAAATTATTTCAATATATAATTGAGAGAAATTATTTTTTATATATCATATAATTAACTTAATAAATATATTATTTATAAATTTATTTAAATGATTAAAATATTTAACTTGTAAAAAATTAACAATTTTAACTAATATATTTATTAATTTTGGTTCAAACTAATTTTAATAAAACTATTGAATTAATTTATTATATTACTGAATTTTCCACGTAGATATTTTATATAATAAACTTATACAACTACGACAATAGGTTTTAATTTATTAATTAATAAGATCTCTTTTTTTTCTACAATTTTCTGTTTTTTTCATGGAAAACTTGGTCCCAAAATTGTAATTCTTACTGATTTTCCGTCACCGACATATATAAACATTCAAAATTGGGGTCCAGGGACCAAATTCTGTCCTACACAGAACCTACTTCTTTTGAAGAGATAAAACAAGTATTAGATGAGCAAAACAGAATGAAAATATTAAATAAGATTAACTCAAATATTTCACTAAGCTCGTATTTTTTATATTTTTATATATAGAAAATTAACATCAAAATTTGACACAGTTGACGTGTCCTTTTTTACATGATTTTTTAATTATTTTAAAGTTACGGATGTGGGAAGGATTTTGGATTAAATATGTTTTTAGTCCATTAAATATCATTGATTTTTTGTTTTAGTCCTCACTCAAAACATTGATGGCATTTAATCCTCTTAATATTAAAACATGTAAAGTTAATCCCTAAAAATAAATGACGTTAAGTTTTGGTTGACTGATTAACGGTTCTATCAAGTCTTCTTCCAACTTCATTATTCTCTCTTTGCCTCGTTGTTTTTTGCAACTCCATCAAATATATGGAGGCCTACACAAACTTAAACAAAGGGGTAGCAGTTTCCTCTCAGGCACATGAGAGAAAACTGACCCGACAAAAAAAATTCACCCGCTACCCGATCCATTATCCATACGGATACCCGCTTAAAAAATATCTACGGGTATTTTAAAATTCGCACATATCCATGGATACTCGTGGATATCCGCAAATATTTAAAAAAATATATTTTTATAAATTATTAAAATAAAATTTAAATATAATTACAAAAAATATATAAAATATAATATAATATAAATTAAATATAAATTTAATTTTAATTTTAATTAAATTTAACCTTGTAAAATATAAATTAATGTTAATTTTAATTAAATTTAACTTAATAAAATATAAATTAAATTTTTATTTTTATTTTTTGCAAATAGCGGATATTCGCGGGTACGGATAATATAATACCCGCACCCGATCCATTTATAAGCAGGTATTAAAATACTTGTTATCCACAGGTTACGGATAGTAAATATCTGCATATATCAAGTATCTGTCGCCAATTTTATCTATATCCGAGTACGGATTTTTATGTCATCCTTAAACCTGAGTTTTTTAGTTTTTATTGTGGCATTTTCTCCTTTCCCATATGTTATGTTATCTCTCTGTATTCCTTCCAACTCAATTTTGGTGCAGCTTCCATTATTATGTTGATATCTCTCCCTTATCAGAATTATCACGAGCCATACACGCGCTCGCACTCTTTTTTTTTTCCTATTAAAACAATATCATTTAAGTAAATATTATTTCAAAGTTTAATATAACATTTAAATGAAAAAGTAATTAATTATTCACGACAATTTATTAAAAACACTAAACTCTATTATTTAATTACCTAAATTATACAAGAGTGTCTAATAACTAAATATTTAATGTCTACATCATAAGTGTTAAATGTTATCAAGAAATATCAAATTGCAAAAGAAAGTTAGATTGTCTAGGATACATATAACTTTACTAAACGTTATATATCTTAAACATTTTAAAAGCTACTCAAAACATACAAGTGCTAAATGATAATATATGTATCGTACCTAATCACTTAGGTCGTCTAACACTTTAAAACATTCAAATACTTTTTTGTCTATCGTGTTATGCTTTTTTTTTTTCTGTGTAGATTACCAACTTTATTTAAAAGACTGTTTAGAATCAGAAAAACGTTTAGAGACATGAAAATATTTAAGAAATTTTTTCTACATGCTTTCTATTTGTCTCATCCATACATAGTACAGGTATCCTATCAGGACTCAACATAACTTTTGATTGTACCATAAAGGCTATATCCCTAGAAGAAAGTCAAAAGCTCTGAGTAACAGATTTTTTCGAAAGAAGTCTATATAAAGAAGTTGCATGAAGAGAAGAAGAACTTTTACTATCAAGATATTTACTATACACTCTTTGCTTCTTTCTTTAAGCTCTTAAGACTTATCTTTGAAAAGATCTTTTACAAGTTTTCAGAAGTCCATTGTATTGTTTTTATATCCTCTCTACGAAGGTAATCTTCTTTCTTGTAATCTTACAAAAACATTTTTTTTTTAGATTCAGAAGTGAATTCAAAAACTTATAAAGTTTAACATAGTGACGTTAAATGTTCTAGTCAGTTGGACTAGTGTTAATACCAGGAGTGGTGAAACTTGTCTAACTAGTCGATTAGTTTGTAAACTAAGAGTGGTTAAACTTACTTTTAATGGAACCTCTTAAAGGATTTTAAGGAAGAATTGGACGTAGCTCAGGTTGGAGTGAACCAGTATAAAATCAGAGTGTGTTTTACTGCTTTTGCTTTCAAATAAGTTTTTCGTTCAACTTTTTTTATAAACCTAAGTGTTTAACTACTATTGCATACCGTTTAACACCAACATTCGAAAATAACATACGTTAAAAGTCAGTTTTAAGTTAGTGTTTTCTTGTCAATCTTGGAAGAGTCAATTGAAAAAAAATGACCCTCTCAATTTGCTCAAGTGAAAATAGAACAAGATCTAGTATGTCCCATTTTTGCTAAAGCAAACATAAAACTAAAATAACCTTTCTCTTAACATTACTTTTGCTCAAGTAAAAATAGCACAAAATAACCTTTTTCTTAGCACTATTTTTGTAACATCCAAAAATATAGCGATTAACCATATCATAGTCGTCACATAATCAATAAGATAAAACAATTATAGACTATAAATATAAAGTATAAACTTTACAGTCATCCCAAAATAACCATAGAATTTAAAACTTTATATGCAACACTTTTAGTACAAAACTATATACACTATAGATTTAACTAATCTATAAAGCGGCATCACCTCCATCCAGTGCCTGCTCCAAGGAAACATCATCTCCATCTGTTCACACCCATAGGATGATCATTGCAAAGGAAAGAACACAACACATACAAAACACAAGCACAAACAACAAGATAAGCTAGTTTAAATAAAAGAACAATCATTATATTTTTCAACTACAATTCATATAATCATACATAGTACATCCCAACACAAAACACTTGATGCATGACACTACACTGATTTTGACCATCCGGACTTAGAATGATTGACGAGTTATGGTGGGTTGTGCACTTGTGGTGACTTCTACTGCTTTGCAAAGCCATTGCTAATGGGTTTCACCCTACCACACTCACGATGTTAGTCTGTTCCGGGCCTTGGAGCATACTCGAAGCCCCCAAGACTAAGATCTCCTACTACTCCTCACAACATGGATCAATCCTCTCTACGTGAGAATGAAAGACCATTGGAGTTTCAGGATAGCCCCCAAGACAAAGCTTCTGCATTCATTCTAAACATACTTGAAACCAACACCAAGAAGTTCCTCTGTGGACGCCATTTTACCAACAGTGAACCCATTTGAATCTATATGAAACCATATACATATAAACTTTCACTTTTACATTGCATACAAACATATATATAATACTAATTATACGTCAAAGGACCACAAACAACCCAACAAGTCATCAAAAATAGCATGAAACCATTTCATATACATTAACAAACAATAACAGTCCAAGAAGAACCACTAAACAACACAAAACCCCTTAACCTCATACTTAGACAAGGAAAACAACTTTGAAATCATCACCAATAGTTCCGAAAAGGTCCAAACCCCCCAAAATGACCTAAAGAACATACAAAAATGATATCTGGAACCCCGAAAACCACCCAAAATTGTCTTGGATGATTTTTCAATGACAATAATTGATCATTTGCGAGAGTTTTGAAGAAAATATGACTCTCTGACTGGAATAATCGATTATCAAGTGAGATAATCGATTAATCTCATCAGTTTTTGACAACCTGATTTTTCGGGTTTTGGTTCATCTTAGACATATCCAAATGATCAATTTAAAATTTGTAATACTAATATTGGTATGAAAACATGTTTATAGATGAAATTAGAGTATTACATTGGTCATTTGGATAGGAATTAGATGTATCAAACCAACTCAATAACTGAAAATCCCCAAAATGGACTAAAAATCAACCTAAGATGCAACTTTCACCTTCATGACAGATTTTCACTGGTTTGAACCTCTATCCAAGTCCTAATTAGCCTCATAACCTGTTCCAAACTCTCCAAAACAAATTAAACCCCTTACTTTAAAAATCTCACTACTCAAAACCCCACTTTTACACTAAAAACACTACAAAAATTCCCAAATGAATTACTCCTTTTGTTTCATCTCAGATTTAAATCAAAAGACACCTCCAACAAGTTTCAAATGACATAAAACAAGACCTGAAATACCATATATATAACTCAAACCCTTATCTTTCAAACTTGCCTATAAAACCTCCACTTTTAACTACACAAATTCATAACTTTGATAGCTCACTGCACCTTGAACATTTTAGTCAATTCACAACATCAATACAGTTTCATAACACATAGTTCATCATCACAATAACATCAATATCACATATTATCATAAATCAATCATCAACTAACCAAATATACCCATTACAAGGAACCAACGCTAACATGCAAGTGAAATTCTAATTAAATCAATTTATCCTACATGCAAGCACCAAACTTATACAACCGTCGTAATTCAAAGATACAAAACTAGCTTCCCTTACCTAAAACTCTTCTTCTTCACGATAACACTCAAGATCACGAGACGCGGGAATAGAACCATCTTCGAAACCCTAAACCCCAAATCACCACAAATCAGAACGAGGAAAGAACCCAAATTTGAATCCTAAAACGATCGTGAAAGAACGTCGTGTCAAAGTCACTGGAAACTCCCCATGAAGAAGTCCCAACTCCGCTGTCGTGAAGAGAATGTTGTTGTCACCGCACTCCCGAACGGAAACTGTTGCGTCACAAAGAGGAACGAGTTTCCTCTTGCTCCCTTTCCCTCATGCCCACAACCTTCTATGACCTAGGGTTTTCAAAGAAATAAAAGAAGAAAAATAGAAAGTGATGAGAGAAGAAGAAGACAAGAAGGAGAGTGACAAGAAAAAAGAAGGAAAAAAATAGATCTTTACAATTTTTGTTCAAGCAAAAAATTTTCGCTAGACCAAAAATAGCACCAGTTAACCTATGAATACACCCAAAATTCGTTCAAATGATAAAATTTTCACTCAAGCGGGCTTATTTTCGTTGAAGCTAAAAAATTATTTTAATTTCTTTGTTTTTTTATTTAATGAATTTTACTTTAATGTTTATCATAAATGTAAAATGAATATTATTTAGTATATTTAATCGATTTATGATTTTGTTTAAATGAATTGTATTGTATGGAAAATATTATTGAAAATGATGAAAATTATATGAATTAAAACCAAAATAGTAATTAAATCTTGTGGTAGATTGTTTAGATGTGAAGATAACTTTGCCACAATACCTTAATTTAAATACAGGAAATATGATTTTGTTTGAAACAGTTTGAATGTTTGAAATTAAATAAGAATGTTATTTGAATATATATATATATATATATATATATGAAAATAGAGAAAAACTCAATATTTGTTTTTGACCCTATTTTTCGCTTTAAGAACTTTTTACTCAAGAAAAATAATGTCACAACTCAATCCTTATTCTCGACTAAATTTTTGTTCAAAAGAAGAAATTTTTGTTCAAGCAAGACAATTTTCTCTCAATCGAAAATGTTTCACTTATGCTAATTTTTTTTTATTCTTGTCTCTTTCTTTAATAGATTCATTGTGAATGTTAAATATAAGTGTAATATAATATTAGTTTGTATATTTAATTGATTTTTTAGTTTTATTTAAATGAGTTATATTGTATGAAAATGTTTGTTGAAAAAGACAATAATTATATGAATTTAGAATTACCAATCTCGGATGATATATGAATTATTGTTTTATTTATGTATTAAGTTAAGATATTTATATAGTAAAACAAATCCTTGCTTCACTGATATTCTAAGTCATATAAACTAAAATTTCAGACAATTTGAAGTTGAAGACAGAGGGTATTGTACACTATAATACGTGTATATATGAAAAATTGAGTTGTAATAATTTACTCTAATTCATTGCTCTTAAATTAGCTTGTTAATCAAAATCTTGGATAAGATTAAATGTTAGTATCTATTGGAATATGTTTGATACAAATATTCTAGAAAGCATCAGTAAATATTTTATTTATTGAATTTTTCATAAATATAAATCTTATGTCTGTGTGTGATGAAATTGAATTGTTTTTGGGTTGATAATCAAAATGTTTATTTTTATATGCATTTTTCTCATGTTAAATATGTATTTCAATATTTATCTTTTTATATGTTGCTATAATTTATTTCAACAAATTTATCCTTATATTTCAAAAGGTAAAATATATTAGAAAATTTCTTTTCATAAAAATTATATATATATATATATATATATATATATATATATATATTTTATAATAATAAATAGAATTAAATATGTTTCTAGTACTTAAATTTGGAAGAAAAATTAAAATACGTTTATATTTCAAACTTAGATATTGTTTAGTTATCAAACTTAAATAAACAAATATAGTCCATCTAATACAATTATATTAAATTTTTTTACATGTTAAATGATGTTTTTGGTTAGTATTTCTACATTATTTAAGATTTAACACGTAAAAAAAAAGTTTACGTTATTGGATTAAAAGGGCTATATCAATGATATTTTAAATTTTAAGACTAAAATATATTAAAAATTTATACATGCACAAATTTTAATTTTACGTTTAATTTAAAAACAAAAAACAAATTTCATCTTAGAAATGTGATACCTCTGTGAGGGTTTTATAATATCATATTTGATTGTATAATTAGTATAGTTTTGTGACAAAAAAAACTATATATTTATATAATCATGGAAAAGTTTTATTGTTGTCAAATGAAAAATACTAAAGAGCACGACTCAACAAAATTCATTACATTATGGATCATTCAAATATATGTCTATGAAAATAATATCTTCGTAACTAATATCGATAGTTTAATAGTATGATTATTATTCATGATAATATATCATTATATTATTATTATTATTATTATTATTATTATTATTATTATATTATTTCATATTAATCTTATAAATATACCCATTTCATAACTACTCATTACATTATATCTTAAACTTTTTTACTTATTTTAACGTCATGCAATCTAAATCACCGCCTTTCCACTTAGTAAATTCACACTCAACATCTATAAATTCATTCTCACCAATAAACAAATTACCATTTTTTACTATATTTTCTATTCAAAAAGTACTTTTATTTTCTTATAACAAACATCCATCTCTTTTACTCTTATATTACTTTCCATCTATGCCTTTCCTCAAAACCACCTAACAAGTACTACCAAAGAAAAAAAAAAACCGTAATAGAATAAATTTTGGAATCATACCGTATCATTTAAAAGATTTGTAAGGCGTTGAATTGAGTCATTTTACAAACAGATTACAATTTTTTTTAATCTAATCTGCCATTTTAGTTAGTTTTGAAAGATTAAATAAAAGTAAATAAATATTTTAAAATCTAAACCATTTTATTGAAATTAAATTTTGATTTTAGATAAAGAATCTAATATATAAATAAATATAAATTATAATATTATTTTTATTTTGTAAAATATAATTATTATTTTATAAACTAGACCAAGTCTATCTAGATCAAAAAGTAGATTAAAAATTACCAGATTTAATTTGATGTACAATAATTTTAATCTGACTGAAAAACCTAAATTTTATGGGTTTTTCAAACCTGTCCAAAACACCAAAACTATTTTGATAGCTCTCTCTTCTTCTCATTCCTTTGCAGTGAAAATGGAGGTATAACTGCAATACTTCTTTAATATATGTGTATTATAACTAACAATGTCATCAAACAATACATTCTCACAATTAATGTTGATAAAACAGATCATTCATTTCAATTTGATCCGACACATCACGAGTTGGTAACTTAATGAGACAATCCAAACCCAATCTAATTTATTTATCAGTGAATCGAAAAAATTTGAATCTGACTTGACTCACCATATATTAGTAAGTTAAATGGGTTGACTCAATCATTCACTTGTTTATAAGTTTTTTAATTTTTAAAAGATAATATTTTTTTTTAATTTAAATTTAAATAAATTTGAATCTTATGTTAAATTTTAAAGACAATTCAAAATAACAATTGCGAAAACTATGAGGACACGTTAGAAATTATGGAGGTGCGTTAAGAAAAGGAAAATGATACTCAGACAACCAATTTTGACAACATTTGAACACGGTACACGTGTTCAAATGTGATTCGTCCACGTGGAAAATGAATTATAAATGTAATAATGACGTGGCATGCTCAGATTTTGAATCTGAAATTTCATTGTGAGCCTTTTTCTCGACCCGACCCTTTTGAGAGAGAGGAAGAAGCGAACCGAGTTGGAGAACCAGCCACCACCGCGCCTGTGACCATTTCCTTCCGACCGGCCACCATTGCCGCCGCACTGCCGTTGCCGGAGACCCGCCTGCCTTCCGCGCTCTTCCCTCCACTGAGAATCGCGGTTCGATTAGGTCGACGTTCGAGAACCAGCCACCACTGCCTGTGACCATTCGTGCCCACCGGCCACCACTGCCGCCGCACTGCCGTTGCCGGAGACCCGCCGGCCTTCCGCGCTCTTCCCTCCACTGAGAATCGCGGTTCGATTAGGTCGACGACACGTTCGAGAAGCAGCCACCACCGCCTGTGACCATTCGTGCCCACCGGCCACCACTGCCGCCGCACTTTCGTTGCCGGAGACCCGCCGGCCTTCTGCGCTCTTCCCTCCACTCAGAATCGCGGTTCGATTTGGTCGACGGTGCGTTCGAGAACCAGCCACCACCGCCTGTGACCATCTCGTGCCCACCGGCCACCACTGCCGCCGCACTGCCGCCTCACCGCCTCACTGCCGCCGTAGTAGACCCGCCTCTCATCCGCTATCTTCCATCCACCGCGGCTCCATTCTTGCTTTCTCTAATTTTTTTTTCGAATTATATTTTGTGGTTTTTGTTTTGTTTCAATGCCTGTGATTTGAGGTTGTGTTGCATGCTTCTGTGGTGATTACTACTTCAGTTGTGTTGGCTGCAAAAAAACGTCAATTCTAATTGCATTAACTCTTAAGTGGGTTGCAGCTAACAACACAAATAACACGGTCAAATTTTATTCATATTAACTTGTAATTAGTTTTAATGTGAAATAGAAAATAGACTACCATCTGAAGCTTTCTTTGCTGCCATTACTGGCCCTCATGATCTTCACTTTGAAGAACATATATTGTCCCTGGAATAAGTACATTAGCATGATACATTTGAGATAGATCCCACTTTAACTGATGAGATCCCTCGGGAATAAAACAAGGCAACAAAGTTAGTAAAATGGCTTAACATATGTACAAAAAATTGGCCTTTCTTACCTTTTTACTAAAATTACTACTAGTTAATAAAACATTAATTACTTAAGTGCAATGTTCAGAAACATTAATTCAAAACCTTTTCTTTTTGATATAAGAACCATATCAAGCATATACACATAATGACTATCGTTGAGAAAAAAATTAGTAAATATGAATATATAACTCATAATGATAAACATATGTTGTACATACTAGATTTTCAAACGAGCTTCAATGAAACAAAGTACAATCTGAGCAAAGGCTTTTATGAAATACTTGATCTTTTTCAATCAATTACTTTAGTCCTTACCATCAGGTGGTACAATTGCAAGAGCCATAACATTGTTTTCCTCCAGTTCCATAGGTTTTAGATTTATTTCATTAAGTCCCTACAAAGGTGCAGAAGTGTGTATACATTCCATTAAGTGAACATAACATGCATTTATAGAAAACATTATTTCATAATCAACACATAATTCATTTGCACCATCCTCTATTCGTATCAAAGCCTTACTCTAACATTCAAAAAGAAGTTCTCAAGTGACAGAATCATTACTTGAGTACCCTTTTGTACAAAAGTTCCAAATTGTCCCCTAAGAAGTTCTCAATTAAGGTTTCATAATTAGTGCCCCCAGTTTTGTATTTATTTTCTTTTCCTTTTATCAACAATGCAACATATGATTGATCTGTTTGTAGAAGTTCAAGTATTCCCCTGAAACACCTAATGGATAGTAGTAGATAGGCAGTTAGATACAGTTCTACTTGAAATAGACTAAAGAAAATAAGGCACAGATATCAAGTAAGGCTAAAAAAGTTAAACAACCCATAGATATTATGATAAAAATATAAGACTGAACTTGTTGTAAACAATAGATATTAGGATACTCAGTTAGGCATTTCGTTTATTTTTGTTGTTTTCTTTGCATTAAGCCATTCATACACATCCATTTAAGGTTGTTTTCCAACTTTCATCATGGTTTGTTGACTAAGTCAATTTACTTAATCAATTTCGTTGGATTCACAGTGATGGATTGCACAACATATGAAGGTTATAAAAATGTAAGTAGATTTAATGTTTTGAAAATTGATATCTTTGATTGAAAAGAATTTGTTGATGGTTTTTTGATTTGTTAATGCTCTATAGTTGCGAGTGCGGGCATGGAGTGACACAAAAGCTATAGTCCACATTAACGGTTTATTACGACCCATTGATACGCAACGCATCGAGGAGACTCCATTCAAGTGGTGTCTTCATATGAACAATACAATTAAATTCTGCAATCCTCTTTTCAAGGAAATGGTTATACGTTGGGTTGGGCGCAACAAATGTTTTCTTTTAAAGCAAACACTGGTACCATTTACGGTTGGTGATGTTTGCATGGGTTTAGGGTTAGGTGTTGGTGGGTTAGACGTGAATTTTGATGATTACTTAGTTGGTGTTCTCTGTCAACAATTTTCTTCGAAAACATTGACACTAAAAGATGTTATTAGTACGATAGAGTTGTTAATAGAAAATGACAACATGGATGTTGATTGTGTCAGTCGGTTGTATATTTTAGTTTGTTTTACTGTTTTTACTTTCCCAGACATTCAAAGGCAATTACTAACATGCCTTTTACAGTATTGGATAACATTGATAATTTGTACCAATATAATTGGGCAAAAGCTGTGCACACGTATGTGGTAAATAGTTTAGAAAATGCTTCAAGGATGTTAAGGCAACGTGTCATAAAGGACTCCCTAAGCCTTAGTGGCAATGTTGCAGTGTTGCAGGTAAGAAAGTTAATAATTATTTACATTTTATGTTGATGGAATATGTTTATTATATAATTATCGTTTTGGTTATTTTATGTTTTTAGCTTTGGGCCGTTGAACGTTTGGGTTTAGCGGACAGTCCAGATCACATGGTTTTCCCAAGAATAATAAAATGGCCTACGCTTAAGATGAGGTCAACCAAAATAGAAGAGTTGTTTAAGAAGAAGGATGTAAGTTAATTGTTATTTTTCTGTACATTTATTTGATATGTAAGGCAGCCATTACATTTGGTTTGTGTTTTTTAATGATTACTTATATTTTGAGTTTTATAGATATGTTGGGAGTGGTTTTTGCGGGAGGAGGACCGTGCTAACCCAGCCATCCGTGCGGCCCTTAATTTGGATGAAGTGCCAATAGCAGAACACGATGTGCATGACTTTGGAATGAGTAGGGAAGAAAGGCTGAGGAAGACAATTGAAGACAACAAAAGAAAAATGGTTGAAATGAATGAAGAGTTAAGAACTTTGGCTGCCATCGTATACGGTGGCAAGGAAGAAAGAAAGGTACCTCAATTTTCTGAAGATGGTGGTACATGTGGTGTTGATGATGATGGTCAACCTAATGAATGTGAAGGAGATGATGGTGAAGCATATGAGGACGTTGAGGACGTTATGGAGGAACAGAAGATGGATGTTGAGGACGTTTTAGATGTTTCACCTCTTGTAGGCATCGTGGCACAAAATCAGCAGAATGAGGCTGGTCATACTTTGAACGTAAATGCAAAATACTTGTACAACTTGGTTATTCCTTCTAACTTAACTTCGAGGTAATGAATTTTTGAATTTTTAATGTATGAAGATGTATTTTAACAGTTTGACGAAGGCACATGATGACATATGTGATTTCTTTGTTGTCAGGGTAGTTTCTGAAATTTGCGGTCAAATATTTACGACCCACGAATGTTCTTCTTTTGGACCCAGGATGCAGGTTGGCAACATGGTAAAAATATTATTTGTTGTGGTTATCGTTGTTGTAGTTTATATGTTGGATTAATTATGAAGTATTAAGAACTTTTTGGTTTTGTAGGGGATTTTGTTTGGTGCATCAGTGTTTATGTTTTCTGAAAGAAGGAGTACTGGAGTAGTGAAAAGGATATGTTTTAGTCCATTATATGCGGTTGGTTGAAATAGTATTCATTTCATTTTCAAAAGATTGTAGTGAAGGCTAACTATGTCATTGCCTTGCAGACCCATGTTTTTATGGACTCAAGAAAGAAAAAGTCTAATCGCAAAGTTTGGACATTGAATGAATACTCAAAATACTTCCAGTCTGATATCATTGGATTTGATGACATTGTTAAGGCCGAATTTGTTAGTGCAATTACATTTCATATAATGTACTTTGAGAATTTGTTGATGCTCATTTGTTCATTTCATGAGAATTTTTTTTTTTGTAGTTGTTTATCCCAATTATTAATGACGGCCATTGGTGGTGCTACGCTGTCAAGATTTCATCACTGCAATTGTTTGCACTGGACTCTTTAGGGCACAAAAGAAAAGAACGAAAAAAAATTGACTTAGCCATTGTATGTGTATGTGTAGTAATTGATCTTTACTTTTAAAATTTAAATTTAAATGTGGACTATGTTGTTTTCCAGGCAGAAAATGTTGCATTGCTTTTTGGACATATGTTGAATTGTTCCGAAGACAACAAACCGTCGTTGGAGGTACAACACTTGCAAACTCCATCCCAACCAAACTTGTAAGTTTGTAATTTATATTTTTGTTAAATATTTTGTTGAATATCCTGTAAGTTTGTTAAATATGTTAAATATCATTATTTTGTTGGTGGACTTTGGTTTGTTGTAGATTTGATTGTGGAATAATTGTTTTAAAAATCATGGAGTTGTGGGATGGAATTGAGAAATACGATGGAAACACAATGCCCACTTATACAAATGTAAGTTGCAAAAATTACCATGTTCTAGACCTTTCATATAAATGTTGCATTTAATTCAAATGTTGTAAAATTTGGTTCTTGCAGAATGAACTCCAAGAGTTTAGGGAGCAATATGTTTGTCAATGGATTTTGGATGTCGCGAATGTGCGGAGGAATCAAGTGTTGCAAGATTTTGGGATTTTGTAAATATTTTGGATAATAGTGATTTATTTTTTGCTCAGATGTTTTTGAATATGTAAACAACATTCATTATCTTACCAATGTTGAAGGAGAAGTACTTGTTACATTTATTGGTAACGAAATTTGAAGATGAAAGTTGTTGATGATTTAAATCTTTGCACTATAGTTCACAAAAAAATTTGGATGTCAGGATTGATGAAATGTTTGCTAAAATATTTATTAAAATTTATTCATTTAATCTTTATTTATGATAAATTTATTGGAATTTCGTTCCAAATTAAATTGATTTATTAAAAAAGGTTGACAAACAAATTAGGCAGTTCCAAATGACCATCATGTTCACAGTCTACCTCTTTGTACAAAAACCTCAACTGAAGTACCCACTTATTTAGCCTGTGGTACCACTTCTGTTCCAGCACCAAGGATTCTGATAAATGTTGATCTTTGGCCATGTCTTTCTTCATACATTGTTTGGAAATTCGTTCCAAATTTAAATTGATTTCTTAAAAAAGGTTGACAAACAAATTACGCATTCCAAATGACCATCATGTTCACAGTGTACCTCTTTGTACAAAAACCTCAACTGAAGTACCCAGTTATTTAGCCTGTGGTACCACTTCTGTTCCAACACCAAGGATTCTGATAAATGTTGATCTTTGGCCATGTCTTTCTTCATACATTGTTTGGAAATTCGTTCCAAATTAAATTGATTTCTTAAAAAAGGTTGACAAACAAATTAGGCAGTTCCAAATGACCATCATGTTCACAGTCTACCTCTTTGTACAACAACCTCAACTGAAGTACCCACTTATTTAGCCTGTGGTACCACTTCTGTTCCAACACCAAGGATTCTGATAAATGTTGATCTTTGGCCATGTCTTTCTTCATACATTGTTTGGAAATTCGTTCCAAATTTAAATTGATTTCTTAAAAAAGGTTGACAAACAAATTAGGCAGTTCCAAATGACCATCATGTTCACAGTCTACCTCTTTGTACAAAAACCTCAACTGAAGTACCCAGTTATTTAGCCTGTGGTACCACTTCTGTTCCAGCACCAAGGATTCTGATAAATGTTGATCTTTGGCCATGTCTTTCTTCATACATTGTTTGGAAATTCGTTCCAAATTAAATTGATTTCTTAAAAAAGGTTGACAAACAAATTAGGCAGTTCCAAATGACCATCATGTTCACAGTCTACCTCTTTGTACAAAAACCTCAACTGAAGTACCCAGTTATTTAGCCTGTGGTACCACTTCTGTTCCAGCACCAAGGATTCTGATAAATGTTGATCTTTGGCCATGTCTTTCTTCATACATTGTTTGGAAATTCGTTCCAAATTTAAATTGATTTCTTAAAAAAGGTTGACAAACAAATTAGGCAGTTCCAAATGACCATCATGTTCACAGTCTACCTCTTTGTACAAAAACCTCAACTGAAGTACCCACTTATTTAGCCTGTGGTACCACTTCTGTTCCAGCACCAAGGATTCTGATAAATGTTGATCTTTGGCCATGTCTTTCTTCATACATTGTTTGGAATTTCGTTCCAAATTTAAATTGATTTCTTAAAAAAGGTTGACAAACAAATTACGCATTCCAAATGACCATCATGTTCACAGTGTACCTCTTTGTACAAAAACCTCAACTGAAGTACCCACTTATTTAGCCTTTGGTACCACTTCTGTTCCAGCACCAAGGATTATGATTAATGTTGATCTTTGGCCATGTCTTTCTCCATAGATGGAATTCGAAATCTTTATTTTGTCCAGTAACAACACATTACAATATAATAATAATCTATTCTAATATTGAAATACGTACTTGAGGATATTTTAAATAAAATGAAAAAAAAGTCCATAAATATAACAACTTTGGTTAATTACAATGGTTTAAAAGAGAACGTTGGTGTGTGTGAGGGATTGACAAGTTTCCTTAGTATGTCGTCTATTTTGTTGGCATCAATGGTGTACGATGGAATGAACGGTTTGTACTCAGTTTCTTTGACATGAAGGATTTGCGTTGAATCCAACTCCAAATCCTGTAACCAAAGGAAAGTAAGGTGGATGAAAAATATTATCAACGATGGTGAATTGAAATTTTTTTTGGCATCATTGATGGTGAATTTAAAACCCAGTAATGATGAGGCTGCACCGATTGTGATGATTGTTTACGTGCATAATAAATGTTAATTTGTTTGCATTGTGGATAAGGCAAACCACTTTACAACAGAATATTGTGCATTGTCACAAAATATGGTACCTTAATACATTGCATTGTAGTGCTTACAGTGCGTTAAAAACATTACTAATATTAATGAACGCTAATGATTGTAATAGGAACATAACATAATTTGCAGAAACGGTCATTAATCTTCCATGGGGGTTGTGGATGCATTATTAGAGGCAGAAGTACAAGCCTTTTGAAATGGACCAACATGTTTGTTGTTGTTGTTGTTGTCTTCGACAGATGGATGGGGGCGAATCTCAGGTCTTGAGGAAGCGTTAAGCAGTTCCTCAGTTGGAGGACCTATGTTAGCTTTGAAGACCTACACATTGGTTAAGATAAGATATTATTCACTATCCACCACATACTTTACTAACAAAAAAAAAGGATTTCTTCAACTGTAAACGGTAATACCTTTACAACGTTCCGGACGGTTATGTTCAAATAGTGAGCTCTTCCAAAAGGACTGAATGCAGCAACCTGTGCATAAATAGATGTATAACATTTTAAATCAATGTCTATATTAACGTGGTGCATGTTCGTTAGAGGTTATTATTAGAAGTTCAAGGTCGTTTACACTTTGCAATGACAACACAACACCAACTCCTATATCCGGACCAAACTCAGGATGCAGAAGGACTTTCCTGTGCACCGAAGCAGACAATGTGGCACTTGGATCCTGGTTAAAGGAAAAATGACAAAGTTAACATTGACCCATTTCGAAAAAGTTATGGATACATACAGCGTGACAGTTCGTTCCTGTTACTCCCTCACCTTAACAGCAATTTTCATGTCACCCAATCCATTTGGGTTGCACTCTTTCACAATGCATGCTACAAATGGAAGGACATGCATTGACTTAACGCGTTCCAGCTGAGTGATGTTGTTAATGTTGCCATCTTCAACAAGTCCTGCAAAAAATATGTTTCCATTGTTGTTGTTAACGTTAAACACATAAAATAAAAAATACTTCACTGAAATAAATGTAGTTAACCATGGTGTATAATGAATTTTTCCGCCCATATCCAAGGATTTGATTTGAAGTCCCGATCATATGTTGCCTTTGCAATGTCATTAACTAATTCCTGTGTTGATTTTGATTCATTCATCTCCCTGTTTAGCATGGCCGCTTGTACATTTCCAGCAGGTCCAGGTATCAATGTTGCACTTGAGTTGCACTTTTGTAAAAAAGCTTTCAGATCACTATCGTCTATATCTAGTCCCTCCCATGGCTCAATGCTTATAAACTGCGTAATTGAAAACAAAATTTGTAATGCATGGAGGAAGAACGAATAACACACAACACAATAATGATAATTCAAGGAAAATAAAGTGTACCCGATGTTAGAAATAAGTTTCATGAGGTATGCCATTAGGGATTATCGGGCAGTCATATATATAGGTCAAAATAATAATATAATATTTACTTACATTGCCATAAGAAGTAACGTAAAATAATATTATAATATAATAGATTGATATAATTTCAAGTGGAGATATTTGTAGCAAACAATAAACATATAATAATATAATATTATAATAATTTGAAATGACCTTTGCGTGTTTAAAACCCTTAATGGGCTTACATTGCATTTAATGTACAATCGTTGGACCCGTTGCACGTTCCCGCCATCTCACCAACTTTCATTTAATGCACTTAAAAGGCAAACAGAAGTCCCCTTTTTCATTCATTCATTTCAACAGCTTCCTTCTATCTATGAACGTCTGTAAGACATTGAAGAGCATTTAAGGTTGGACGATGGACCTTTGTGGGTTATTCAATGCCATTTATTTCATCAGTTGTGGAAGAACCTAACATCTAAAGTAAGTTCATAATTCAATCATCTGAACTGTTAAACCTTATATTATACATATTTATATTGTTTATGATGTATGAAATATTTTTTTTTATTTTAATAATATTTGCAACATGGAAATACACCCAACTTTTAATGTTTTGTTTTTGTTTCGTTGTGAACATTAGTGGTCTAGGAAAACAAGATTTATTCTTAATATGTGTTTTAATGTTATGTTTGCTTCCATTTACCTTTCAAGTCTATTTGATTTTTGGAGTAGGTGTAAGAATTGGATGTCCTTGTCACAAAATATCCAGACAATGTCGTTGGAACAAGTTACTTGTGAGGTCAACAATGATTCCATTGAGAATGTCAATGATCTTGTCCCTAAAATTCATATGTGGTTTGATACAATTGAAGAAGTAAAAAGTTTTTACACAAATTACGCTGTGAGGTGCGGTTTTGGTGTTCAGATAAGGACGTCTAGGAGAAATAACAACAACGAGTTAAACTTCATGAAATTAGTGTGTTCTAGGGAAGGGAAATACCTATCTCCCATTTCTCCAGAATTGAAAACCCAGCCAAGTCAAAAAAAAGAATGTCCTGCTGGAATCATTGTTGCTATGAAAGAAGGAAAATGGCAGGTGAGAACAGTTGTTAATGAACACAGCCATGACATGTGTCCGAATAACTCAAACCTCATACGTGGTAATCGAAGACTTAATATGCATGCGAAGCACACCCTTAATATGAATGATGATGTTGGCGTCCGCATAAACAAAAGTTTCGTATCTTTGGTTAATGATGCAGGTGGATATGAAAATATACAATTCATGGAACGTGACGCCCGTAATTATATTGGCCAACAGCGAAGGACTCTTTGTAAAGAAGGAGATGGCCAAGCACTTCTAAGGTACTTCTCAAGAATGAGACAATTAAACAATGATTTCTTCTATGATATGGAAATGGACGACCAGAACCGTATATGCCGTGTGTTTTGGGCCGACGCACGAAGTCGTGCAGCTTGTGCAGATTTTGGTGATGTTGTGTCGTTTGACACAACCTACCTAACCAACAAATACGACATGCCGTTTGCACCGTTTGTTGGGGTTAACCATCACGGTCATTCCATTTTACTTGGTTCTGCTTTGATTTCTGCAGAGGACACTTCCACATTCACATGGCTATTTTCATCTTGGCTTAGATGTATGTCAAACAAGGCTCCTCAAGGTATTGTGACTGACCAATGTAAGGCAATATCCAATGCAATAGAAGTTGTGTTTCCAAACACAAGACACCGTTGGTGCTTGTGGCACATAATGAAAAAAATACCAGAGAAATTGCAAGCCTACAAACATTATCGTGCAATAAAAAACGAACTAAAAAGGCTTGTTTACGAGACAATTACTGATGAAGAGTTTGAGTTAGGATGGGGAAAATTAATTTCATGTAATGGGTTAGACAACAATGAATGGCTAAATTCATTGTATGCAGATAGACAAAGATGGGTTCCTTGTTATATGAAACATCAATTTTGGGCGGGAATGTCAACTACACAACGAAGTGAGGGCATGAATGCATTCTTTGATGGATACATAAATTCAAGTACAACACTTCAACAATTTGTCCATCAATATGAGAACGCCTTACGACACAAGGCGCAAAAAGAAAATGAGGCCGATTTTTCTTCAATGAATACAACCCTACCATGTGGATCTCAATCTCTTATTGAAAGACAATATCAAATGGAGTACACACAAGCAAAATTTATAGAAGTCCAAAAGGAATTTCGGTCACGCATGAATTGCTTTATTAAAAACATGAGAAAAGAAGGTACTAAAATTACGTACACTATTAAAGAAGAGTTCATTTGGGACGGTCAGTGTGGTTCAAAATTTCATGTAGTAGATTTTGATTCTGTGACAACCGACACTCATTGCAGTTGCCAACTATTTCAGTTTAGAGGGATTTTGTGTCGACACTCCTTATTGGTCCTAGGGCAGGAAGATGTGCGTAATGTACCACCAAAATACATCTTGCGACGGTGGAGCAAAAACGTACATAGAAGACATACTCTCATTAAAGCATCTTACACCAATAACATTGAAGAACCTAAGATGCAGAGGTACCAAGCTTTATGTAAACGTTTCTATGACATCGCCGAGGTTGCTTGTGATAGTGAGACTGCAACTCAGAAGTTGCTTAAGGATTTGAACTCTATTGGCAGAAATTCGGCTTATGTACATCAACAACATTGACGTTGGTGAATGATGAAGGATCTCATGCACATCCGTATTGTAGTGAAGAGGTTGGACCAACATTTGAATTTGACGGCCTAATTGTTCACAGTCCAGTAGCTGTGAAACGTAAAGGCCGACCAAGGACAAAAAGATTGCAATCAACAGTTGAAAAAATAACAAAAAAGAAAAATTCTCATGGTACTAAAACCAAAGAAAAAAGAACTGATAATGTGAGTATTATTGATTTAATGTCATGTGCTTTTGGGTAGTATTATTACTTATTATATTTTTCATTCAATACTTAACTAATAGTATTATTTCAGGAACCAAGTAACTGTGACATAACGCACATCCATAATGTTGAGGAACTTCCAAGTCAGGATATGTTTCAATCTCAAGTCACTCAATCGGATTTCATGTCTTTATTGACATGTGGAGAGTACACTGTTGATAGTCTTGATGTCTCACCAATTACTTATACACACCTTTAACTCAAGAACTTTTTCAAATAAAGAATTTTTGGAGGTATGTATGTTGTTCAATATAATTTTGTCATTTAATTGAAAATAATAGGTTTTATATTGATTTATTACTTGATTGAACTTTATCTTTTTGCTGAATATGTTGCAATTACATATATTTTTATGTTCAAGTTAATTAATTTAGCATGAAAATAATAATGGTTAAGGTAATAATTACTGTCAATGTAATGTTATTGACTATTATGTAAGTACGTGCCGATTTGATTTGTAAATCAATGAAAATCATATACCCTGAAAGGTTGAATGATGCCCATATAAGCTTCCAATGTCTGGCTAATAACAATTTCAATATGACAATATATTTTGGTACTTGCTCCAAAGAGAATAGGGAATCATTATTTTTTCATTCTACCACATATCCTGATACGTGTCTGTTTGCGGTGAAGTTCACAAAGTCACAGGCACAGGGGAGTCATTTCGTACGTGGTGAAAACAAATTTTATGGTTTAACCAAATTATGACAAAATTCACAATGTCATTCACTTCATATTTGATATTGCACAGGACTTGCAAAGTGCATTTGGGAAATTCATTAGGAGCAAAGGCTTGACGGAGGTTTACATCCTTCGACACAAGGATGGGATCATGTGCAAAGTTTTAGTTTCGGATTATCGAATATGGCCTGAAGGATGAAGATGTTCTCATGTTTGAGGTTGACAATCACCGAGATGAATTACTAATTGAAGTTTATATTAATGGATGTCCTTGTAATGTTATAGATCCAATTTCAGTCTAAATCACATACTAGATAATCATTTTCATCTCATGTATTTCAATATTTATGTTTGAATGGAAATCAAATGATTACATCTTTGTCTCAATTACAAACGTATTTATACCATTGTTTTAGTTGAACTAAATTATTTTAAACTTAACTTCATTTATTGTGTTTAAAAAAAATAAAATAATTATAAGCCTTCCAATATAACATTTGTTATAATATTGAACAATAATAAAGTGGGACTTTAGTTATAATAAGTGGGTACTTGTGTTATAAGTTTTGCACAGAAGGGTTCATTAAATTCTAAATTCATCTTTCAACCTCCAAAAAATTTAAAATCATGTCCAATAAAAAAATTTTTACACAAGGATGCATTGTCCTCATGGTAACATTCAACCTAACACACCAAGTTCTCAAGTCAAACAACATATGAATTTTTCAAATATTATGTGGGACTTTAGTTGGAATAACTGGGTACTTATGTCACAACTTTTGCACAACGGGGTTGATTGACTTTTAAATTCAGAAAAAATCATGATCATGTCCAATAACAGTTTGTTAACACAATGATACATTTTCCTCATTGCAACATTCAAACTTAGCCAACAACTTATCAAGTTAAACAACATTCCAAACTTTAAAAAATAATGGGGGACTTTAGTTGTAATAAGTGGGTACTTGTGTTATAAGTTTTGCACAGAGGGGTTCATTAAATTCTAAATTCATCTTTCAACCTCCAAAAAATTTAAAATCATGTCCAATAAAATTTTCTTTACACAAGGATGCATTGTCCTCATGGTAACATTCAACCTAACACACCAAGTTCTCAAGTCAAACAACATATGAATTTTTCAAATATTATGTGGGACTTTAGTTGGAATAACTGGGTACTTATGTCACAACTTTTGCACAACGGGGTTGATTGACTTTTAAATTCAGAAAAAATCATGATCATGTCCAATAACAGTTTGTTAACACAATGATACATTTTCCTCATTGCAACATTCAAACTTAGCCAACAACTTATCAAGTTAAACAACATTCCAAACTTTAAAAAATAATGGGGGACTTTAGTTGTAATAAGTGGGTACTTGTGTTATAAGTTTTGCACAGAGGGGTTCATTAAATTCTAAATTCATCTTTCAACTGCCAAAAAATTTAAAATCATGTCCAATAAAATTTTCTTTACACAAGGATGCATTGTCCTCATGGTAACATTCAACCTAACACACCAAGTTCTCAAGTCAAACAACATATGAATTTTTCAAATATTATGTGGGACTTTAGTTGGAATAACTGGGTACTTATGTCACAACTTTTGCACAAAGGGGTTGATTGACTTTTAAATTCAGAAAAAATCATGATCATGTCCAATAACAGTTTGTTAACACAATGATACATTTTCCTCATTGTAACATTCAAACTTAGCCAACAACTTACCAAGTTAAACAACATTCCAAACTTTAAAAAATAAAGTGGGACTTTAGTTGTAATAAGTGGGTACTTGTGTTACAGAGGGGTTCATTAAATTCTAAATTCATCTTTCAACCTCCAAAAAATTTAAAATCATGTCCAATAAAATTTTCTTTACTCAAGGATGCATTGTCCTCATGGTAACATTCAACTAACACACCAATTTCTCAAGTCAAACAACATTCCAAACTTTAAAATATTATGTGGGACTTTAGTTGGAATAACTGGGTACTTATGTCATAACTTTTGCACAACGGGGTTGATTGACTTTTAAATTCATCTTTCAACCTGCCAAATTTTGTGTATCAATTGAATATTGTTATCAGATTTGCACACACACCTGTTACAAATTTTAGAAGGCTACACTGCCTTTTTCATACAGTTGTTGAACTTCTTTTAATCATAATCACGTTGAAAATGTCTTCATTCCATCAATCATTCCAAAAAAAATAGAAAGCATGACTCACATTATGACAATGGTTAAAGGATTCCAAAATTTTGTGATAATAAACAACAATTTTCAACAACATTCCGAACATGGTCATATAAAGTCAAATGTACATTTCCTATTCTAATACAAGTTATTCAAGCACTCATTTTTTTCTTCTAACATGATCAGTATACGGAGTTCTTATTGCCACACTCTTAATCCGTTTTCGCGGAACAGCTTTCATCCGGTCATACATCGTGCTTTGCTTCATTTCAAGACACCTTCAAACTTCGGGGTTTGGTGATGATATTGAACCGGTGTGCTTTGCAAATGACCTTCACTTCTTTGTTCCACAAAATCTTCACTCTTATATTCATTCTTGGCTTCAACCGACTTCTTTAATTCATCAATACTATTTCGCATGTCGGCAAGCACTCTTGTTTGTTCATCTACAAGAGAAATTAATTTCTCCGTTTCTCCTCTATTCTGCTTGTTATATGGAAAACCATGTTTTTGAACAGCGTCTTTTACCACTCCATAACAAAGCTCCTCTTTGGACACACAAACATCAACAACAACCTGCAATATCATTAACAAATATCATTTCATAAAATATTAAATATTAAATAAATTGCTATAACACACTCCTATAATCAACGACTACTCACCGATCCCTTTGCCAATGCACTTCTTATAAACTTCTCCCCAATATTCATATCAATCCAGTTCAACAACCTTGGGAATTTTGTTACGCGGGTACTGTACATTGACTTTGATGTAACAAAATGGTGACAGAACCAAACCTGGAAATTATAAATCAAACAACCTCCAAATTTAAAATGATGGTAAACAATAACAAATCACTGTATTTTATTAAAAACTACAAAACAAACATGTACCTACAACAGGTAAGCACATCCTTCAAGATGGAAATTACTTCTACTTCTTTCATTCTTCATTGTTGTTGATGCAGTACACACACTTTGAATAAAGTAATCAAAAACTAAACTGCCCCAACTGTACTTACCCAAAGAACCCAAATCCGAAACAAGGTCAAAAATAACTGGAAATACTATACCACTCCTATTAGGAAGCAAGAACTCTGATATCCCAACCAATATATACAAACTGCAAAATTGTTCTACAGAAACATTTTCATGTTCCTCTAACAGAAACTCATAAACCATTTTGACAGGTACTTTCCCATCAGGGAAGTAGTCCCTACAAACACAACGATGCCCAACTTTATTTAAATCTATCATTTGACCAACAACAGGCAGCCCTAAGGACATACATACATCAAATTCAGTAAACCCAATAACTTTGTCTCCAATATAAAACCCTCCCATGTTCTCTACCCAACAACCACATATATGACCTAACAAATTCCTACATATCTTTATACAATCTGGCAAAAATAACAACCAACCAAAAACAGTTTTGTCAATGTATGTCTTTTGTTCAGTATTCAAGCGTACATTCAAAGCACCTATGAAGTTGGTCTTGCAAAAGTGTCTAAACACTAACTGCATAAAAAAACACACTTACTATTGAAATAAATTACAATACAACACTAATTGTATGCAAATCAAATGCAAATCAAATGCAAATCAAATACAACATACCTTCTTCCTAGTATCAGAAGCTTGACTGTGTTCACCCACTTCCATCAATGAACTTAGAATTTTCTAACAATTATACATACTAACATTTGTCAGCAAAAAGGAAAAATCTTCAGTTATTCTTTCTCAATAGAAGACTAGATAATAATCGCTCAGACAAATTAAACACATTTTAAAATTACAAGCCACCTGTTTTCAAACCCCAACAAAATATGTCAGTGCATTGTTATATATTAAACCCCCTACGGTTAAAATGAACATCGATCTCAAAATATAAAGAAACTATCCCTTATTCGCATGGTCATGAAAATGAAGTTTAATGGTATTTCTCAGTTTAAAGGTAGTTCAAAAGTATTTGCACACATGGACTATGTATGTGTTTAGACATATTGGACCACTTTTTTTCCTTTTCTCGTTGAGATGATTAATTCATGAACCATGCAATTCCATAAGTTGGAACAAGTGCGTCACCCCCACAGTCGTTAAAATCGAGATTTAACTTGTAAAATTGTCCTATCCATGATTTTGCATAGTATTACCGATTCAAATATCACGCATGACCATGACACAGCAAAATCGAACGGATTGTCCAACAAAATCGTCAAATTATGTAAATCAACATTTCTCCTATATTGTTTCAATGTTCACCATCTAAGGTGAATGGATTTGGTTGAATCAAATGTCCTAAAACTAATTACAAGTTAATATGAATAAAATTTGACCGTGTTATTTGTGTTGTTAGCTGCAACCCACTTAAGAGTTAATGCAATTAGAATTGACGTTTTTTTGCAACCAACACAACTGAAGTAGTAATCACCACAGAAGCATGCAACACAGCCTCAAATCACAGGCATTGAAACAAAACAAAAACCACAAAATATAATTCGAAAAAAATATTAGAGAAAGCAAGAATGGAACCGCGGTGGATGGAAGATAGCGGACGGGAGGCGGGTCTACTGCGGCGGCAGTGCGGCGGTGAGGCGGCAGTGGTGGCCAGTGGGCACGAGATGGTCACAGGCGGTGGTGGTTGGTTCTCGAACGCGCCGTCGACCAAATCAAACCGCGATTCTGAGTGGAGGGAAGAGCGCGGAAGGTCGGCGGGTCTCCGGCAACGAAAGTGCGGCGACAGTGGTGGCCGGTGGGCACGAATGGTCACAGACGGTGGTGGCTGGTTCTCGAACGTCGACCTAATCGAATCGCGATTCTCAGTGGAGGGAAGAGCGCGGAAGGCAGGCGGGTCTCCGGCAACGGCAGTGCGGCGACTGTGGTGACCGGTCGGAAGGAAATGGTCACAGGCGCGATGGTGGCTGGTTCTCCAACTCGGTTCGCTTCTCCCTCTCTCTCAAAAGGGTCGGGTCGAGAAAAAGGCTCACAATGAAATTTCAGATTCAAAATATGAGCATGCCACGTCATTATTACATTTATAATTCATTTTCCACGTGGACGAATCACATTTGAACACGTGTACCGTGTTCAAATGTTGTCAAAATTGGTTGTCTGAGTATCATTTTTCTTAAGAAAAAGCCTTCATCCCATTACTCATCTGTGGGCCAAACTTCATAATATTCTTATAAAGGTGACTTCCGGATTATGAATCCCGATGAGGCACAGAATTTTCGGAATTTCCAAAACAATATTTCTGAAACAATTTTTCGAATCAAAATTTCCGAAAAGAAATTTTTTAAATGAGATTTTCGGAATAAAACATCTGCAACACATCTTCTTTGGAACAGATTTTCAGAATATATTTTTTAATGGCTTAAATATAAATATATTGATTCTCAATTTTTTTTTTAGTTTGTTTAATTCATTTTTAATATATATATATATATATATATATATATATATATATATATGGGTTTGCTAAATTGCGTAGGTTTATTTTTCAGTTAATACATTTTAGCAATGTGTACTAGTAGACAAAAATATCCTAATATATCATAGATTTTAAGTTTTAAGGTTAAGGGTATTTTAATAATTTTCATTCTCAAAACTAAAAAAAAGAAACCCCTAAAGCCTTCCTCACCTCCGTTATTCCTCTCAACCCTTTCTCTTTCATCTCTCTCACTCCAATCTTTTTTCTGTCATCCCTATCCAAGTTTCAACTGCAAAAAAAAAATAATTTGTTTTTGTAAAGGGTTGAGTCCTTGACATATTCGCCTTCAGGTAAAGATTCATTTAAGATTCATTTAAGATCTCTTCAATTTAATTAATCATCTTCATTGGCCTCTCTAATTTTATCATCTCGGGATGTTGAATCATCATCTCTAAAAAAAACTTCCAGGTCAATTATAAATTACTTCAAATGTCATTATGCTTGTGAAAATTAAATAAAATTAGATAAAACAAAAATTATAAAATGAAAATTCATTATAAAATCATTTTTTGTAAGAAATTGTTTAACCTGCCAGTGTTTGTGATTTTTTCCCGCCAATTACCAATTCCTTCATATGTCATTATGCTTGTAAAAATTAGATAAAATTAGATAAGACAAAAATTATAAAATGAAAACTCATTACAAAATCATTTTTTTAAGAAATTATTTAACGAGTGTTTCTGATTTTTTCAGCCAATTATCAATTCCTTTGGATGTTATTATGCTTGTAAAAGTTAGATAAAATTAGATAAGACAAAAATTATGAAATGAAAACTCATTATAAAATCATTTCTTTGTAATAAATTGTTTAACAACGAGTGTTTTTTATTTTTTTTTTCAGTTGGGGCTACAATAAATGTTGGAGTGAGAGAGATGAAAGAGAAATGGTTGAGAGGAATGAGGGAGGTGAGCAATGATTTGGGTTTTTTTTTTTAGTTTTGAAAATGAAAATTATTAAAATACCCTTAACCTATAAACTTAGAATCCATGATATATTAAGATATTTTTGTTTACTAAAACCGAGTACACATTACTACTACAATGTATCAACGAAAAACAGGCGTACGCAACAATTTTATTTTATAATCCGTTAATATAGTGTTTAATGACCTTTTTATTTAATAAATGATGTGATTTTTAATTTATGGAATTTTTAATCTCTTGAAAATTTAAATCAATAATGTTACTCTCATCTTTAAAAAATTTGTTCTATTTTCAAATTGACTTTAACCCAAAATTATAAATATTTAATAAAATATAAATTATAATAAAAATATTAATATAATATTTATTTAAAAATTAAATAAGGTCTTTTAATATGAAAAGAGACAAAATCACTCAATTAAATAGAAAAGAGATAATAAGAAATGGATTCGACAAAATTAACAAATATAAAACAATCACACGCGGTACTATACCTGTTACTATTACATGAAACGATGAATTGAAATATAATTTTTTTAAAAATTAAAAAAAAAAACAAAAATAAAAACTAAAAACTGATATATAACATATATTATTTATTTAATGTCTGTTAATTATTTAAATAGTATTAGAAAAATGACAAAATTAAATCAAATTAAAAAAAATATATTATAACTGAATTGAAAAACGAGACAATGATATTTATTTAGGTATAGTTTAAGGATGGTTAAGGCCGGTGTGGCAGTGGCGGCGGCAATGGAAGTGGGAGTGTGATGCAGTGAAGGATATTTAGGTATTTTCATTATATTGATTGGGTGCAAAAAGAAATTGATGGGACGGAGGAAGCAATGGGCTTGGCCTTAAACTTATAACCTTAACCATCCTTTGGAACTAGACAAAAGCCTTAGCAATTCGATAATGTTAACAAAGAAAATGTTGTGGATTGGGCTACCTGTCTTACCCCTTTAAGGTCACAATTCAATTCAATTTCTTTTGATCAAAGGGTATATTTGAGTTACCAACAAAAAGAACAAAAAAAAAAGTGAAAAAGAAAAGAATATATGCCAATTTTGCTTTTCTTTTCTTTTCTTTTTCTTTCCTTGTTTTGAAAGGTACTTCGAGGAAATGTGGAAAGAATTTGAAAGATGATTGTTCATAGTTATTCATTCCAAGGAATCTATACATCTTATGTTTAATATGTAATTTGAATATGATCTATATTTTACTTAAATAAATGCACACGGCAAATATAGCCAACAAAACCTATCTAATCAACAAAACATTCATTATAATTTCTTAAAAAATGTTGCAAATAATGTTTACCTAGACCTATAAGAATTACTAATTAGAAATACATTCATTTTGATATCAGAAAGGAAAACCTAACTCTAAACTCATTCTAATGCAACTTTTGGTATGAAAAATTTTAATTTGAAAGTAAATTCTTAAAAAATAAGGAAAAAAAGTAGTGGAGGTTCTTGAATTATAAAAAATAAATAAATAAAATTGCCAAAGAAGGTGGGTTTGGTGATACCAACAAAATAAAGTCAATGGGCATCCTCATTTTGGGGTTAATTATTATTTGTAGGTCGAATTTAATTACTTATAAACCAAGTTAATTATAATTATTGTGAAGCATCTTGGGTTGACAAAGTGCCTAGAGTTAAGTGAAATAATCTACATTTGAGATTGCTTAATAATAACAATTGATGGTGTTTACTTATATAGTACTTAACTAGATTCTTCATTAATTAAAGAAATAGAAAAGAGAGAGAAGGGTGATTTAAGGTCATTAATTTTTCATATTCAAAGATCATAGTCTTAAAATACTCTTCATTGGGTCCAAAACTTGATTCTCTTAAAAATGAATTGAAATTGAAGACAAGCAAACAGCAGTTATCATACATGCCAGCAAGGTCATGCAGAGGATGTTACTTTTAGACATTTATCTGAGAAATATAAACTAAGTTTTATTTATTGGTTCCATGGAAAAATGGGTGTATTAATTACTTTAGAAATGTCAACCATCTAAAAAGAGAAGAGCATATGTGAAAAAGGGTTATGATGGATGTGGCTATGGTGGACGGTGCCATCATCATGCTAGCCTATGAAAATCCCATCTTTTATAACCTTACTTCTCAAGACTTATCATAACAAACCTCTGTCCCAAAAAAAGGTTGTAACATAAAAATAATAATATAAAAAAAAACAAAGAAAAAGGTTACGAGGTTCATGCCAAAATAGCATAATGACCATTAATCTTTATTAAGTTATCGGATCATCTTTAACAAAAATTTGGAGTTTATCTCCTATGATTATTCACTTTACCACGTTTGAGAGAAAAGGGTAACTTTGCTTTGCACAATTTCATATTCTATATCAACCAAGCAAATATCATTTTCCATGAAAACAAAAAACAAAAAAACGTGTTCTTTTTAGGATTCTACTTAGGCCACAATTATTTGGTGTACACACATGTGTGTAAATTTTGAGCCTTACTTTTTTTTTCTTCACAATTTTGAAAGAAAAAATTACAGATAAACACTCAAAATATTAAGTGATAATTAGGGATAATATATATATAATAGATGTGATAGAGGAAGAGGTATGTATATTTACTAGGTATTTGTTTATATATTATTATCTTTAGAAAAATTATCACGGTAAAAATAGATTAAATTAGAGAATCGCTTAATTTCTTTTTTAAACAAATATTGTAATTTATAAATTATGGATAATTTATTATAAATTTAAAATAGCAATTTTATCCTTATGGTCACCTAATTATTTGTCAAGAACAGATTTCTTTTATCTTATATATAAGAACCAATTTATGATATTTAACCTATAAAATATTATGTTTAAAAAAATATATAAATAGATAACAAAATTAAAGGATAAGAAATATTTGTTCGTGTCCTTTATAAATTTTAAAGGACACATAATTTAGAATAAGTTAAAATTAAAAATAATTTTTAAGATATATTTTAATATGGTAACACTCATAATTAAACCTCGCTTATATTTAGATCAACATATAATATAATATACATTAAATGGTATTTGAATGGTTGAGTTAGTATATATAGAATGTTTAGATTGAATTGTCATTGGTTTTTAACATGATATTTGACTTTGGAATTGTCAATTTGAATTATGCTAAACGTAACATGCAAATCGTGTGTCAAATTTATGAAAATGTGACTTTCAAACTTAGTGGAATGATCAAAATAGTTGACTTTGAAATTGAAATCTATTTTGAGAAATTTTGCATAATTTTTGGTACAGTATTAAAGAAAATGTTTCTTTTCAATAATATTTTTTTTACTGAATATTGTCTAAATAATGTAAATTAAAATGTTGGATAATGAGAAACTAAGAAAATATTTTGTATTAAAATATCAACGGTTCTTTTAAAGCAAAAGTTCAAATTACACAAAATAGACGAAACTTTTGTGTATAAAAATATATGTATTTAAAAGAGACTCTAATAAATATAGTTAGTAAATTTTTTCTATAGAAAATTAATTATCGACAAAACTAATGAATATTTTAGGGTTAAATATGTTTTTAATCCCTATATTTTGGGGCGATTTTGATTTTAGTCCTTCTTTCAAACTTTGGTACAATTTAATCTTTCAACTTTAGAATCATTTGGATTGTTTACACTGTTTGACATATTTTTGCTTCAATGTTAACTGAGAAACGCGTTTGAAATAGCAAATAAAGTTAAAAAAATTTGGTAAAAAGGACTAAAACCAAAGTTTTCTAAAGTTCAAGGACTAAATTGTACCAAAGTTTAAAAGAGGGACTAAAACCAAAATCGCCCCAAAGTATAGAGACTAAAAACATATTTAACCCAATATTTTATACTAATGATATGATATGTTGTAGAAAAAGTTTTTTTTTTTATGGTTGTCTCTTATTATAGTGAATAAAATATATTCTAAGGAAATTTATAGATAGAAATATGATATGTTAACAATTTTTTTAATAATTTTTTCACAATAGATCATGTGTTACTATTTTATTGATCCGTATATTTAAAACAGACCAATCACAAACTATCATAGACGGTTATAAAAAAATTGTTAAAAAAAATTATTAAAAATATTTTTTTTTTATGAATAAGTCCTAGTCGTACTTTTTGAAAATGACTATTGTTTAATTAAAAGTGGAAATGGGGATTGCTTAAATTGAGGCTTTAATTTACACTCCATATTTAGAACTTTGTTTGTTTAATTCTATGTGAAGTTATAATAACTCCATATTTGATAATGTCCCATGATGATGCTTTTAATTTTGATTCCCCTTCACTCGTTTCTTTTCTGGTTAGGTTGCTTTACACGCAAAAAATGTAACAATAGGAGGCTTGCTTTCTTATGCAAGACAAACCCAACATTGTGTTATTGGTCAAACATGATGCCGTTAGACTTACGTTGTACACAAATATATATTTTTAAAGATTTTCTTTTTTCCTTTTTGGGGTTTTCTGAATCTTAAATTGTTTCCTAAGCACGCTTGTTGGTGAATTTCGAAAAATTTGGGTGAAATTGTGCTGGTAATAAGGAAATAAACTATAACAAAGATATCTTGCGCTCAAGTTTATGAATAGAAACTAATTATAGTGTATTTATAATGCAAGTTTCTTTACCTAATCTTCCAATTATATATTATTATTTCTGCTAAGCGTTTTGGGCAAACTCTTAAAATTCATTGAAATACTTAATTTATTTCTAACTCGCACAAAAATTACTAAAATGATGCATATGCTAAACATTAATGCAATCTAAAAAAATTAATCATTTTCTCATTCATTATTTTTTTTATTTATTTACATGATGACTTGAATGAATAGATTCTTGTGGAAAAGTAATATAGTTTACATTTATTATGAGATAAATTTATGTAAGGAATAGAGATAAAAAAATGGATATTATATATTAATATTTTCTTTCAAAAACTTTTGAATCGGCCTCAAGCATGGAAGTTATTGTATTTGATAAATCGAGATGACATCGATTATATATTGATATCATCCTTATTATATACATATCAACCATTTAAGATGTATCTCAATCTAAATAGGATTATTTCACTAAAACAACGAAAGAAATGTTAATTAAATATTAAGAAACTCTAGATATGGTTTAATCAAGATCCATAGATAAATTCTTATAAATAAGGAACCATTTACACTAAAGACATTTAGTAGAAATTGTTGAATAAATCATGAACAGTATTTCATGAGGCGTGTAGTTTCACTGTCCTTGTTAAATATAGTAAAAATTATGTATGAGATTAATCTTCCTTTTGTTTAATATACACATAGAGTCCACTATTTATAATAGAAGAAATATGGACTAAGCCCAAAATACAAATAAGAATTAATAACAAACTAACTAAAAATAAAATATAAATATAAAATAAAGATAATATATCTAACACTCCCCCTCAAGCTAGTGCATACAAATCGTATGTACTAAGCTTGTTACTAATATAATCCATAAAGACAGTGAAAATATTTGTTTTTGCATTCGAGTGACATCAAATTGCTAATAATTTGCAATACGACATAGAAGACGAAATACCAATCCAAAAGACTCCCCCAAGCAACAAATCTAAGAGGTTGTTCCATGTAAATCTCTTCTTACAAATCGCCATTGAGGAATGCATTGTTGACATCTAGTAATAAAGAGGTCATCGTTAGAGAGCCACCACGGCTATAAATAAACTAACAAAAGTCATCTTTTCCATGGGAAAAAAATCATATATGGATGGGTCAAATACAATGGTGACAAAATAGAGGTCAAAAGATACGACAGTGGAAGAAGCCATGCATGAACAGGACAGTGGAAGAAGCCATGCATGAACAGGAGAGAGAAACCATAAAAATCCAAGATTCTCTAATCAAGGCACTTAAAAAAGTATAAAGAGCAACATTGATGCTCTAAATAGTTGCCTGAGAGGAGATGGGACGTGTGACAACGCATGATGAACCTAAAAGAGAAAAATGAGTGACTTTGACGCTCTGAATTGCTACTAGACATACCACCATGCACGATGGAAAAGAGAGCAAATCCATAACTTCAAAAGGCGTTGAGAGCGCGTAGGAGCTTTGATGAAGGCGTCGTTGATGGCATGGTGGTCGTCTGGCCGAGACGATCAAAACCATGTGATCGTTGGTCGAAACTAGAGCTCTAGTAGTGACTCTAGTAGACAATGGCGATAGACGGTGGTGTCGCCAATAGAGGTAGATGGCGTCGCCGCCGACAACGGTAGGTGTAGTGACAAAGCCAATAGATTTTTTTTTTCCTCAAAAAAACCTTTGGCTTTGATACCATGTTGAATATAGTAAAAACTATGTATGGGATTAATCTCCCTTGTGTTCAATATACACATAGGATCTTCTATTTATAATAGAAGAAAGATGAGCTAAGCCCAAAATACAAATAAGAAATAATAACAAACTAATTAAACATAAAAGATAAATATAAAATAAAAATAATATATCTAACCGTCCTTAAGAATTTATCTACGGTGTGTTTCACAAGTTCCCTAGGATATAATAGGTAGTAAAGAACTCTAAAAAGGGTAAAATAATAAACCCAAGATAAAAGGAGGATAAGAAAAAAAAGGAAGAAAAACTAAGAAGATGACTTGTAGAATAAATTTTTCCTTTAAATAAGGGAACTAAAAGCTTTTTTTTGTTATGTGTTTAGAAATGCAAGAAATCCTATATTTACAAAGTGTGAGGCAACCGCCCTAGGTGAGAAACTTGGTTAAAGACCGTTGCCAACAATAATGAATAATAAATAAATAAATAACTGAATGTTGCATCAAAGAATGTTTTGCCAACAATAATGAATGATAAATAAAAAATTGAATGTTTGCACTTTTGAACGTTGCCCACTTTCAAATCCAACATTTCTTTTGCAATAAATTCTTATTATAAAACAATCTCCCACGTATTACAAAAGAAAGTAGAAAAAGGTCTTTGACCCAAACAGTTCTGTCTCAAAAGTGATTTCTCATTTTGCAGGTAATCCTTTTTCTAATGATGTCCTCTTCTTGTAAACTTGGAAAATGATTGTATATAAAGTAATAGCGCAAATCTTTGTTTTGATGATTAAACAGGTATTGAAAGAAAGATAAGAAATTTTTTATCATGGGTCTCATAAGATTAATGCATCAGAGTTGGAATAGCAAGCTATATGAACCAGTCTTAGATTGAAAAATTTAACACAATGTAGTTTGTATAACAAACTATATGAACCAAAGACATTTGACGTGTGTTAAAGGTGTGTCAATCACAATCCACCCCCACAATCATTGTTGTTATCATTGTGTTACGCTTATTAGGACATGCGTGTGTCTGGTATTCATGAGTGCTCTAGAGATCATGCCAAGATCTCATGCAAACGGTCTCACTTGACACTCATATAAGTGATTTCATCAAGTGTATGTTGCAAATCATTCACCACCCATAAGAGATATGAAAATCATTAAAAACTTTTAAGCTAAAATTCTTTCACCACATAGAATTTTAATGACAAAGTTTAACCTCTCATAATACAATATGTAGCACTTTCACACACACCATAGGAATGGACATAATTGGTTAAAATCAATTTAGTGCTATCAGAACTAACAAATGATTTGTTTTTACCCATATGAACCTTATTCATGGGATCTCTAATCACAAAGGTTGGGTTATCATCACTTGTTTGTTTGCAAGTGGCTTAAGGTCCATTCCTCACTATGTTTCTAATATCATTTGTCTTCCTAGGGATTTTGTTAGAGGACCTACTAGATTCCGTTATGACTTCACATAATCAATGGAAATAGCTCCACTTTTTAGCAGTTACTTCACCAAATTGTGTCTCAATTGTACATATCTATTCTTTCCATTGTAATTCTTATTTTTAGCTATAGCTATTAACGGTTGACAATCACAGTGTATTGACACCGATAAGGTTGGTTTCATTCCTAGTGAAATGCTTGCTAAGATGTTTTTCAACCATTCAACCTCATTACCATCCATCTTAAGAGCAACAAACTCAGATTCCATTATTGATCTTACAATAATTGTTTGTCTAGTTGATCTTTATGTAATTGCACCACCCCTAAGTGTGAATACATAACCACTAGTGGATTTTGTGTCATCTGAATCAGAGATCTAGTTAACTTTATTGTCCTTTTAGTACAACAGGAAATTCACTATATTCAATGACATAATCCATTGAACCTCTCAAGTATCTCATAAGCCTAGCAAGTGCATCCCAATGTTCTTGATTTGGACATTGAGTGTACCTACTCAGTGTACCTACTAAGTCTACCTATTGCATAAGAAATATTATGTCTAGAAAAACTCATCAAGTGTAGTAAGTTCCCGATTATCTGGACATAGTGAGGCTGACAAATATATTCTCCTTTATTTTTCATTAATTTAGAATTAGCGTCATAAGGGGTACTCACTCGTTTAAAGTCATGAAACCCAAACTTCTTAAGAAGTTTCTCAATATATTGTTCTTGGGATAATAATATATTATCTCCCTTCCTAATACCTAAAATCACATTGGCTTTACCCATATTTTTCATTTCAAAATTTGATCCTAGAAACATTTTAATTATAGCGACAATCTCACTACAAGTACAAAAAATTAACATGTCATCCACATTCAAACATATAATGACACAATCACCATTTTTAGATTTAGAGTATACACATTTATCATATTTACTACTTGTTTATCATGCATATTAATTAGTCCTGGTCGCTGTAATTTCAAAGTATATAAGAAATTCGCATGTCCTAATCTAGTATGCAATATATCATACGAGTCAAAATATAAGTAAAAGAACTTGATTTATTAGTAATTTCAGAAAAATTCAATATGAAGAGTCCTTGATCACAATATTCCCTTTTCACAAAAACATTATTTTTTATCATAACAATCTTGTCAAATTCAAATGACACTTTAACACCCATTTTTTCCAATATTGATACAGAAATTAAATTAACTCTGATAGAGGGCACATGCAGCACATCACTCAAGGCTAGAGTCTTCCAAGATGTGAGTTTAAGAAGAACCTTTCCTTTTCCTAGGACAGGAGTTGTCCTGGAATCACCAATGTATACATGTTCTTCTCCATCTCTGATACTCATGTAAGAGGTAAAGGCACTTTTATTTGCACAGATATGCCTGGTAGTCCCAAAGTTTACCACCCACGTGCTTACATTTGTCATCAGATTTACTTTAGAAATGACCGCAACAATGGTGTCATCTCTTTCGGTTATATTCGTCTTAGGAGGATTATTGTTTCTTACTTTACGCCTACATTGTGCTGCATGATGGCCAAAATTTTCACATACAAAGTAATTTCTTTTCTTCTTAAAGGTGTGCTTAGATCCATTGGGACTAGATTTTCAAAAATTATTTTCCTATTGTTATCTGCTTTGTGTTCATACCTTTTTGGAGCAAGTTTTTCTTCAGCAAAAGTGACTTCGTACATGCCTAAAAGGGTAGACATGAGTTCTTGCCAGCACCGGATGTCCTATCAGAGAAGATACTAACTTTCGACACGTCTGGAAGTAGTTTCACAAAAAACAATTTAAGTTCCGAAAATAATGTTTTAACTCTTTGGAATCAGGTTGTTGATGTCAACCATAAGTCTTTAAGATTTTAGTAGAAATTGCTGACTAAATCACAAACTGTATTTCCTGAGGCGTGTAGTTTCATTGTCCTTAAGAACTTATTTGTGGTGTGTTGCGCAAGTTTCCCAGGATACAACAAGAACTTCCCGGAAATTTCCGAAAATCTCAGAACTAACAAGAAACTCTAAAAAATCTAAAAGAATAAACCCAAGATAAAAGGAGGATAAGAAAAGAAAGGAAGAAAAACTAAGAAGATAACTTGTGGAATAAATTTTTCCTTTTAAGAAGGGAAGAGAAAGCTTTTTTTGTTGTTTGTTGAGGAATGCAGGAAATGCTCTAATTATAAAGCGCGAGACAGTCCTCCTAAGTGAAAAACTTGGTTAAAGACCATTGTCAATATAATAAGTAATAAATAAATAAATTAAACTTCGTTATACAAAAGAACGTTTTGCGAACAATAATGAATAATAAATAGAAAAGTGAACGTTTGCAGTTTTGAAAGTTGTCCATGTTCAAATCCAAGGTTTCTTTTACAATAAATTCTTATTTTACAACAAGATATTGTTCAATTATTACATTTATTACACATTTTAGATCTTGTTGACATGAGTATTGGAATGCATTTACAGGTGCTCCAAAGGCCATACGTCCTTTTTGGTGACCTCTTGACCAAGTTCAACTTAATTGAAGATATGTGTGAAGAGAAATGTAAACCTCATATAAAACTTGTTAGGACATCTCTAGTCTTGTAAGTACATATATAATAAAAGTCTTGTTTTATACTTACATTTCAAAATGTTATATTAAAACAAATGTTTATATTACTTTTTACTTTTGGTTATCCAAAAATTTAAATCAAATCCATAATAATTTAAAATATTTTAAAATCTCTTCTATGTTTATCTCCCTACTATATGGTTATGTCACAATGCAATTATAACAATTGTTACACAAAAGGATTAAATTTTGTAAGTATGCACACATGGGTGTGTGTACTCGTGATTGTGTATACTTGTGTAAGTGTGTGTATATATGTAGACTTTAAACCGAATTAAATGTTTCTTCTTGATAATCACTATCAATAAATGTAACAAGAGAGTTGTTTCGGTGTAAAATATTTGAGAGTATAGGTTGAATGAGAGTAGACTCTGAATGGAGAGTGATTAGAAGTACCTAGCTGTTGGCCCTGACCTTGTATTTATAAGTTGTCTCATGGACCTTAAACTGACATAAGCCCAATAAATATAAACAAAATAAAATATAAACAGACTTACCTGAAAATCTGGTTAGTTGCTAAATATCTTTAAATAGATATTCTTGATTATCCTTTGATTATTTTATCTTATGCTTATCAATATCTTTAATAAGATATTCTTGATTATTATTTTATATCTTTAATAAGATATATCGTAACCTCTCGGCCTTAATATCATATTGTACATTATGCCCCCCAAGTCTGAGTTAAGTGTTCGGCTTTAGCCGAAGTTAACTATAGGACTTATGAGTTCGAGGGAGGTTGTTCTCGTTGTGTTGTAAGGCCGGATGCCCAAATACCTGAGGCCGAATGGCCGAATACCTGAACACTTGTAGTCATGGAAGGCTGAGCAGTTGAGGCCGAGTGGCCGAACACCTGTGAGGCCGAACGACCATGTACCTGAATACTTGAGGCCATGGAAGGCCGAGCAGTAGAGGTCGAATGGTTGAATGCTTGTGAGTGAGTGTTCATCGGGGAAATGCCTTTACCATTCGGTTGATAGTCCATGAGGGACTGTCTTTAATTTATATAGTCCATGGGGGACTGTCTTTGATTTATAGTCCATGGGGGACTGTCTTTGATTTATAGTCCATTGGGGACTGTCTTATGCTCTGTAGGACCGATTGGCCGAATACATATGGGGTTGAATGATTGAATACCTGTGAGGCCGAATGGCCGAGCACCTGTGAGGCCGGATGACCGAGCACCTGTGAGGCCGAATGGCCGAGCACGTGTGAGGCTGAATGGCCGAGTACCTGCAAAGCTGAATGACTGAGTTCCTATGAGGGCAAATGGCCAAATACCTGTAAAGCCGAATGGCTGAATGCCTGCGAAGCCGTATGATTGAGAACCTGTAAGGCCGATTGGTCGAGAACTTGTGAGGCCGAATGGCCAAGAACCTGTGAGGTCGAATGACCGATAACCTGTGAGGTCGAATGACCGATAACCTGTGAGGTCGAATAACCGATAACCTGTGAGGCCGAATGACCGAGCACCTGTGAGGCCGAAAGGCCGAGTACTTGTAAGGCCAAAAGGCCGAGTACTTGTAAGGTCGAATGGCTAAGGACCTATAATCTAATTCTTGTAATTTTTTCCTGTAGTTCCAGTAGTTTGAGGAAGATAAAGGCGTTCTTTACGGTTAAGGAAGGATGTTATCAAAGAATGCTTCGTCAGACATTTGATGTCATATGTTAAACCAAAGTGGCTTTGGAAAATATGACGCAGTTCAATAAAACTATAAAATTCTTTCATGATGAAGAAATCATGTAATGTTGTTATATGCGGCATAAATATTTTGAAAGGGAAACTCCATTTTTTTTCTTTTTTAGGTAACGTGTCAGTAATAATTATATTATTATATATATGTATACATATATATCTTTAATATCTATATATAAAATAGTTATTATATTCTCCGTTAGATCTTTTATGAGATATCCATATTTGTAGTTATATATATATATATATATATATATATATATAATATCAGATATGATAAAAGCTATTATTTAATATTCTTAATATCTATATGAGATAGTTGCTGCAATATTTACGGTAATCACACATTTAAGATTTTAGTATTTCAAAAAATACTTATCTTGTTGAGAGCAAATGCTCGTCTTAGTTTCTTGTGGTTTCTGATCATCTTTTTGATGCTTTTGTTGTTCCTCCATGCTCCTTGTGGTCACCATTTGGGTTTGTCATTCGGTCCCACGGTGGGCGCCAAAATGTTTCGGTGTAGATTTGTAGGACCGAGAGACTAACCCGTTTTGACGTGGCTTTATCGTTTTCTGATGCTTGGATTGCCTGGATCACTCACTTTTCCTAGGTCTGGACCGTTCGCTCTTCTTCTGTTGGAGTCGTTTGCCTTCCTTCGGCTTGGGCCGCTTGCTCTTCTTCTTGACAGAGGAGGGATATACCTGCAAAAGGCACTCCAACGCTCAAGTTAGGAGCGGTTTGAGGAACCTCAGCTCACAATTATGTATTTAGTGATTTTATGATCACTTTAGAATATTTGAGAGTATAGGTTGAATGAGAGTAGACTCTGAATGGAGAGTGATTAGAAGTACCTAGCTGTTGGCCTGACCTTGTATTTATAAGTTGTCTCATGGACCTTAAACTGACATAAGCCCAATAAAATATAAACAGAATAAAAGACTTACTAAAAATCTGGTTAGTTGCTAAATATCTTTAAATAGATATTCTTGATTATCCTTTGATTATTTTATCTTCTGTTTATCAATATCTTTAACAAGATATTCTGGATTATTATTTTATTTCTTTAATATTTCGTAACCGTTCGACCCTGATATCAAGAGTCATCACTTAATTTATACAAGCTCAATAGATTAAAGAAAGATTTACACTCTTGTGTAAATTCATTATTCCTATATTACATGAATGCAAATTATATACAAAGTTCACATGAGTTTCTTTTTATGATTATATGATTCTCAGTTAACTGAAACCAGATGTAAATGTGGGGATTGAAATCCTAACCTTACATGTATGTACAACCTATTTCATCCTCATTCTATCTTAGGTTTAACTAAAAAACAAGTGGATTGGATTCAAAAAGTTCAAATTCAGATATGAGTTTCACATATGTTTTTAGGGTTATTAATCCTAATTTTTAATTTAATTTTTTTGAATTTTTATTTTCAACTTTCTAACTCCGCTTTTATTCAAGATTTTCCTTTAAACCTTTCTTAAAGTTTATATTATTATCTCTTTTTGAAATTGTTTTTCTGACTTTTTTGTTGTAACTATTTGAGTTTTTAATTTCATATCATAGCGTCACTTTGTTTATATTCTTATTAGGGACTAATTGAAGTTGGTTCATTATGTATGTTTGTTTTGTTGAATTTTCCATTATTAAAATTTTATTAAAGCTGAAGAATAATCTAACACAAGACTTATAAAAAAAAACACAATATTTATCCAAAAATTTTAATTTCTATCACTTCACCAAATTCGAGATCCAAAAATCCTATAAAATTCTAAACACACAGTTCACTAAAAGGAAAGAAAAAAAAACAGCCATTAATATCACAAAATAACAATAAAGTAACCTTGTTTCTAACCATACTTGTGACTTTTATTTGTGTGTAAAAGTAATAAATAACTATGTTTCTTTCAATCTATAAGAATATCATTGGAAAGTTCTTAGTCTAAAAGATGAATTGCCACTTTAATTCCAAATCCAAATTATTCTGAAGCACTCAAGTCGATCTTATAAATTTTTAAGAAATTCGTCTCTATGACTTGTTAAACCAAACATAAGAAAAATCCAATTAGAACTTTTAATAATCATAGAACAAAATTTTAAAAAAATATACATATAAAATGAAGTAATTCATTAAACTTTTGTTTTAGTATGGAATGTACTGTGCAAAAACTTACAATGATAGGTTAAATAATTTACTATTTTGTATGAAACTTTTGCAGGTTAAAAAGAGACACTTATTTTAAAATGGAAAGGTTTTACCTAATAATTTTATTAATGGGGGACAAAATTTACTGAATGTGGTTTAAGTCAAACCTACCCACATCTGCATCACTGTATGCACCGATCATGGTGAAAGCATTAGCCATTGTCAACGTTGTTAACTACTTTTCATCTGTCAAATCTTTTCTTACGTACACAAATTATAATTATAATTTTTCAGATTACCACCAACATTTTAATCAAAATTGTATTGATCATATGATTTTTATGTATCATATTATTTAAATAAAAAATTAAAGTGAACATGTATCTGCAGTCTATTTTAATAAAAACCTTCTTATTTTTTTACCACTTTACTTAATTATATTCAGTATAAAATAATAAAATGCAAAAGTTCTTCCTTAAAGATAATGATACTTAGACAATATTTTTTTGACAATATTTAAACATTATTTATATATCATCTACGCATATAATATTCAAATATTGTCAAAAAAAATATTGTCTAAATATCACTGTCCATTCTGTAAATGCTTAGAGGGTAAAACTAATTTTTAGCCTTAAATAATAGTTAACTTAGGTCCAGATATTATATTATGATAAAACAACATTTATTTTTAAATTTAATAAAGGTAATATTTTGATTCCTTAATGTGTTATAATTTAAATCAATGGATAACCCATTAATTCAATTCTTTATATTATTTGATCAATTCATTTAATCGGTAATGCCTGGTGCAGCGAAAGTAAAACGGAAAAGAAAATAGAAAGTAGAATTGTTTGAATTAATAAAAAAAACGTAAAAAGTGAAAATAAATGAGTGGAAAACATGTGAAAAATTAATTGATGTAAAAAAAAATTAGATAATACGATAAATTAAAAAACTACTTTTAGTTAAAATTTGAAAAAACAAGTATAATTAAAAGTAAAAGATGATTAAATATGAAATGCTTAATTTATGAAAGTGAAAATAATATAAAAAAATTATAATGTTTTTAAGTTAAAAATATATAAATAATCAAACATAAATTATGTCCAATATAATAAATTTATTGGTTTAATATCTATTTTAGATGTGTTTAAAGTGGTCCTATTTTTTTTCAAAAGTTCACAAACGTCCCATATTTTGTAAAAATAGTTCATGTTGATCCTTTTTGCTTATGACATTAAAAACGCTAATGGTAGAATTGTCTCTCTGGCCAAAACTGAATGAGTTATACATTTATTTATTAGATGACACGTTGAGGTCAATTGAGGTGTAAATTTTAAAAATAAAACTTAATAACGTGAAAAAGTTATAACAGAGGCTTAAATGAAATTACCTTTAGGTTAAAATTAATTCACGATTTGGGGCGATTTAGAGTTAAAGAATATGCTGAAATTGGTGTTGAAATTGGGTTCGTGGTTCTTCGTCTTACCTACTCATTTTGCTAGTTTCAATTCTTCGTGTTTGATTAGAATTAATTATGGAAGTTGTTTTGACTCTGTAATTTATACAATGTTGATTGTTTACTATTCTCAGAATAACATATTAATCTATTTTCTTGCATAATATAAGAATCAGAGCTTCACAATTTCACTCTAAGCTAGGAAGAGACACTTACAATTTCAATTAGGGAGAATTACAAAAGGTTTGTTTCAGAGCTTCAAGTTCTTCCCCAATTTTCCCTAATCTGTATAACCTAATAACATACTAAAAGAACAATTAAATTTCTTTAAATCAATTAAGAAAAGAAGAGAATAAGGTTCAACACAGAGTGGTGGTGCTCGACCTAATCAACGACGACAACGCGATTTTGATTTCTTGTAGTAAGCTTCATGGTTGAACATGGGTGCTCACGGTGGCTTAGCAAACTAGTGGTGTAATGAAGGAGAAGTTGCAATGAGTGAAGTTATGATGGCGGGATGAAGGTTGTTACGATGGAGGTTGTGGTGTGGCTCAATATTCATTGTGGCTGGTTAATGGTGATGAGGGTTATAATAATTGCAGAAGAAGGTGAAGTGTGATGAAGCTTCTAGTTTTTGGTGGGAAGGGGACTGCCACGTGGCAGACCCTCATTAGCTGAGCTTGTCACGCAATCATCAACTAGACAGCTCTTTCAGTTTGGGCTAGGGTGAATTTCTGTCGTTAGCATTTTTGATGTCGTAAGCAAAAAAGACTACTTGGTCAGCCATGGACCGAGCAGTCAACGTACCTCTTGATTCAATGTGAAATGATTGGCGGGTTGTACTTATGTTAACCTTGAGTCATGTCATTACTGTTTGGGCCGTAATTAGGCAATTACTAATCAGAATCTCATCCCAAAATCTAGAAATACAGGTTTGATATCCAGGTAGGTGGTTACTTTTACTACTCATTTATTACCAAAGTATTCAGACAAATACTGAATTTAGCATTGGAGTGTCTTCTGCAAGTAGCACTTGGCTTGATCGAACGGTGGAGAGAGGATTGAAGACTAAACTTTGACCTAAGCTTGAAACTTGGACATTACCCGTGAAAGAAGATATAACCCCGACCCCATGAACTGAAATATTTTGGCGCCTATCGTAGGGCTCAAGGATGAAAGAAGAAACCCAATGATGACCATAAGAAACAAGGGAGACCAACAAGATTCGATGGAGCTGATTAGGGAAATGCAAAGTCAGATGCTGGAGATGCAAAGAAGGCATCAGGCAGAGATAGTCGCATTGAGGGCTGAGCATGTTGCCGTTTGGCAGGAGCAGTTGGCCTATCACTCGGTGTCGCTCATTCCCACACCATCGAAGGAGAACAATTAGGTGAAATGACCAAGTAGAATCAATTAGGAAATGAGTAGCATCGTAGCCAAGATAACCCTTTTCCGTCCAAACGGTACAGGCCGATGGCCTACTACCCTTCACTACGGTTGTTATGGAGGCATTGATGCCTAAGAAGTCGACACCCCCTACGTTCTAGAAGTACAACGAGTCAACCGATCCAGACGCGTACCTTCGCTCGTTCGTAAACGCCATGGTGTTCTACTCATCGAGTGATCCCGTGTGGTGTCGAGCGTTCTCTTTGTCCTTAAAGGGGGAGGTGCTGACATGGTTCAACACCTTGCCTCCCAACTTCGACCTAAGCTTAAAACTTAGAGATTACCTGTGGAATAAGATATAACCTCAACTCCATAAACTGAAACAATAATTAATAACATTAATGTGTATTAATGTTTTCCTTTTTGTTTCCTTCATGTTTTTGTTTTATGTTCATTTTTCCTAAATAAGATAAATTAATATGCTCGATGCAAATAATTGGTTATCCTCTCCTAAATTTTCTATAATGGAAATGAATGACCTTAATGTAATCTCGTACAACACCACAAGGTGCCAACCTAACCAAATTGGTTAGCTGCTTCAACTTTGGAAATTTGGTGGTTTCAATGATTTTGTCACCTTCGACAATAACCTTTACCCCCAAAACTTTTTACATGACACAAGGATTCTATGTTTATGACACTGAGAATATTTAAATCATGTACCCCATATTCACCTTTGTTTCTAATAGTTGAAATCATTATGGAATTATCAATCGCATTGGAGCAAACCCCTATAATGAAAGGATAATTTGATATATTAGTACAAATGACTTAAATGAGATAAATGAATATTTTATTAGTTAAATTAAAATATAATGAATACAAAAACTTAATAATTTAAACTTCATTTCATAAAAACCACATCTTTCCAAAATCAAATTTTCTCTGCATTCTCTCTAAGATTATAAGTTTATCATTCATATTTTTAAATATTTGTGTTTGCCTTATTGAAGTTAGAAAACGGTGCAAGTTATCATCTTCTTGATCAAATTTGTATTTAGAGTAAGTTTTTATTTACCATATTTTTTCTTGATTTAGTTGCATGTGAGTGATTTTCATGCTTTGAGAGATGTATTTGTGTGTGAGGTTTCAGGAGATAAGAAAATGAATCATTGATAGTCTAGGATCGTAGTGATGTTTTTAGTTTTACAAAAAATAGGTCAAAACATTAGAATAGAGGATTAAACTACGCCTTAAGACTTTTTGAAAATTTTGCAAAGTATCATTTGATGACACGCAATCAAATGATGATTTTACTTAACAATAGATTTATCAAAAAAATATTTTCTAAAGATTTGGTTCGTAAAGCTCTCCTTTTTTTAGTTAGTATAGTATGATAATATACAATAAAAAAAGGTAAAAAAAAATTTATAATGTAATTTTTATACTAGTTCATTGGTTAACAAAGACTACATCCATTTCTCAATCAATTTATTGAATTTCACTTGACAAGCTACTATTTCAAGTTACAAATGAATATTGTTTACACTTCAGCTACTCTTAGCTACAATTAAGTATTATTTAAATTGTAACCACTTTTTGCTAAGCATAAAGTATTATTTGAAACACAATCACATTGACTAAGACCAAATATTATTTGGAACAATCACTTTTAACTAAAATTCAGTATTATTTGAAACACAACTATTCATAGATAATCATGGAATATTATTTGCAATGCAATCGCTCCTAGTTAAAACTAAGTTTTATTTAGGTGGCGATACTTTTAACTAAAATTAAGTATTGTTTGAAATGTAGTCACTTCTAAGTAAGCACAAAGTACTATTTGAAACACAACCACTCTCTACTAAAGTTGATTATTATTTCGAGCATCGACACTTTTGGCCAAGCACTATAAAAATATTATGATCTAAATGATTAGAAGTTCACTCACTAGAAAAATGGGTAATGTCTTATGATGTACAAAAGGCTTGTCATTCTTCTAGATTGTTAATGATGGAAAATAATATTCTTTCTCATAAAAATATTATTTATTACTCCTCCTTCATGAAAGAGATATTTTATGGAAATAACTTAAGAAAAAAATAATCATTCCATATCCTTTGTAGTTATTATGAAGGTGTTCCTCTACTACTTCTTCTTATATCTAAGCATGCTTTAAAGCTTGAAGATGCATTAAATGTCCTTGACCTAACATTATGTATGTGGCTTCCTCTAGAACATCTTTGTAACATGAAAAAGCTTCATAGGCTTGAGCAAATTGCTTTTCTCCATCTCTTTACCAAAACACAAGGCCGACCACAATTAATTAACTTCACAATGTTGACATCTTGTCTTTTCAAAATAAAAAATTACTTACATGACACAACCCTTAGCATGTTCTTTTAGAGATGTTAATGTTGACAAGACTTTCCAAGATCTTCCTTAAAGTATGAATAAGCATGTAATCCCTTCAAACATAATGTCAACACCCAATTTAGTTCGAATAAATAAATTTATTTAAAAAAGTAAAAAAAAATATGTTTTCAATTAGTGATAGGTAAAAAAGACAAAAAATGAATTTTTTTTTTAATTTTCAAACTTTAATTTCAACAAAAAAAGAATAAAAAATATAATGCCAAAAATAGTTGTAAAATAAAATAGCCCAATTTGTTTCTAATCTATTTTGTGAGTCGAGCAGCTCAAGTCTTTACCCCACTCTTTGTTATACATCCCTCACCAAACATGTCACAAGGAAATATTTTGAAATCTCTGATTTTAAAGGAAGATATGATTTTGATAATTAGAAGCAATATTTATGATAATAATTAGAATTAATATATTTATATTATGCTATGATTTGCTGCATCAAGTTTTTCAATTAGAGAAAGATATGATCTTAATAATTTGAAACAATATATCTAATAATAATTAAAATCAATATCTCAGATATTATAGATATTATACTATGATTTGATTTTTGTAATAATAAGACTAATTGCTTCCTTATATTGTTTGTTTATAATTAAAACTAGGATTACAATGTGTGTATATAAATACACAACCTATCATATGAAAAGGGGAACACAGACACACACATATCTTCTTCCCTAAAACTCTACTCCATTTTTCTCCTACAACCATCATTTTGTATCTCCTCTCTACAAATTAAACTTCATTCTCCATCTTGTTCTTTACACTCAAAACTAATTACCATTCATCCTTCATCACTACCCCAACATCATCCTTGTCATCTTTTGTATATCTTCATAAACAAATTGTTTCAAGTGAGATCTTCCTACATCATCATTCTCTTAACATTTTCCAATAAGCTATGCATATTTTTTCTTATTCTATTTTTGCTACATTATTTTTCTTACTTTCTAAGGTTATGAATTTCTCTTTTGTTTTTTTTACAACATTTATTTCATTTTCCATGTCCCATTATACTCTTTTATATTAGTGTTTCGTAGATTTTCAAACTCATTTTTCCTCTTAAAAAAATATAAAAAATGATAAAATATTATAAAATTATAAAAAATGATTTTTTAGTGTTTCTAAAGATATGGGTACTCATGTGATCATCCACATCGTCCTAATACTTAATATCTTCATTTTCTCAACCATGTTAAAATACAAAAAATATAAAATTCTCAAAAATAAAAAATATCAATATTTTCAATGAAAAAGTGCTGATTTTCCATCATGAATGGAGATATGTAGCAGCAATGTCAGTCCTTGTTGGCTTCACTTCCCAAAAATTCAAAACAATCCGTAATAATTTCCAAACAAATTTTGAAACAATTTTTTCATATAAAGAACTACGTAATCTTGATTTCTCATTTTGAATGAGAATTCGTTGGAGCTGAGTCAATCATTATTTGGCCCATAGAACAAAACAAATATTTTTGTTTTTGTTTATAATGTTAATTTTGGGAAAAACTAAATATTTTAAAATCTTTGTACATTTAATTAAAGGTATTGCCTTTAGGCAGTCATAGTAGGATATTAATACATTTCCTATGTGTAACCAACTCCCCAATCTAAAATCAAGCTTTTGTAGACCATGTCTTATTTTGTGACTTTTCATAGTTTTCCAGAATAAACTATGGTAGTGAATCCAAAACCTCTTTTTAAACCTTTTTTATTCGATTTATCGTTTCGTCGCGATATCGGTTGCAACACATAAAATAAGCATTTATCGAAGTTTGAGATGCACTATAAAATGCTTAAGACTTGTGTTTTCCAAAAGAAGTATACTTATCATCTTATTGAAGTAAAAAAAATAGTTTATTAAGTATACTCGCTTATGTATGTTTGAACAAAAGCTTATCAAATTATGCATGTGCATAACATGTATGATTGCTAGACTAAACACATTTTAAATTATGTTTACATTTATCTAGCCATACAACTTTAGTATGTTGGGCTAGATTGGATCCATTGCATCTAACATGATTTGATACATAGAAAAAAAAAATTATACTTGATTGTCTAAACACATAATAAAAAAGTCAAACAAAAGATGTGTTGAACTTGAATCTAACAAGTCTAACTATCAAAGTTTTTTGTGAATAGGTTTAAAGTGTTTAAAGTAAGGAAATTGAATTTTTAGCTTACTGATAGCGTTGAGCGCCCAAATAGGGCACTGAGCGCCCTTTTTCCAGTGGTCAGGGCGCTGAGCGCCCTTTTTCCAGTGGCCAGGGCACTGAGTGCCAGCCCCTGGGCGCCCAGGCACCACTGGGCATAGTTGGGCACCACTGGGCGTAATTGGGCACCATTACACCAGTTTCAAAGGGGTTTTCATGGTTTTGAATGTCCATTTTGGACGTTCTTTAGATCATTTTTGGGGTTTTTGACCCTTTCGAAGTTGTTGGTGAGGGTTTCAAAGCTGTTTTCCTTGCCTAAGTATGAGTTTAAAGGGGTTTTGTATTGTTTAGTGGTTCTTCTGGGATTGTTCTTGTGTATTAATGTATATGGAATGGTTTCATGTGATTTTTGATGACTTATTGGGGTTATTTATTGTCCTTTGAAGTATAATCAATGGTATATATGATTTTATGCAATGTATATATAAATATATGGTTTATATGAGAATGAAAGTGGTGTGTAATGTTATATGAGAATGAGAAAAGTGTGTTATGAGAAGAATCTCAAGGAGAGATTCTATTTTCTACAAGGAGAGATTCTATTTTCTAGCAAGTTGTAAGAGAATGCTTGATAGAGAGACTACGGTACACGAGTATCCTGATATTCTATCAACCATTTAACTCATGTATAATGTGGTGTGGCAGAGAGAATGACAGGGGGTCTTCATCCAAGCCCTCTGGGTTTTAGGAGTAGAAGATTTACCTCATGGTGAGTAGGTTGAATTACCCTTTTTTATAACTCTAGAGAGTATAAATACTACCATGAGTGCATGCCTGCAGTAGTCTATATCAACATCATATCCGGATAAGTGAGTATAAGTGGTCTTGTGGTTGTATGAATTGCTTGTTCTTGAATGTTGTTAATTGTTAAACCAAACTATTGTCTGAGGCTTTATTTGTACACTAGTTTACCCTTGTTTTTGTGTTTTTTTGTTGTTTATCTTTGTGTATGTTTTCTCTTTTACAATAATCACCTTAATGGTGTGAGTTTAGGAAAGATGTCTTTTCAGCGTGAGATTGAGAGTGAAACAACAATCATAAATAGAGTTTTGTTTTCCAAAATGTAATGTCTCTTTCATTAAAAATTTGTAATTCTTGATATGTTATCATTTATGTAATGTTTTATTTTAATAGTTTTATACTACATCTTATATATGTATGCGTCTACAAATATTTAATAAATGAATCATTTTATGTATATATGATAATATATAAAAGATGACATTTATTAATCATTTTATGTATATATGATATATAAATGATAACATATAATTGTGTAGCTACATATACATGTTTTTTTTATGTATGTATGTGAAATTTTAAAAATACTAATTTATTGTTTGTTATATGATTTGCGGTATAATCTATTATAACAATAATGTTTTTATATGTAGTAATTGGTGGGAAGATATCATCATATAATAATAGGTGAGAAAACTTGGCACAAATGAACTTTTTGAAGAAAAAAATAATTTATTTTATAAATTTTTATTTAAAACTTGTAGTGGTTTATATAAATTCTTTAAAAAAATTATTTAGAATTTAATATAAAAAATCATAAAATTCATCATTTTTTTTCTCATTTTAATTCGTTTACAATTTTGACTCTTCCCTCCTTTCTTTATTCAAGTTTTCGCATTCTTTTACGATATTAGAATAAAACATTCATTAAAACAAAAGTGTTATAATTATGGTACAATAAACCGATTTAATCTTTTAAGTCACAAATCCCACTAATACATATCAAAATTTAAACCGTGTTATAAAGAAATATAGAAAATTTAAATTTATCTTTCACAATTTGAAGATCAAATTAACTAATAATTAACAAAATTAAAATTATTTTTTAATATTAAAAACCAAATTGATCAATAATTACCGAAAGCTATTAAAAACAGAGGCCTCCAACAAATAGTTGGGACCACTGACTTTCTCTAATATCATAATGCATAAATGTAATATTTTCATTAACTACAATTTGCTAACATAATATTACCAATTTACTAAAATTATACAATTGATATATTTGATACAATTAAAACATCAAAATAATTAAAATCACATAATCGTAAAATGTAAAGAAGTAAAAATATAAGTAAATAAATTTGTACTTGACCTTCTAATAGAAATATATATATATATATATATGACGTAATGATTGTGTTACCTTTGTACCCGTAAGTTTGAAAACAGAGGGTATGTGAAAGGGAGTGGTCAATGCCAACAAAAAAAAAACTAAAAAAAGAAAAAGGAAAAAAGAAGGGAGTGGTTATTATTTGATTGAATGGAATCACGTGACAGTAAATCAAATCAAGTCACGTTTCTCATTAACTAACTAATCCCATTTACTTTAATTGATCGATTATTATTATTATAATTAATCATCACTGTTAGTCACCCTACTACCCTTCCCATTGCTTCACCTTAACCCACGCTCTCTCTTTCGCGTGCATTCCACGGCCTCCAACATTTTCCCTCTTCTTTGCTTCCTCTGTGTACGAAATTCCCACCAGCATGTTCAAAATTTGTATAATTCAAAATTAGATTTTTATTTTTAGAGTTAAATATGTTTTTAGTTTTTATATTTTTGGACGATTTTAGTTTTAGTTCATTTTTAAACTAAGATACAATTAGTCCTTTAATTTTAGAAAACTCAGGTTTTAGTCATTTTTATCAAATTTTTTTAACTTTATTTACTGTTTCAAACATGTTTCATTATAGCATTTAGATTGTTTATACTGTTTGACACATTTTTGTTTTAATATTGACTGAGAAACGTGTTTGAAACAGCAAATAAAGTTTAAAAAATTTGATAAAAAGGACTAAAACCAGAATTTTCTAAAATTGAATGACTAAATTGTACCTTAATTTAAAAATGAACTAAAAACAAAATCACCCAGAAATATAGGAACTAAAAACATATTTAACCTTTATTTTTATGTTAAGAGATTCTTTCAAGACAAAAAAATAAGAAAAAATGTATGTAACTTTTAATTTTTATAAAAAATATATTTCTGAATAAAATTGTCTCAGAAAGGTATATATGGAGAGGAAAAAAACTTATAATTCTGAATTTAAAACTTAAGTGTTATTAATAATGAAAATAAATAAATCGTTGGCATTGTAAACCATAGTCATTATTTGCTTGACTATAACTCATTTCACTATTTAATACATGTAAATTACTCTTCAAGAGAAATATTTTTTATTTTTATACGAATTGTTTAGAGACAGTGATAAAGTTTTTAATTCTTTTCATCTTGATTATATTATAAAACTAGAAGTATGTTTTACCATTGCAATCAATTAGTAGTTTCGAAATTTTTTGTTATAAAATGTATCGTTAAAATATGCTCTAAATATTTATTTATCAAAATATTTCGTAATAATAACCTGATAAAAAAAAAACTCTGTCATGCACTTGTAAATTAATTAGTTTGTTCATAAATCCATAATTAAGTGATAGGGACGGAACACCAAAAGAAAAGTGATAGCAATTAGCAATCTTAATAACAAGGTTTTGGGTTCAAAAAGTATAATAAAACACATTAATTAGTTTTATCACTTTTAACTTAACTCATGTAACCTACTTGAACTTATTAAGAATAAATCATTTCTTCAATACAGATATATAAAAAAAATGTCCAAAAAATAAATAACACAATTTATTTTATAGCAACGTAGATATATTTGTTGTTGATATATATAAAAACGTAAATAACATTTGCATGCAATATGTTATTTTAATTTATCTAAAGATTATTTTATGTAGATAGTGCAAATATACACATATCCTTATATTTAAGTAAAAGTAAATGATTAATTATCTATGGATCTAAATCAATAGATAAAATATAAATAAATAAATAACTGTTTATTTACATAGGTGTAAGACATTATTGAATATCCTAAATTGAAGCCATGGATTTTGTTCCACCGAGAGCAAAGAAAATTTGGTATTGACAAAATGAGAGGTCAAGCAAAGTTGGTGAGCTGAAATTGTCAACGGTTTGTGAACTAACCCTTCCTCCATTGAAAAATATTCATAGACTTTCACAATCTTTGTTATTTTAAATCAATGCAAATAAAACAATCTCTTTACTTATTTAATGTAGTTTAATTTTCTATTTGAATTTGGATGTGAGAAAACAAAATGAAGAAAATATAGAGATGTTTGTTTCATCTTCAACAAACACAATGTAAACAATTTCTCTTTTACAAGTCATTTTGAAACGAGAAAAAAGAAAGTTTTTCTCAATTTTGACTCTTAGAACTATAGAATATTTCTATACTCTAGTACAGCAAAAATTCTAATAATATAATATAATCCACATGAAACGACGTAAGTAACAACATTTATCATAAATACTTAAAAGAAATGATCTTCGTTGCTTGCAAACATCTTTTAAGACTTCATTTATCAGTGAAGATAGGTCATTGAAAATCTACACAATCAAATAAAAAATGAAATTTACATTTAAATATTTAATATTTAAGTTAATTGTATATATTTTCAGATTCGATGAGTCAATAATGTTTGCAAATAGAATTATATGTATATGTCTCATATGATAATGTTCACACTAATAGTTTTTCTATTAACGTGAGGACTACAAGTTAAATTCATCAAATATTATATATTTAATAAATGAATGTATTTCAAAATAAGATTAATTACTTATATTTGGTACAATGTACAACAACTTCTTTTTAGTAACATGTGGATATCTCCACAAACTCAAATGAATTTCAACAACTTTGTGATAGTTAATGTACATTTAAATTCCATTAATTATTAAACTTAGAAAAAAAATTCAATTATATAACACAATAAATACATTAATAAAAAATTATGCATTTAGTGTATTTATAATTGTCATAGGTTTTTTTCCTACTTAAATATGTTTTTGGTCCTTAATTTTTAGTGAAAATTAAAATTAATTTACAAAACTTTGACCCAACTAAATTTTGTTAAGTTTATTTGACGTTTTAAACATATTTCATGATAATTTTTGAGTTGTTTACACTGGTTGACACATTTTTTCTTCAATGTTAGTTGAGAAGCACGTTTGAAACCTCAAATAAACTTAACAAAATTTGGTTAAAAACACTAAATTCATATTGTCCTAAAGATGAGGAACTAAATTAATCTAAAAATTTTGAAAATAGACTAATTCCAATTTTCATTGAAAATTAAAGATCAAAAACATATTTAATTTTTTTTTTGTGTGTAAAGAGCAGTGCGAAAGTAAAGACAAAGAGATGAAACTTCAAAGAGATAATGAGGAGAACGAAAGTGCAATGAAAATGAAAGCAACTAATACAAGAAGGGTGAAGTACAATGAGAAGGAGAAGATAAAAGAAGAAAATTAAAGATAATATACCAATCACACTGATGAACCAACATAATATATGTATTTTAAATTAAAAATAATATAATAAACTTATAATTTATTACAAAATTCTCATCTTTCTCACTTACAGTTTTAGTAATAACTTGCATAAAAAATTTATCAATTTATAATTATGCCACCATTTAACGAATGGATTATAATAAGTTTTCATAAAATTCAATTTTTTTATTGATAAAATATGCTAGAACATCATTATATATTTATAAAGTTATAACCTTATATTTATCAACATTTATTTAAAACATTGATAATATGACACTTAAAAAAAATTAATACAAATTGACTTGCTTAAATCTTATTTCTTAATTAATGTTTTTTAACGTGGGAACTCAATTTTTAGAGAATTGAATTCTCAACTCTATTTGACTAGTTCGATATTAAAATGATCTAAGAACCAAATTTTGGTTGGGTTTTGTTATTAAACCAAGCAAATAGAGATAAAAATTTAAGTTTTCCTCGTTACTAACAATGGAAGTCAAAATTTTCAAAATCCATCTTGTATAAATAAAATTCATATTTAAATAGAAATTTTATTATTAAATTCTAACATTAAACAAGTTATAATTTAAAAAATAATATTTAAGTTATATTAAAAAATAAACTTTAAATTTAATTTAATCTTATAAAATCAATTCATATAAATAAATTTACAATTATTCATATATTATAATATTTAGTCTTATTTTTAATTAGTATGAAATATTTAATTCACATCTTAAAACCAAAACATATATTTTAAATATGAAATTAAATATTTTAAAATGATCGATATAAATAATAAATAATAATAAAATGGACTGAAGTATATAAATAAACTTTATAAAATGAATTTATAAAATTTTCACAAGTGGGTTTATTTGGTTTTTCTTTTTTTCTAAAAGAGTGTGATTTGCGAAATATTTTTGATGGAAGGTTATGTCGCCAGAAATGACAGTCACGTAGCTCGAGGTGTAATCTTTAATGCTCCATTTTCAACAGTGACATATTGAGATTCTAGAAATTGAGAAACAGAAGAGAATGCAAAAACGGGGTTTGAACTTTGAACGTTGAATGAGAGAAAACCATTGATAGTTAGCATTTGTTGTTTGTGGTTGTTTTACAGCAGCCATGGAAGAGCAGTGGAAGAGACAAAATTAGGTGGGCAGCATTGACAATGAGAGAGAAAAATGGGACCTACTGTGTTCCTAAGTCAGCACATTGCACACACTTTTGCTCTTTTCTTCCCATTAACATCTCTTCCACCAATCTATTTTCCACAAGTCAGCCCTTTTCTCCACTTTTCAATTTCTTCTATACGGATTTATTTTTTTTTACCAGTTCAAAAAAGACCTTTTATCATTTAAATAAATTTTAGAGAAAATAATTAAGTAGATTTAAAAGTAATTTTTATTTATTGTTTATTTGAGTGAATTTGGAGATAAATGAGAGTGAATTTGGAGATAAATGAGAGTGAATTTGAAAGTAAAGTTTGTGAGAATTAGTTTAGGATTTAATTTATGTGACAGATTAAAAAAAATTATTTTCAAATTCACTCTCATTTATCTCCAAATCTATTCAAATAAACAAAAAAAAAATTATCTTTAAATTTTCTTAATTACTCTTTCCAAATCCACTTAAATAAATAAAACGTAAATATATATAAATATATGTCCATCTCTTGTATTATCTGATTTGGGACTTTGTTTCTCCGCAACATTATAATCATCAATTCTTATATTAGGTTAAAAACTATAAATATTTTCTTTTAAAAAAAATATTATATTCATGTCATATCAACCATATTCCATAATATTTTACTCAAATAAGTTAATATTTTTCTTTTTTTTTAAGTTTCCTACCCCTAATTGTGGATTTCGTCCTTATATGAAGAATTAGGAGTAAATGTATAGTGGTAACAGTATAAATTAATGTAAATGGACAATTCAAAATTTTAGTTCGCAAATGATGGAATGATTCATATTAGAGTTTATGAGCTCTCGTTTTTAGGGTCAAAAATTATAAAATAACTATTTTTTGGAAGTTGTTATAATTAATGTTACTAAAGATAAATAAAAAAATAGTGGAGTTGTTAGAATTTATCTTATATATGGTTAATAATTAATTAATGCGTTATTAAAAAAAAATTATAAGACATTTGAAGTTATATTTTTATATGTTAAATAAACTCGGGTAAATAAAGTTGTCAAACTTAGAATTTAAGCAAAATGTATAATTATTTAAGTAAACAATTATATTTAAATTTGTGTTTTTTTTAACGAGGATCAATAAGCTTTGAAACTATATAAAAAAGTGAAATATAAATTGGTAGAAAAAGTACAGTTTATATTCAGAGAAGACGTGGTTCATTATTTTGATTGATGATTATGTAAGTTTAAGTTATAATTAATTTTCTAGTAGTTATTATTCGTTTTTGAATGATTGTATCATATAATTCATTTTAAATTATGACTTATTGTTTAGTAATTGTTACTTTTTGTTGTTGTAATATATAATTTGTTTTGAATAGTTTTCACTTATGTTTTAGTGGTTGTATAATATAGATTACTTTTGAGTTATGACACGTAATTTGGTTGTATGTAGATGGGTGTACAAGAAAAACTTATAGAAAATTACATTAAAGATTTGATAATAGATAGGTGATTGCTTCATACGTATAAAAGTAGTGCTTATATTGAAAATTATAAACATGGTTGTGGTTACATCAACAAGGTATGAGAGATCCACAAACATAAAAAAAGTTACATTAAATATTTCATTAAAGAAACTTAAACTTTTTTTCATAATAATAGGTAATTTGTTTATGTTTTGTAAAAAATATTTTTTATCATAAATTTTGTGAGAACCAGAATTTTTAAATAAAATAAATAAAACTTTTAGAACCCCTGGTTCAGTAGCTCAAATCCCATTCTCTCTCTAGAGACCTCCTGCTTTAATTTTCTCATCCTTCTCTCTACCCTTTACACTGATTCAATCGTTGCATTGTCGATTAGGTGGTGTCCTAGCATTCCCAGCGCAAAGAGCTTCGCAACTAACCGATTAGTTTCGCTTCTTCAGCGGGTAAGTGGTTCTTCCCTTTTTCTACGTTGTTCTTGAACCTAGGGCATGTGATTCTACTGGTTGCATGTACCTAGTACATTCTTCTTTTCATTCCTTGCCCCATTCTAACTCTAAGAGTTGTTTTCTACCACCAATGTGGTGGTTTGTAGGGCTTTGTTGTGCCCCTGCTGTGTAAGGCACTGTTTAGGCGTTCTTGTGAAGTGGGCAACTCAACCCCAAGGTAAGGGGAACTAGTTATTTCTTTAAATTGGTTGTATGATGTGTAAAAATATTTAATTTGGAACTGGTGTGTTGTTTGATCAATTTTCTGAATTTTTCTAAGTTGAGTAATATGAATTAGAGTGCATTTTTGATGAAACTGTGTGGTGATGCCATGAACTGAAATTGGATGTATTTAATTGCTTTAATAGGTCATGTTGTAAGTGCATGAGGTGGTGAATCTGTTGTAAGGTTAGGTAGATAGAAATTTTAGTGTTTTAGTAGTGTTCTAGGTCATTTGAGAGGAAGTGAGATAGTGATTTTGAGCAAATGAGGTTTAGAGTGTTTCTGGAGGGCTGGAACAACTTAGATAGGTCCAATGTGACTTATTGAGAACATAAAAATGGTCTAAAAGATGTTGCAAGTGGTAGAATTGAAATTGGGTCACTAGGTTGTTGATTTTGGTGTTCTAGATATGAAATTAGGTTTTAATCACTTTAGATACATTGTAGAATGTTTAAAATCATCTAGACAAGTTTAATTAGGTCTAGATCACGAGTTAGAGGTTCAAACCAGTGAAAATTCTGTCATGAAGGTGAAAGTTGCATCTTAGGTTGGTTTTAGTCCATTTTAGGGGTTTTTGCGTTATTGAGTTGGTTTAGTACATCTAATTTCTATCCAAATGACCAATGCAATACTTTACTTTCATCTATAAACATATTTCATTTCAATATTAGCGTTACATATTTTAAATCGATCATTTGGAAGTGTCTTAGATGCACTAAAACCAGAAAAATCAGGTTGGTGTCAAAAACTAATAAGAATAATCGATTATCTCACTTGATAATCAATTATTCTAGTCAGAACATCATATTTTCTTCAAATCTCTCATAAATAATCAATTATTACATATGATAATCGATTATTGTTGTCGAAAAATCATCCAGGACAATTTTAGGTGGTTTTCGGGGTTTCGGGTATCATTTTTGGACGTTCTTTAGGACATTTTAGGGGTTTTGGACCCTTCTGAAACTATTGGTGATGGTTTCAAAGTCATTTTCTTGTCTAAGTATGATTTTACGGGGTTTTGTGTTGTTTAGGGGTTCTTTTGGGACTGTTATTGTCTGGTAGTGTATATGGAATGATTTCATACGCTTTTTGATGACTTGTTGGGTTGTTTGTGGTCTTTTGAAGTATAATTAGTATTATATATATATATATATATATATATATGTTTGTATGCAGTAAAGTTGAAGGGTTATATGTACATAGTTTTATATGGATTCAAATGGATTCACAGTTGGTAAAATTAGAGCTGTCAAAATGGTAAATTCGGCCCGACCCACCACGGGTTGGTCACTTAGTGAGCCAACCCAACCCGACTCATTTATTAGCGAGCCAGAAAAATTCGAACCTGGCCCGATCCACCACGGGTTGGTAGGTAAACGGGTTGGCTCACTGACTTACTTAATTACAATTTCTTTTAAATAAAAAAATTATAAACTTTCTATAATTCAAATCTAAACAAGTTTTACTCCCAAATTTTACTCCCAACATAGGTGTTTAATTAATTTTGAAAAAAAATAAACTTAAATAATTTTTTGAAGCAAAAAAAATAACAAATATCTTTTTATAAAATTAAAATTAAATTTTAATAAAATAAAATAAGGTAGGTGGGTTGGTGGGCCAACCCGACCCACCACGGGTTCAACCCGCATGAGCCGGGTTCAAATGAGCCGGGTTGAAATCTGACCCGCATAAAAAACAATACAAATTTTTCAAACCCAACCCGGTCCGAACCCGAGGTGGGCCGGGTTGGCCCGTGGGTTGTGACCCATTTTGACAGCTCTAGGTAAAATGGGTTCCATGGAGGAACTTCTTGGTGCTGGTTTTAAGTATGTTTAGAATGAAAGTAGGAGATCAGTCTTGGGGGTTTTCCTGAAACTACAATGGTCAATCATTCTCAAGTAGATAAGATTGAACCATGTGGTGAATAATAACATGAGGTCTTAGTCTTGGGGCCTTTCAGTATGCCTCAAGGCCCAGAACAGGCTAACCTCGTGAGTGTGGTAGGGTGAGGAACCCATGTATCATAAGCCACCACAGGTGCATGACCCGCCATAGCTCGACTATCATTCTAAAGTCCAGACGAGTCAAGTCTAGAAGATAACATGTTAAGATGTGTGTTTTATCTTGCCTGATTAAAGTTAACCCTTGTATGTATATGCTGTCGTATCATATGCTTTTTATATAATTGGCTCACCCTTGCTTTGTGTTTGTGCCTTGTTATGTGTGTTTTCTTTTGCAATTATCATCCACTTGGATGTGAGCAGAGGTAGATGATGTTTCTCTGGAGCATGCCTTGGAGGGAGATGATGATGCTGTTGCATAGTTCCTTATGACTCCTTAATTGACTTAGTATTATTTTGAAAGTGTAGTTAAGATTTTATATCCAACTCTTTGTATTTTGAAAGACTCTAATACTTGAAGTTTTAAATTCCTAACTTTTAAAAGATGACTGTAAAATCCTAATGTTCTATTACATGTCTTAACTGTTTTATTATATTATACTTAATGACGTCTTATTATTATATATCCTTGCTATATAATTGAAATGTGACAAATTTAATACGATCTCTCATATTTTATTTTATATTTTATTTTTTTAATACAAATTATTAATGAATTTTAGATGTCAGCATAATATTTAAAAGTTATAATAGTATTTATAATAACCTTATTTAAAATTTAAATTTTGTTCGCAATAAATTTAATGAAACTTATAATTATTATAATTTTAAATATTATGCAAAAGAAAAATATAATTATTCTTAGAGCAAGTAAGGATACATATGCTATTATATGTGTATCTACGTTTCTATAATAAATAATAGAATTTAAAAAATAAAAACAATTATTTCTTTAAGGATAAAAATGAAGAGTTATGTGATATCTTTTACTTTTAGAATTATGTAGCTGCTTTGATTGTATTATTATTTAATTTATTAAATAACAAAATTATTATAATTTGATTAATGATGAAATTATTTAATTTAAAAATAAAAAAAATAAATTATAAGCGTTATTTTCTTTATATAATAATATAAATAATAAATAATTTTACATGATATATTTTAATATTTTAATGATAATAATTTTTAATTTTTATTAAATGAGTTTGAATTAAATTGGTGATGAATTGACTCTAATATATTTTTATATAAATCTCATATGACTTTTAATTGTATTTTAAATAAGTGGATTGAGATAAATTATTCATATATTTTTTTCACACAATCTTGTATTTTATTTAATGAATAAAAATAAAAATACATTATTATTTTGTTTGAATAAAAGTATTATTATTTTTATTTTGTGTGATATTAAAAGTAAAGTACTTAAATATATTGTTTATGGTCAGTGTTAATAAACAATTTAATTATATATAAAACTTATAATGAATATATAATGAGTACGCTGATAATTATTTTTTAAATTTACTTGGGAGTATCTTCTTATTATCTTTTAGTCCTTTTTCTTACTATGATTTAATTTCTTTTTCATTTTATTCTTTACATCTCTATTCTTTATTAGGAATTTTATATGGTAAATTAAAATATTATTAAAAATAAACTAAAAAAGTACTTCCATTAAATTCTTACCTGAGATAATTAGTATATTTTATAATGAACGGAATCCATTTCTAAAAAATTCACGATAACATGGACTAGAATGCTTTAATAAATTCATAAACAAGTTTACACGTTATTTAATAATAAAAATATGTTAAAGGAAATAGTTTATTTCTTCTGATAAATATTTAGGGATTCTGAGTAAAGAGAGAGAACTTTCCTTTTCTGTCTTTTACCTTACTACATCTCTCCTACATCATGGTTTCTTGATTTGAGATTTCTGCTATCCTTGTCTTCCTCTAGATTCTATCGGTCACTGTTTAGGTTTGAAAATCAGAGAGAGCTGACAGCTATTACTCTTGGAAAGAAAAAGAAAGAAAAAATCAAAATCTTAGAAGGAAGAAAACAATAAAAAAAGGGTTTGGTTTGGAAGCTGAAGGGGACCCGTTTGATGAAAGTTTGTTGAGAGTAGGTTCTCAGGGCACTGTTCTTGGCTACCCTTTTCTTTGCTCTGCTTCCTCAGTTCACCTTTGGGCTTAAATTCAAACCTTTCTGGTTTCTGCTGCACCAAGTAAACACAAATTTCATTGTTGTGTGAAAGGGTTGTCTTTGTGGTGTGTTTTGAGTCCCGAGAGATCCCGTTGGATTTCTTCATGCTAAATGGTAGCTGTTGAGTTGAATTGAGTTTTGAGGTCATGGGTTTTTGTTTTTTAGCTCAAAGATCTTACATTTCAGGTTGGAATTGAGGGATCTTACACCCTCCACTTGTGTTGTTGATTATTGTCTTACTTTCATTTTTTTAATGGCCACTGTTGGTTGCTTCGTCCGCAAGCTGTTGCCATATGGTCCATGTTCTACTTACTTTGGTGTTTGGGGATATGGGATATAAGTATCTTCATTTGGGCATCTTATCTCTTTCTTCGAGGGAGGTGTTTCTGAATCTGCTTTCAGTTTGAGTAGGGGTTCTCCCACTGTCTAGATCTCTTGTTCTTGGGATTTGGTTTTGGTGGGGATTGGTAGTCCAAATCTTTACCTTCAAATTGTGGTTTTCCTTTGCAAGTTGCAAGTTGTTTGTTGCAGTTTGAGGTTGAAAGTCTTGGAGCTGTGACTAAAAGATACTTCATTGTAGTTCTTCTTCTTAAGTTCAACGCTGCATTTTTCAGTGATACTAGCTTCTGCTGTGCTCATGGGAGCTTAGTCCTGATTTTGAGCAGAGTATATATCAGTTTGGTTTCAGCAATGGTGCTGCTCAGATGTTTCTCAATGACACTTTTGCAATGGTGTTTTTTGGCTTGCTTAGTTTGCTTGTCACTAGGGCTTAATAATAATCAAGCCCCCTGTGACCCTCATGATTTATCAGCTCTGAAGAAGTTTGCCGGAAAACTTACAAGTGGCTCTATCATCGCAGCATGGTCCAATGACTCTGTCTGCTGCAACTGGCTTGGAGTTGTTTGTGATAATGTGACTGGAGGTGGTGGAACAGTTACGAGTAGAGTGACCAAGTTGACCCTGCCTGAAATGGGTCTTAATGGTACAATTTCACCCTATTTAGCACAGCTAGATCAGCTCAGTGTGCTGAATCTTTCATTAAATCACCTTAAAGGTGGACTGCCTGTGGAGTTCTCCCAGTTGAAGCTGTTGAAGTTCCTTGATGTGAGCCATAATATGCTGTCTGGACCTGTTGCTGGAGCTCTTTCTGGTCTGCAATCCATTGAAGTATTGAATATTTCTAGCAATTCACTTTCTGGAGTTCTCTTCCCTTTTGGGGAGTTCCCTCGTCTCCTTGCTCTGAACGTGAGCAACAATTCATTATCTGGAGAATTCAATTCACAAATTTGCAGTGCTACCAAAGAACTTCACACCCTTGATTTGTCAGCAAATAATTTTATTGGTGGTCTTGAAGGCTTGGACAACTGCACCGCATCTCTCGAACGGCTGCATTTGGATTCCAATTCATTTACTGGCCCTCTTCCAGATTCCTTGTATTCAATGTCAGCCTTGGAGGAGCTCTCAGTCTCTTCCAACAATATTTCTGGCCAGTTAAGCAAGCAACTAAGTAAGCTCTCTAACCTAAAAATTCTGGTGCTTTGTGGAAACAGGTTTTCTGGGGAACTTCCAAATGTATTTGGGAATCTTTTGCAGCTAGAAGAATTAGAAGCTCATGGCAATTCATTTTCTGGATCCTTGCCCTCCACCTTGGCTTCATGCTCTAAGCTTAGGGTGCTTAACCTCCGAAATAATTCCTTTTCTGGGCCTATTGGTCTTAATTTCACTGGCTTGTCTAATCTTCAAACACTCGACCTTGCTACTAATCATTTCACTGGACACCTTCCAACTTCCCTGTCCTTTTGTCGTGAATTGAAGGTTTTGAGCCTTGCTAGGAATGGCTTAACTGGCTCTATCCCTGAAAACTATGCAAACCTAAGTTCACTTTTGTTTGTATCCTTTTCAAACAACAGCATTGAGAACTTGTCTCGGGCAGTATCTGTTTTGCAGCAGTGCAAAAATCTCACCACTCTTATCCTCACCAAGAATTTCCATGGTGAGGAAATTCGGGAAAGTACCATAGTAGGATTTGAGAGCCTTATGATTTTAGCACTTGGAAATTGTGGTCTTAAAGGTCACATTCCTTCTTGGTTGTCCAATTGCAGGAAGTTGGCAGTTCTTGACTTGTCTTGGAACCGTTTGAATGGCAGTGTTCCTTCTTGGATTGGTCAGATGGACAGTTTGTTCTATATGGATTTCTCGAATAATTCTCTCACAGGAGAAATACCGAAAAGTTTGACAGAGTTGAAGGGCCTCATGTGTGCAAACTGTAATAGAGAAAATCTTGCTGCTTTTGCATTCATTCCTCTCTTTGTTAAGAGAAACACAAGTGCAAGTGGACTGCAATATAACCAGGCCTCAAGTTTCCCTCCTTCAATTTACTTGAGCAATAACATATTAAGTGGAAATATATGGCCCGAAATTGGTCAATTGAAAGCACTGCATGTCTTGGATTTAAGCAGGAACAACATCACTGGTACCATTCCTAGCACTATTTCAGAGATGGAGAACTTGGAAACCTTAGATTTGTCTTATAATGATCTTACTGGAGAAATTCCTTCATCATTTAACAACCTCACTTTCTTGTCAAAGTTCAGTGTGGCATATAATCGGTTAGAGGGATCAATTCCAACTGGGAATCAATTTTTAGGCTTCCCAAGTTCAAGCTTTGAGGGAAACCAAGGGCTTTGTAGGGAAATTGATTCTCCTTGCAAAATTGTCAACAATACTAAGCCCATCAGTTCTTCCGGTTCTTCCAAAAAGCTTGGTAGAAGCAATGTCCTTGGCATAACTATAAGTATAGGGATAGGGCTTGCACTGCTTCTTGCATTTATTTTGCTAAGAATGTCAAGGAGGGATGATGATAAGCCCATCGACAACTATGACGAGGAACTCAATAGCAGGCCACACAGGTTATCCGAGGCTCTTGTTTCCTCAAAGTTGGTTCTTTTCCAGAATTCAGATTGCAAGGATCTTACAGTTGCAGATTTGTTAAAATCCACAAACAATTTCAACCAGGCAAATATTATTGGTTGTGGTGGGTTTGGCCTTGTTTACAAGGCATATCTTCCAAATGGCACAAAAGCAGCTATCAAGAGACTTTCAGGTGACTGTGGTCAGATGGAACGTGAATTCCAAGCTGAAGTAGAGGCCCTCTCAAGAGCTCAACACAAGAACCTTGTTTCTCTGAAAGGATATTGTCGGCATGGCAATGACAGACTGTTAATATACTCGTACTTGGAGAATGGAAGCTTGGATTATTGGCTGCATGAGTGTGTGGATGAAAGCGCAGCTCTAAAATGGGATGCAAGACTGAAGATTGCACAAGGTGCTGCACGTGGATTAGCTTACTTGCATAAGGGTTGTGAACCATTCATAGTGCATCGTGATGTTAAATCCAGCAACATTCTTTTGGATGACAAGTTTGAAGCTCATTTGGCTGATTTTGGTCTCTCACGACTACTTCAACCATATGACACTCATGTGACAACTGACTTGGTAGGAACTTTAGGATATATTCCTCCAGAATATAGTCAGACACTGACAGCAACCTTCAGGGGTGATGTTTATAGTTTTGGTGTTGTTCTTCTTGAGCTTCTAACAGGTAGAAGACCTGTGGAAGTCATCAAGGGGAAAAATTGCAGAAATCTGGTTTCTTGGGTGTTCCAGATGAAATCTGAGAATAAGGAGCAGGAAATTTTTGATCCAGCAATTTGGCATAAGGATCATGAGAAACAGCTACTAGAGGTGTTTGCCATTGCTTGTAAATGTCTGGACCAAGATCCTAGGCAGAGACCCGCTATTGAAGTAGTTGTTTCATGGCTTGATAGTGTAAGATTTGATGGTTCTCATCAGTGATCTTAGTTGCATTGGTGTCCTTGGGTTTTGGTTGGTGTATCATTGACTACACAGTTGTAAAGCAAGTTTATTGTATGAAGGTGGAATGTTATTGATATAGTTACTGCCTTATATCGTTCTTTAGTACTTTAGTTCATTAAAACTGATAGGTGTAATATGTATAAATGATAATTTTGGCAACGAGATGGTCTTGCAATAAACAGTTTGAGTATTTTTTTTTTCCCGTTGATAATTTGTGGACAATTGTTAGTGATTATAATGTAATGTCTTAGTCGGACTTGTTTTACTGTACCATGCATGTGCATGTGATGCATAGTGATTCCTGACAAAATTATTTCTAATACTTCCAAATGTACCTGCCTTTTCTTCTCAGGCTGACTTCTTGGCATGGTCTAAATCACTCAGTTTTGGATTTTTTGTCTATTCCTGATTGTTGGTAAGATTCACTTTTTTGTGGCTAATACTAGTGTTTTATCGTTCTACCTAAAGGGCATGCATGCACCATTTATTTTTCTTAACAAGAGTTGGTTCCAAGTATTTACAAATGATACTGCAAAATTAATTTGCACACTTCCATGTAGGTCTTTCCTTTATCCTTATTTCAACAGGGAGAAATAACTGCATGAAAACCTTACCTATGCAATATGTAAGGTATATCTGTCTGTGACTCCTTATATGTATTTCAAAAGTTTGCAAGTGAGAGTAGTGTAGATATAGAAATTATTTTATACTTAATGCATCCTTGCTCTTTTTGATTGGAATCAAAAGCATGCATGATGCCTTGTTTTTCAACCTGTCATTTACTTTTGGAAAACAAGGACTGAAAAAGATTTGGCAGACTTCAATTTTCAAGTCAAACAGTAGTTTTTATGGGAAGAAAACACTGACTACTCTCTTGTAACAAAATTGGTGATGGTACCCTTGAATCACAAGAGGAGCAACATTTCTGAGTGGTCAAGGAAGAAAGGAAAAAAGAAATCTGAAAGATGGGGCATGATGGCCATAACAAGATTAGTGGAATATGCACTAAGGAATTTGAATTGGGTGATGAAACAAACCCCATCATAGCAGTGATGTGAAATTCCACTGCCATGTATTATTATACATGGGAGTGTCTTTTCCATGTTGAAAGCCTTCCCAACACTCAAAAAGTTGCTTTCTGTGGGAAATGGAGGAAATTTCTATGGGTGCTTGAAATTCTGTATTAGCCATAAAGTTTTGATTAACCTAAAATCCCATGAAACCAACCACAAAGTTGCAATAACACATTTAAATATATGTTTAAGCTTTTTGGGCTGCTGAAATCTCTCTCTCTCTGTAGCAACTTGGTGTGTTTGAACTCTTCAAATGCACAAATTGAGTTGTTATAAACATATCCAAGCATACTCTCTTCCGCGTATGGTGACCAATAATTACTTATATTTAATGATGTACTTTAGACATCAAAAAGTAAAAATGATATAGATCAAGTCATCATCAATGAAAGCAGAATTGATACGATTATTTTAAATTAGAGTTTTTCAACAAATGAGACTAGGTAAGTTGGAGAAAGATAATCGCATAATATTTTTTTAATAATAATTTTAATAATAACAGACTAACACATATTTACATTCATTTATTCATTTAACATATATTAGAAAAATAAATTATATATATATATATATATATATATATTTTAAAAAAATATCAAATAAAGATAAAAGATATATATGTAGTAAAATATCATACCCCTACATTTTTATTATTTTCTAAAAATAAGAATGTCCTTTTTGTTAAATATGTTTATCTATAAACCAAAAAGCGTTTAAACAAGGTCTTTTTGTTGATGTGTAGACAAGAGAAAACCATGTCTTACAAATTGTAATTAATTGGAAGTTAGTGAAAGAAAACAAATAAATTTAAGTGTACAAATTGTTATACGAATTATTAACATTTTCGACTAAAAGATTAGTTATTTATGGATTTTTAACCTAAGAAGCATTTTTTTTTTAATTTTTGATGCCAAAGTTGAGTGAAAAAAAAATTGTACTATGTGATTAGTTTACTTAATATTAATCTAGAAATTAATGTTAATTAAAAATTGTGCCTAGTTGGCCATGAGCTAATTTTAGTCAAATGAGATAATACATTACTCTGGTTATGTTTGTGATAGTTGCACAAGAGTACTTTAAGATGAAAACTTTGGCACTAAAGTACATAGTTGAAATAATTTAATTTAATTTAAGTTGAAACATTATAGTTAATTGCACAAGACAAGACTATAATATTTCAGGGATTGGAAAGCAAAATTAAGAATTGGAGAATCACATATGTACATGATTAATTACAAGAAATTTTAATATTATTTAACAGAAATAAATGTATATTTTATTTTCATTAAGATCTACTTTTCTTTCCCATCTCTGATATACCACAAATAATTTACTTTCTGTGAGTATAACATTATCTAAAGAAACGAGTTAGTAAAATAATATATATATATATATATATATATATATATATATATATATATATTATGCTAAACTTGTCATAAACATAGGATGATAGAAAATTATAGAGGTGGATCATTATAACATTAAGTATTAATTGTTACCAACCTCATGATTTCTAAGTGACATAACAATGAAGTATTTAAGGATTTGACCCTCTTGATCAATGAAAACCTTGTTTTTATGAGACAAAGCCAATTGAAGACCAAAGGATGGAGGGAGAGATCTTGAAACAATAATGTGTTGATATGGTTTATAGGGTGCTTTTTAAGATTTTAACTTGTTATAAGTCCTTCTAGGTTTGATAATTGGATTAGAAAGCTACTAAATGTATTGTAGAGTCCTTCTAGATTTGTTCATTGGATTAGAAAGCTAGTGAATGTATTTTGGAGTCCTTTGTGATTTTGGTTATGTTTGAATAGATTAAATGTGTTTAAATATATACAATTATTCTTAGATTTATTAGGAAAGTAAGACAAAAAATTTAATAAATTAAAACAATGATTTAATAAATTAAAATCACTTAAAATCAAAATTAAATAATTTTCTCTTCTTTAATCTATTAGAACAAGTTTTTAATAAAATAAAATAACTTAAATCTAGAGTTTTTTCTGGTTGTTAATGCAACTTTTTTTATCAATTAAAATAACTTAAAAGGGATTTTAACCAATTTAAATATTGTTTTAAAAAGATATAAATCATACGAGCTAAATTTTAAAATCTATGTAAATTGATTAAATTGGTTTTAACGGATGTATAAATATTTTGACATCTCTTTTAAGTCTTCATGAAATTAAAATAATTCTTTCTTAAAATATACTTTTCAAAGTTATCTTGCTTTATTATTGTGATTAAAATCTTTAATTCTAGACGAATATTGTGTGTGATCACCTTCAACTAGTTTTTGTGTTATACTAAATCATTTTTCAGGTGATTTTATTTCGTGTTATTTGTTTTCATTTCTAGTTATTGTCATATAATATAAGGTTTTCAGGTTGATCTTATTATAGTATTTCACAAAAGATTGATATAAAGCTTTGCAAGGTTCAAGAACTTAGTTCTGCAGTGTGTTTCTTTCTCTTTTTTAGTGTGTTTGTAAATAATGGAAGGACTAATCGCATGGTTTGGTTAGGATGATTGAATAACTCAGATGTAGCTCTTTTAAAAAAATTAAGCAATATAAATTGTGGATTTTCACTCCTTATAGTTTTACTTGTCATATTGTAAATCACTTTTGATATATATATATATATATATATATATATATATATATATATATATATTTTGCATATTGAAGAATATCTAAATTGAATTTTAATTTTGTACAAAAGTTGATTTGCATTATTTTTAATCAATCAATGCTTTAACGATTTGTCATCTTATTTTAAAAGTTGTTGAGAGTTGAATTCAACAATCTTTTCTAAACATATATAATTTACATTTTAATGTTTGTTGAAACTAGTCAAGGAGTGACTTTAAACCTAATTTAATCTTACAAAATCAATTTGTAAGATAAGGTTTGTATTTATTTATATATTGTAAATTGATTTCATCTATAGTCGATGTAAGATTTTCAACACACTTTTACTGAGACATATACATCTTGTGCGTGCGACTAGATATTAATGAATGGTCTGATAATGACCTGAATGAAATAATATACCCAACAAACATAAATTTTGGCTAGGATAAACTATAATCCATGGTTGTGATTAGGGATGACAATGGGTCGGGTCGGGCATGGATAGTGTCTACCCGCAACCCATCCGGCATTTAAACAATCTTACCCGTACCCGCCCCGCTACCCGTCGGATACCCACATAAAAAAACCTGCGGATTTTTTTCAACCCGTGGATACCGTTGGATATCCGTTTTCCACCAAACCCAAATTCTGACCCAAGAGTCCATTCTCCTTTCTTATCCATAATCATGACTCACAAACCCTAGTTTTTCAACAACAACAATCTTCTCCTCCAACAGCTCGCTCCTTCGTTCCATTCGCACGCAAGAGAAGCTTTGCTGCTCCAGACATCTTCTTCCACCATGATTCAGGATCTATGTCTAATGTTTCATTGGAGAACTTCACCAGAATGAAAGAAAGAAAAACCGTACTTTGGAAGTAGGCACTGAAGACGCTTAGATTTTGAATCAGCGGGTCGTCATCATCGTAACCATGTAAATGACAACTTCTCCTCACAACGCTCTCTTCCAAACCTGCACCACCCCTTTCCGCCTCTACTCCCCTCACCCCACCTCCTTCAAACCAGCATTAGTCAAATGCGCCACCCAGATCCACACCCAATCCCCACCCCTCACCCACGCCCAAGATCGCGTCTTCAACTTCGCCGTCGGCCTGCTACCTTCCCGGAAAAGGTCCTCCTCCATGCCTAATTCGAGCTCTACAACTGTGGCGGATCGTACAGGTCGAAGGCGTCACGAAACTCTCTCGCTCCACCGCAGAACTTGGTGAGGAAGGCGTCGCGGAACTCTCTCGAAGCGACAAACTTGGTGAGGAAGGGAAGCTTCCTATTCCCTGTTCAGATTTGAAAAGGAAACCCTAAAAATATTTGGGCTTTGGCCCATATTGTATAAAAGAAAATCTAATCGAAAAGTAAAAAAAAAAAACCTAATGGATAAAATTATAATTTTATTTTTCAAACGGGTAACAGATACCCACGGGCACGGATAGGGTAATACCCGAACCCGACCCGTTAATAACCGGGTATTAAAATACCCGTTACTCGCGAGTAATAAATACCCGAAGCAAATTTTACCTGCGGATACCGACAGGTACGGGTTTTTTTGCCAACCTTAGTTGTGATACTATATTAAGAAATATGCTTTAAGCTTAACTGAACCTATTTGTAAGGTGAAGTTTACGTTCACTTATATATTATAAATTAATTTTATCTATAATCAATATGAAACTTACAATAGATATCATAAAGATCATTCTTTTGCTTTTATATCACTCGATACCAAAACTCCAACTCTTGATATTCAATTAGATTTTGACTTAGTTTATTTTGAAAAAAAAGCTAAATTTATGGAAGACACATGAGTTGAAGATGTTGATAAGAACATTGAATATAAAAATATTATTTAATAATTGTTTTGTTGTACTAACGAAGAAGAAGAAAAATAAATTCAAGAAGAAAAGAAGAATGAGAACAAATATATATAGAAATGAAGAGAAAAAATTTGGTGAATATAAAAAAAATTTGCAATTGTGATGAGAAAAAATGAAGAAAATGAAAAAGAGTAATAAAATGGAAAATTAAAGAAGAGAAAAAATGTTTAGAAAAAAGAAATAAAAGAAAATGAGTTTGGAGAAAAATAAATAAAAGAAAGGAAGTTGAGAAATCAAGCGAAAAAGATAGAAGAAAGGAGAAAGGGAGAAGTCAAAGAAAAATAATGAAAAAAAAAATAGAGAAAGAAAAAAATAAATAACAGTAGAGAAATATATATTTTTTTAATTATGTTAATGTTGTTTGTTGATTGTGAGAATTTTTTCTTTCCTTTCCTTAAATGTGAAAATAAATAAAATAATATTTTTATTCTAGTACCAATTTAATCTTTGTTCCTCCAAAACGAAGTTTAGTCATGGATGAATATTTTTGAAAAAAGAGAAAGTGTTACAATAGTGATAGATTTTTTTTGTCTGACAGCATATGTTTTATTTAAAGTTACAAATAACATAATGTGTTTTATATTTACACAAGTACTACACTTTTTTCTTAAGTTAGAATTCAATTTTTTGGAAAATTGAATTCTGATTTATATTTTAATTTTTTTTTGCAATTTTAGGTCAGAATTTAGTTTGTGGGAAACCGAATTCTGACTTTTATTTTTTAAGCATTTATAGAAAAAGTATATTGGAGATGAGTTTCCAACAAATCGAATTTTGACTTATATTTTAAATACTTTACCTGGTCTTCAAAAAGGAAACAATGGTCATGCACCTAACTTCAATTAGAGCAAACCACCTTATAAATGGACATTTTTTTGAAGAAATGAATGACCTAACCTCATCATTGGTGCAAGGAACACACCCATTAACATTGAACTAACTCACCGATATCAAAAAATGGAATAATTTTACAAAAACAGAACAAAAACCATCATGGGGAGTGCTATGGTTTCAGCTGGGGAGTATAGTTGAACTTTCTGTATAAATGGCCCTTAGGCCCCTGGTAATCGATTATAGGGTTCCTGTAATCGATTACAGAGTTCATGTAATCAATTACCAGCCATTAGTACAGAAAGTTCAACTATACTCCCCAGTTGGAACAACAACACTCGTCATGTTGGTTTTTGGTCTATTTTGGGTCAATTTTTCCATCTTTTGAGATAAGTGAGTGAGTTCAATGTGAATGAGTGGTTTTAAAGAGTTCTGCCAATGTCAATTATTTACTTGTTTTTGGTCATATGCAAATTTATTACCTATGCAGATTTTGGCCACGAGATTGCAGTAAGAGATTGTCATTTTTTTTGCTAACTTTAATCCAACGAATGACATTGAATTGATGTAGTGAGAAATTGTCTACATATATCTTCGATTGTGGTTGTTCATATCCTCATCGCATATTGATATTATTGCCATCAATTAATTCGTAGACGACCAAAACACTTCAAAGATGTTGTTGTTGAGGCAAGAAAAACATAGAGCTGTGTATATTGCATCCATGGTATGTTATTTTTATTTTTCATAAACTTAAATTTCAATTAAATTTTGTCTTGAACACCACCCAATCACATTGAACTCACTTACCTATCTCAAAAGATGGAAAAATTAACCCAAAACAGACCAAAAATCATCATGGGGAGTGTTGTTGTTCCAGTTGGGGAGTATAGTTGAACTTTCTGTACAAATGACCCTCAGACCCTTGGTAATCGATTATAGGAACCCTGTAATCCATTACTAGGGGCCTGAGGGCCATTTGTAGAGAAAGTTCAAATATACTCCCCAGTTGGAACAATAGCACTCTCCATGATGATTTTTGCTCTGTTTTTGTAAAAATTTTCCATTTTTTTGATATGGTGAGTTAGTTCAATGCTATTGAGTGTGTTCCTTGCACCAATGATGAGGTTAGGCCATTGATTTCTTCAAAAAAATGTCCATTTCTAAGGTGGTTTGCTCCAATTGAGGAGATGTGCATGACCATTGTTCCTTTTTTGAAGGCCTCATAAAAGGTTCAAAATATAAGTCAAAATTCGGTTTGCTTAAAACCCAATTCAATTATACTTTTCCTATAAATGTTTAAAAAATAAAAGTCAGAATTCGGTTGAAACCGAATTCTGACCTACGTTTATAAAAAAAAATTAAAATATAAGTTAGAATTCAGTTTTCCAGAAATCTGACATAAGATTATAAAAAAAATTATAATATGAGTCAAAATTCAATTTTCCAAAAACCGAATTCTGACCTAAGAAAAAAAGTGTACTACTTGTGTAAATATAAAGCATAATATGCTATCCTCATAATTTTAAATACAATATATGTGTTATGTCAGAAAAAAAAATCACATATAATTTAAGTAGAGTTGGATCTCCTATTGTTTTAAACATGAATAAAAACTAATTTATGATGATAATATAAGGTAAAAAAATGAAATTAAGATTACCAACATAACATCCTAAGGAAAAAATATGGACAAAATTTATTATTTACACATTAGTAAAGGTAAAAGATAAATCTTATACATTGAGTTCAAAAAATGAAAAATAAAAACACTAAACAATTATTTTTGTGAGGGAAAATTATTTTCTTAATGTAGTAAAAATGAAAATATATGTATTAAATATTTATTCTAAATTATTTAGTTACAACAAAATAATATAAAAAATGAATAACTGAAATTTAACAAAAGTAATAAAGTTGGAGCAAATTAATCTACTAAATGAAAAGAAATCTAAGTGTTTAAAAACCAGTGATTATATATATATATAATTATTTATTTATATTGGTAATATTCAATATATATTTAGGTTTACACGAAACTTTAACTCAAATTCATAATCAAGTTTAAGTTCAAGTTTCTTTAACTAATTTCTATTTTTTATATTTGAAAAATGAATATATGATTGCAAATATCAAATTCAAACACATTATCAATATTTAAAAGTTGAGAAACAACATAGAGAATTAAGAATATATTTTCTCTCTCTTATTGAGAAATACTTTCCAAAACTGAAGAAATGATTATAGTATCCCACAAATGGCACATATAGACAAGTCTCATTAGATATTTGGACTTTTGTACTTCGTATTTAACTTTTGACAAGCCCAACAGGAAACAAAGTCAAACATTAGGATTATTCTATAGTCTGTATTTTTCTCTTCATATCTTCTCTTATTTCCAATATTAGATTTCAAAATTATCATTTTTACATTTCGAAAATTAATTTTCAGAATATAAAATAATAGGAGTAAAAAGTGAAAAGGAAAATGTAAATGGACCACCCCAAATCGCAAATGGTAACGGACTGAATTGGGGACCTCTTAATATTTTCGGGCCTCCTCAAATCATAAGGAAAGGATTTTTTTTTTCTGCAATTTCAATTTTTCTTTGTGTCTCTAAATTTTTCTAAAGATTGTTACTTCCTCCATCACCACACGGCTTCCTGCATCTTTCCAAATTCTTTTATTTCCAAAACTACCTTTAGGTTAAAATTTTATTACTTTTATCATTTACGATTTTTTTTTAATTTATTTAAAATTCCTAATTCTACCTCATTTATTCACAACACTTTCTTTCCTTTCATTTTCGTTTATTCTTCTCTTCCCTCGTCTCCTTTTTGGGTTTCATTGCTTCCATTGGTTGTTGATTCCTGGTATAGAAGAGCGTCGATCCAGGTTTCGTTGTGACTTGTTTTTGTCTCGATCCAAGTTAGTTTTCTTCATTAGCTTTGTTTGCATGTAGTTTAATTTGTATGTGTATTTAGGTTGTATTATTGTTTGTTTGCTTTGAATTTGTGATGTGTTGTTGATGCTGTTGATTCCTGCATTGTATATCTCGTTGTTTGTTTAGTTTTTGCCGTGAATAGAGCCCGCAAAGGCCACAACGAAAATGGGAAATCTGTTGGGCCTTCAACGACATCCGCCGACGAATATGGGTATCTGTTGAAGGTCCAACGGATATCCCACTTTTATTTTTTCTTCCCCTTGCTTTTTCATGTTCTCTTCCCATTGCATCTCACAGTCGTTTCTATACTACCAATAATGAAACTCCGCGAGCCTCTGCTAATCACGAATTGCTTTACGCGAACCAACTCTAGTTGTGAAGCATTACTGATCTTATTGTACACCGCAAGTTTTTTTCACATCTTATTGTAAAACTCACACCATGAGGCTCCTCCGCGAAGCTCTCCACCCTACGTTGCAAGGCTCCTTTATGAAGCTTTCAACAATGATTATTTTAACCGTCGTCAACTTTGTTGGACTTTTAATGACGTCATTAGAGGAATATTTTAATTGATGTAGAAAACCCAATCTACAATAATGCATGTCAGATTTGTCTACATATCTATTCCAATGGATGTATTTATCACGTTCTAGCATCATCATCAACTGTTGTAATTCAGTTATCAAACCTCTCAATGATCGTTTGCAAGTGTATCTTGCATTATATACTTACTTGATTGTTGTCATATTACACTTATTATTTTCTTTGAGAGAAAGGAAAATATTTGAGGTTCCACTTAACTTTTAGTTATATCAACAAACAATGATTGTTTAATGGATTTTAACCTCCTAGCAATATGGTGACCAACAAAAGTTTTTGAAAAATCATGGTTAGATATATTACCTCTAATACCCACCCCACTTTACTAGAAATTTGTTTGTCTCTCAATTTAAAATGTCAATTACATCTTGTATCAGATATACTAAGTTGAACATCATATTTGTATTTTTTCGACTTTCCACCCCTTTCACATTCTAATAATACATACATCTTTCTCCTAGGTTGACCATTAACTTTATAAGATCTTATAATGACAACAAACAAAACAAAGATCAAAAGTAATCTTTCGAACCTATTGAATTAACTCATCACGTGTGAGACAAATATGATAATTTGTAAAATTATTTGTGTAATCTCCCTCGCACATTTTATTTATAATAAAAGAGAAATCTGACATGAAACTAAAATTTAGTTGTCATTCCATAAAACTTAAAGGACAATTTTCCATCTTAGATATGGAAACTCTAACCACCTATAACATTAACATATAATACCTCACTTTTTCAATAATAATAACTGGAAATCAACAAATTCATAAAGCAAAAACAAGCAAAATAAATTTAAAAGAAATTAAAAACAATAAACAAAAGAAAAAAATATATTTTAAAAAAAAATTTAAAAATTAAAAATTAAAAATAATATCGAATTTCGAAATTTGGGAGAATGCTTAACTGGATTTTGAAATCCTGTGAGATCTAAACTGGATTTCAAATTTCGATGAGTTCTTAAACTAGATTTCGAAATCTATTAACTTCCTAACCTAAATTTTGAAATATAGTGAGTTCCTAAGCCAAATTTTAAAATCTAGCGAGTTCCTAGACCGGATTTCAAAATCTAATGAGTTCTTAAATCCGTTGAGTTAGTTAACCAGACTTTGAAATCCGATACCCCTCTAAAATGGATTTCGAAATCTAACATTTCTCTAAATTGAATTTTAAAATGCAGTTATTATTGAAACTATTTACTCTATAACTTTTGAAATCCGATGAATACTTTTATAAATTGGATTTCAAAATCCAATACATACAAAATATAATAAAAGTAAATATAAAATTTCTATTCATAAAACAATAGTATAAGCGAAGAAAAATAAAGTAAACAATGTACATGTTTCAAATGAAAATGAACAAAAATGAAGAAAGTTTCGAATATGAATGAAAACGAAGGAAGTTGTTCATAAAAGAAGAAACTTAAAGTTGAGAAGAAAGTTGTTCACTACCAGAATTTGGCTTATTACTGACTGAATATTACCGAATGCCTATGGGCCGTTAATAAAAGTGTGTTCTCGACGACCAAACTGAGCATTACAGACGACCGTGGTGAAATATAATTACCGAAGGCCAAAATAGCATTACCGAGGGGTTTATGGCCTTCGGTAAGAGGCTCGACCCCTTAAACTACGGTTGTCCCCAATTTCGTTAGACAAAACTCTACCCTACCTTTTCGTCGTTCTTCCCATTCTATTCCTCTCTGTTCTATTTTGCTCCTTCTTGTCCCATTGTGCTTCCCATTCTCTCCCTCTCGCTTCTGTTTCATGTTTCTATCCCTCTCCCTATCCCTTGTGTCCGGTGGCATTGTGTGGCTAGGGTTCACTTGCTAAACCTCCCCCATAGTGGTGTTCGAGTGTTTCTTCCACCAGTGCGTTGGCGTTGGCGTCAAGAGGGTGGTCCATTAACATCACTATGTGTGGACGTTGCTGTCAAGAGGGTGCTCCCGTGACGTGAGGGTGCTTGTCTCGTCAAGGGAGGCTCTTGGGAGACCGTTGCGTCGAGGTATGTTCTATGTGTATGAATGCAGTAGGTGTTGATGTCGCTAAATGAATCAATAAACCTAACTAAACTTGCATTCCATGTGTTAGGGTGAGCTTGAGAAGGGGTTTGAATTGTTTCCAGAAAGGGAGGAAGAGAGTCTAGGGAGAAGACGTGTCCAGTGACCAGAAAAGGAAAGCAAAGGCAAAGGTATGAGTACCTAAATTGAAATTACATGATTTGATGGTTTGAAACTGATTGTGACATATGTAAGGGGTGCACTCTTATCTTGAAATTCAATTAAAGAAAGAATAACAAATGCAATGAACCAGTACAAGGCATTCACTTGTACTAATAATAACAGCAAAATAATTTGTGAAATAGTTGTTATGATATATGATTTGATATTGACTGTATTAGTTAGGTTTTTTGTTCCATGAAAGAACAATGAACAATTCTGTCGTGGTTTGTTTTGGTAGTTTAATCTGTGAATGATGAATTTGAAAACATAAACCATGTACATGTGCCTCTACCATTGGTTCTAATCAGTCATAATTAGGCATGAGACATTTTACCATGTGTAGGTTTAGATTACCCTTTTCAGTTTAGTATGAAGGTTGTTATTTTATTGATAGTATCCAGGATACTAGTCTGAGGTTCCTATTTCTTTTACACCATTTGTGAATCATTCAAAACTTAAGTAGGTTTATATATGGTGAAGGAAACAAAGTCAATTTAGACTTACAACCTAGTATAAAACTTGGATTCCTAAATTTCAATTACAAGTGCTTAGTTTGCCTTCAACAACTAAGAAATATAATCTCCGCCAAGAAAAGAAATGATGATCAAAACAACAGTTTAATAAAATATTGGTTAATTTAGTTAAAAGTAGATAGTAAACAAAATATGATGTGTTGATAATAAAAACAACAACTACTAATCTGATGTTAAAAATAGTATGGCTTAGTTTCTCACACCAAGAAGGGGGGAGGGGGTGGTGAATTAGTGAAACTTAAAATCAAAGTCTTTTTCAAATCTTTTTCGCAAAAGGATATTCTTTGAAAACTTTCTTGAAACACAAGAAAAAATATTTTTAAGTTCAGCGGAATAAAGTTGAGTAAGTACAGAATGAAGTCGACTTGAATGTAAAAGTGTAGGGATAAGAGAAATGGAACACTGATTTTTATACTGGTTCGGCCAACCTGCCTACATCTAATGTCCTTCTAATCACAAGAAGCAAATGTACTATAATGATCAAGGGTTTTACAACAAGACTTTTATAGCGACAACACGTCCAAAATATAAAACACCTCTCTAACCCTCTAATCAAAATATAGGCATATAATAAAAAAGACCAGCAACAAGAATCCCCTCTCATGCTGTCTTCAACCCTTTGAGCAACCCCTCAAAGTTAAGAACGCAGCACATCCTCTTCCTCTAATCACAACAGGGCAACAAGCCAATCTTTAAAAGATTGAGAATCCTGATCACATAGTTAACACCTGATAATGGTTGAAAATACCGTTATCTGAGATGTAATTTTGATACCAAATGCACCCTTTTTTGTTTAGAACTTGCTTGAAATCATGATTTTTTGTTAAGTTGTGTGAATAAGAGAGTTGAGGTTGAGTTTGATGAAATAATGACTAAATTCCCTTGTTTTGGTAGGAAATGAGATAATATGGAAAGCAGAGGTGAAGTGTCAAGAAGACGGAGCTCAGAAAGGCCTAGAAAAGCACCAAAAAGGAGGGAAGCACGAAGCTTGGGCCCCCTTTTAGGGGGCTTAAGCGCTGAAGGGTGTCGTCCACCAACCGGGTGCCCCTTTGGGCATTTAAGCGTCGAAGGCTCGAAGCTTGGGTGCCATTCTGGAGGCTTGAGCGTCAAGAAGTGCCGCTCACCGCCCGGGCACCCTAAGTGGGGCGCTTGAGCGCCAACGATATGGGCCGAACTTCTTTTTCTATTCTTTTTTGCTCTATTTAAAGGACCTATACGCCCTAGGTTTTGTATCTTTGGCAGAAGGAGCGCAGCTGCACACTTTCTCATCCTCTGAAGGAGATTTTGGATGCGGGAGCTTCATTCCCAATTTTTAGGGTTTTTCTATCTCATTCTTCTCCATTGTTGATCTAGTTTCTCCATGTCTATGGAGAACTAAACTCTATTTGTTGTTAGGAAATGATGTAACCTTGTGAACTCTCATGTATTTGAATTGATTCTTAATAATATATACTTTTTTCATTAATTGTTAGAGTAATTCATCTGTTTCAATGCTTACTATGTTTAACTCATTCATTAGCATGATTTATGAATTGCATGAGTGCCGGGAGGTTCCTTACAATTCAGGTTCTTGTTGAATTACTCCCAAGAGTAATATTTCTCAGGGATGAAGGTATGAGTCTTGGTTGTCTTAAAGCTCTTGATCTTCATATATTATTACTAGGAATGCTAGGAATTGCATGAAATGGTAATTTGGGACAAACTTATTCGCCGAGGGATCGAGTTTAGGTGATTTAATGAGTGACGTTAACATTAATGCATAAAGAAGAATTCTTACATACATGAGAGGAAACTTGGTGAAATCTAACTCCAACAACATATTCATCTCATATTAAACACAATCGTTCATCTTTGTGCTACTTTGCTATTGATCAATTTGCATTCATATTTAATTTTTTGTTTTTGCATTTGAAACCAATGATCTTGTTTTCTTTAAGTCTTAATTAATCGAGTTATCACATGACTGTCTAGTGTCGAGAGTCTTCTGGGATACGATACTTGGTCTTAACATTTTATATTACTTGTGCGATTCGGTACATTTGCCGATCCACCAACAAGTTTTTGGCGCCGTTGCCGGGGATCAAAGATTTTGTTGAACAACACCCAAAGTACAGATTGATCAGACTGTCACAACACACAAATCTTGCTCTTCAAGTAATCACAAAAGATGAACACCACGATCTTCTTCTTGGATTCTTGGAGCTTTTCCACGTTCTGTAAGAGATCACTAATATGAAGGAAATCACAAAAATCGTTAGAATCACTTAGCTTCTTACAGAATTCAAATTCGCGTCTATTTATAGTTTTTCACAATTCTGACGCTCTCAAGTCGACTTAGCTACTAATGCAATCGAATGTAACATGAAAATTATATAAGTTAGTAGCAGTTAAAGAAAATAGTTGATTGCACAATTAATGCAGTTGATTCTCAATTAATTCTTGGTCAATCAAATTAGAAATATAGCCGTTAGACACATGATGTCAAGCATTAACAAAATTTCAAAACATAGCAAACTTAGTCGAATGGCTTGCGCACATAGTCGACTTTGAAATATAATATTGCATAATTTTGAAAAACTTTTTCTTCAAAAAATCTCACAACACACTTTGAAAAAGTTTGTGCAAAGCCATGAGTTTTAATCGACTTACTTCATAATGAAGTCGACTTAAAACTGTTGTTTTGACACACAATTAAAGTTCAACAAAAGTGAATGTGGTTTTTCTATTCCAAAGCATTTGTCATGCATTCACAGATAAAATCTCATATATAACATAATGAAATGCAATGATCATCACAAAAATAACACAGACATGTTCTCATATAATCATAATCATGAAAGCAATGAACATGTAACACATATACACATGTGTTATTAATTATGTGTTGTCATCATAAAAAATCAGAAGCTTTGAGATTGTAGGTTCAGCTAAACCAGTGCTCCCTCTTTCAACAATCTCAACAATATCCCTTTTTTTTTATGATGCACAACCATGATTAATAATCAACCATGTTGTACAAATCAAATATCCATACAAATTATCAATCAAATATCAATCAATATCATTCTCCCCCTTTGGGCATTATAAAAAAAAGATAAACACAATGGTATTGATATGCATCAGTTAAACATAAAAGACAAACAATGATGCTCCCCCTATCACCGATAATCACATGAAAAAGATATACTCTCCCCCTTAAGTGTAGGCATGTGAAATATCTCAAATATTATGCAGTGCTCCCCCTGACATTATGCATGTTTTATTTTCAAAACCCAGATGCACAATGCAGTATTCACAGAATATATCAGAGCATATATAAGCATTTGAAAGAATTGTATAAAATAAAAAATAATGCAAACACATCAATGCAGTAGTGATACAATATCATTCAACAAACTCAATATAATCTCTTAATTATTTCAATTAATCATAGCACAAAGATTTTTTTTATAGTAGACAGTAAGGAGTATATAATCAATAGAAAAGATTACAGAGTTCCAAATATGGAATTTTTAACCCCTGTTAAACACAATCGATTGACCCAAAGTCGTGATTGACTTCATTGCTTTTCCTTTGAGTTGAATCTCCAGAATTATTTATCCGAAAGCAATGTTCCTGCCAAAAACCTTTCAAGATCCTTCTGGATCGAGCATTTTAGAAACAATGTAATACAGGAATTGTTACAAGTATAATACGTATGTGCAAGAGTATGAATGCAATAATAATCAGTAATACATTCAACTTCATACACAACACAATCGACTATAATCAGATTAAGTCACATTAACAACACTGATTAATAGAAAACAACCATCTGATTTCATTAATATTGAACCAAGATTCCAATTAGATATCCAAAAAATAAATGGCATGCAAACCCATCTGTAAGAGAAAACAATCAAAACATCCAAGCAATCATCCTAAAAATAAACTAAACACATGACACTAGACTGTGAACACAAGACCCTATTTTGTTTCAGATGACTCTACAATCTTTTCTTTAGCACTGTTCTTCCCACTTTCAGAATCATCTACATAAGTGTCTCCAAAAGAATTTATTCTCAGTGCGTATTTCATCTTTCGATGCAGCTTAGTGAATGATCTTTGAAGCATCATCATTTTCTCATCAAGCCTTACGAATCTTTCATCAACAAATTGTTCAAATCTTGTTTGAGGTCGAAACTTGTATCTTGATGATTCAACATTTATAGGATTCATTTCGTTAGTACTAGGAATATATTCATCCTTGAAAATCCAGCCTTCTTTACCTTTTCGGAATCCCACAAAGTCTAAGAATAGCTCTTCCAAAACATTCTTCTTATTGCATCAAATTGTTCTTTCATGTGTGATGTCCACATTCTACATTCTCAAAATCCTACTAATGAAAACACCATGTGGTAGGTGATACTCCTTCTGTTTTGCAATCTTTAACATGTAATCACCTATCATAGATTACCAATCTGTTTGAGTACCAATTTGCAATGCATATAGTAGGTACACATGTTCACCATTCAGTAAGAACCGATCCTCACCCCTTGGAAGTAGGATCCAGGTGATCATATATGCACATAAGAATTCCTCCTTGCTTAGATTTTTAATATCAAAGGATTCGTATTTCCCTACCATGTTAGGATTTTTCAAGAAATTATTATAGATATCAGTTTTGTTGAACCTTGGTATGCCTTGATGTGCCTTTAGTCCTTCTTGTTGAAATCCGATAACATATTTCCAGATGAGATTGTCAATGCTGATATCCACACCCTTTACTCTTGACGTGAGACAATTTCCTTTCTTTTTCAAATTTGAATAGAATACCTTCACAAGGTTTGGATAGCAGTTCCCCTGAAGTTCAATAAATTTGGTCATACCAGCTTTCTCCAACCATTCTTGAAACAAGAATCCTTCATTGCAGAAAAAAGAAATGCTCAAGCACTTGTGTCTAATCACTTCTTTGAACCCCCTTGGCGTATAAAATCAGTGCGTTGATTGTCATCACTAAACCAACCGAAAGGATTAACTTCTTTTCTAGAAGATACAAAACGTTTTCCTAGGCAAGAAGATGAGGCAGCCATATTGCAGAACTTTGTAAAAAATGTAGAGACTCTTTGACAGAAACAAGGGTTTTGCATGTTACTTGTATGAAACAGATTCAATGCAGATAAACATATATAAGGGCGCAAACCATAATCACAAATACAATTTAGGCCCATTTAAAATTTTCAAGCATATAAAGCTCATAACAGAGAAAATTAATCAGTTCGATTAAGACTAAAGTCAACTACTGTATGACCACATTTTTTAAAAATAGAAACACTCATACTTCAAAATATAATCGACTTGATACTTAATTCAATCGATTAAAATTCGTGTAAAATGATTTTCACAGTAAACAATCTCAATCAATCAATCAACAATCATACATTCATCCAATAATCATTCAAGTAATTTTTATGCATGATGCAGTGAGATAATAATCGTTACCACTTGTAGATACTCAAGAACTTTTAATATCATCAAGTTAGCTCATCCTTGAGTTGTGCACTGCTACAGCAGCATCTGGTATCCTGCAAAACAATTGAGATTTTTCGATGCTGGTAACCATTTGAATTTGGGTCCTTGCTTGTTAATTGCAGAAATTTGTTCCTTGGGAATCCATCTATATATCCCTTTGGGAACTCCAACCTTTCTGTAATAGCAGTTTCTAACAGTATGCCTAATATTATTGCAGTAGAAACATGCATGTGTATCAGGTTTGCTTATATCAACAAATTTCGATGCATTTGTCCTATTACTTTGAGCTTTGTATCCTATTCCCTATCTATACACTACTATACCTGATGACCTTAAAACAACATCTAAATTGTTTTTACCCTGAGTAAACTTAGTTAACGTGTTAGTTAAGTAATTAATTTGTTCTATATGTGCATGGCCTTTTTCACATTTCTTTTCCATTGTTTTAGTCTCAGTTATAATAGTTTTTGCAGATTCTATGCTCAAAATCTCTTCTATCAGAGTTGAGTCGATTAATGAAACATCCCAAGTAGGGCTAAAAAAAAAATTATATATAATAATAACACTTTCTTAAGTAGTTTAATATAAAATTGTTCTCTTCAAATATTCAAAGACTTTATTCCAATAGTATCATAGAAACAAAAATCAAGACTACATAATGTTGCCCTTACAAAACTTAAAAAAAATCCAAACAAAACTTTTACCGAAACATTACATCTGAAAAGAAATTTAAATGACAAAATCAGTAACACCCCAGAAGAACTAATTCCCCTCATCTCGTCAATTTACTACATTCCAGCACCATCTGCAACACCATCTACTCCCGTACAAGTACGATCATTGTAGGTGGAAACCACAACCATACACGCAAGGGTGAGCAACGAGAAATGACATCATTTTATATAGCATAATAGAAACAACGTTAACTACAAACCATAAGAGTCAAAACAACATATCACAACAGAAAATAAAGTCATAACTGATCCAATCACGAACCGACATCATTTCCTTGCACTTTGTCGCCCAACCTGTTTCGCAAAACAGGGTGATTCGAGTCGTCCTTCATCGCAACTTCAGACCTATCTCCCCGACTCCTCAAGGACTAACGAGTAAAAACTTTGATTGGGCGCACCCACCGATTACTATACTCAGCACGAGCAGAAGTCTTTGGGCGAGACATCCAACCCTTTCTTTCCTCTCGCAAGAGAAAGGGTGACACTCGAATCTCTGTCTCTAAGCGAAACCCAACCATCTTCTCGTATCGCAATACGAAAAGCTCTTACATCCGACAAAAATACAAGGAAAATACATAGGTTCTATTTAAATCTCAACTCCATACTTATTCTCCACAATATACATTAACCGAACACTCACTAAAATTAATCGCCAGAACAAGTATACAATTATGCGTAATTCAATACATGCATGATACTAAGATTTCACCAATTTACAATCTCGGTACCACTGTGTATTTTATTACTATTATTATTATATTATTTTAATAAATAAAATAAATAATACTAAGTAAAGATAGATTTCTAAACTACGCGCACAACTTTCTAAATTACGCGCACAATATACTAAAACTAAACTAACATTACCGGGAAGCCATAATTATCAAAAAAATATGAATTTGCATCATAACCCATTTTATCTAACTTTTCACTTTCTCTCACTCTTTCAAGTAACTAAAGTACTTCCCTCACTTTTTCTCTTTCTCACACCAAATACGTAACTCTCATGCAAAGTTTTTTTTTCTCTCTATCTCTCTTCATTTAATATTAAGTGCACACCATATTTCACACAATCAAATTCTCTCACCTTAGCATAAACAACCCCTGTTCATTCTTTTCCTTCCCATTCCCCTTCCTTTTCAAACAAACCTATATTAACACACCCACTCATAAATATTCTACCACCGAGACCCAAATTCACTCATGCACACTTCTCTATCACCAATGCCTAAACCCGAAACCTATTTAGATTCAACCCCTTTTTTTTCTACTCCTTTTTCTTCTCTCTTAGAAACTCAATAACTTACCCAACCTTTTATTTTTCACTTATTGTACCAAAACCGAAACTAATCCTTGCTTCATTTCTCCTTTTACATATTCCCTTTCCTTTCTCCTATTAATTATAAACCACCCAACCTAAAGCTACAGAGCGAGACATCCATGCAAAACCTCCCTTCCTTACATCATTTAGTGTCACAAAATACTAACCTTCCATCTCACCTCCTTATTTTCTTTTTCACTTCCCCACCAACATTTACGTATAATCCCCCACTTTTCTAAGTCATAATAAATAACACAAGGAAGAAAGAAATACAAAATTATCAACACCCACTCACACCGCATGCATACCAAGTTTCCCACTTCCCATACATTTTTCAAACAACGTTAAAACATCACATATCAACATAAAATATTCATCCCCCATTAAAACACGGTTCAAACCACATGCACATAACGAGTTTTCGGTTTCTCCCCTTACCTGGTTTTCCAGTGAATTTCTAAAGATCCTTTGCTTCCCAACGAGATTCAAACACGTTCCTCCCACAAGGTTGGTTCCCTCTATTTCCACTTACACCACGTTCACGGCCTGGCACAGGAAATATTTGATCTCACCGCTCTAGCCAAATCTCACTCTAGCGCATGCCAAAAAGAAAATTTAGGGTTTTCTCCTTCACTCACACGGTCACAATGCATCTCTCTGGCCTAAGCTTACCCTAGAGCAATTTAAAACCCTCTCCTAACACTCTCAATTTTGGTCCAAAAATCTCTCCGTAATCCACTCAAAGTATCCCTACTAAGACGGACTCCCGATTTCTACTCTTAACCTTCTTTTTCTACAAAAATTTCCAACCTCAACGGTTATAACCTGAGTGTTAAGAAGTATTAGTTGTACCCATAATATCCTTTACTTTGAACCAAAAAAAAAAATAAAAATTCTTACTGGAAGTATAAGAGACCCTAATCTCTGACCACCCCTCACTCTCAGATTTATTTATTTATTTATTTTAAAAAAAAAAAAAACAGTTACAGGACTCCAAAGTTTACGTCCTCTATGTTACTGGACAAACCCACTTCATGATAAACCTTTCTCTCTCAACGAAAATCCACATGCAAAGACCAAAGATACAAAGTCACATGTTTCTCTCTCTTCTAAAACCATGCAGAAAACTATTAAAAAGAAAAGCTAAATGAACAAAAAAAAAACTACCACTTTATGACCCTCTCACGTAAGAAAAAAAATGACACTTTAAGCCAATCACCTCCTCTCCTAACAAAACCCACTCATTCTCTCTCATCCAAAAGCCATAAAAAAAAACAATTAATAAGTGCACTCTCTCTCTCTGCAATAATCAATGACAATCCTCTCTCTCCCGCCAGTGGGGCCTACCCTCCTCCAATCAGAAAAATTGTACAAAGAAGATAAGGAAACCTCTACACAAGAATTGATCCAAGAGCCTCAGACACCCTTCCAATGAACACACCACTACACCATTTCCTTTCAATTGAAATAATACTGCAAACATTAACATTTAATTACTTCTTCATGCATTTTCAAAGTGTTAACTAAAATATAATATTAATTAATTTCTGTTCACCTTTTTAACACTTTCTTCAAATCAAAACACACCATAGTTAATTGTTTCGTACACTAAAATATAATAATAATAAAGAGATATGTTTATTTTATGCGGGTCTTACAATTAACCTTATACTGAAGTCGCATTGCCTCTGCTTGGATCTCCTGAAAAGCATCAAGCAACATGTCATACTTGACCTCAATTGGCTCGTTTTCAAACTCTTCATCACTATCATAGTCATCTCTTGCTGAGCTAGCCATGAAGCAGATGTTGGATTCTTCTTCACGATCACAATCTTCATCACTGGAAGAATCTGTATCACTGCTTTCCCAAGCAATATATGCACTTTTCTGCTTCCCGCTCTTGTCTTGAGGAAATTTTCTGCTCTCTCTTTGCTTGACTTTCAGGTTTGGACATTCACGTTTAATATGTCCTTCCTTTCCACATTCATAGCACTGGACAACATTTTTTCTTGCAACTTTCTTTCCTTTTCTAGTACCTGCATGCTAGTTCTGCCTCTGACTCAGCTTCAGATTCCACAATCTTTGAAGCTTTTCTGCATGTGGCTTTTAAGGCAATTGATTTCTTCTCTTCAATTTCTTCCTCTTCTTCCAGCCTTCCAAGTTCTAGCTTGTGTTCCCTGAGTATAGAGAACAAGGTTGCCATATTCATACTTGTGAGATCCATTGACACAAAAATAGCTGTGACCTTCGACTGCCAACTCCTATTAAGACTTTTCAAGATCTTAATGTTGTTCTCTTCCTTGTCAAATACCTTCCCTAGATCCATAAGGTGGTTGACAATTTTCGCAACCGATGTCGCGACGGGACGACGATCCAAAAAAGAAAACGAATTTTGAAAAAGAGATTTTGGAGTCGCCACCATAGTTTATTTCGGAAAAGTACGGAAAAACCATAAAGTAAGACACGATCCACGAAAACCAGATTCTGGGTTCGAGAGTCGATTTTGTGTAAGGAAGGTGTTAGCACCCTACAACGCCTGCCCTAAGGTAGTACCTTTGATTAAATACGGGAATAAGATGTGGTTTTCAAAATGTTTAGCTATCCCAAAATTGAAAATCTAAAGAAACAAAAAAATACTTTTTAGTTTTTTGGGCCCGACAAGGATTGACATTGCTCCTACGTATTCTCATTCAAAATGAGAAATCAGGGTTACGTTGTTTTAGCAAACCATTTGGAAAATTTGTTTGGAGAATTGTTTGGAAAATGTGTTTGGAAAATTTGGATTTTTGGGAAAGTGAACCTGACAAGGACTGACCTTGCTCCTACGTATCTCCACTCTTGGTGGAGAATCAAGGATCACGTAGTTCTGGCAGAAAGATTGTTTTTGTGAAGATGTTTTTAGTTTTTGAAGATTTTATATTTTTTGGCATTTTTTATGTAAAAAAAGGAGAAAGGTTTTTAGCATAAGGCCTACACGAGCGGTCGCACGTGTGCTTAAACCTTTTAAAGTAAATTTTTGTTGATTTTTTGAAAGAAGAAGAAAAAGGTTTTCAGCACAAGACCGACGGAATGGTCGCACATGTGCTTAAACCTTTTGAAATAATTTTTGTTAATTTTTGAAAGAAGATGAAAAAGGTTTTCAACACAAGGCCGACGGAATGGTCGCACGTGTGCTTAAACCTTTTGAAATAATTTTTGTTAATTTTTGAAAGAAGATGAAAAAGGTTTTCAGCACAAGGCCGAGGGAATGGTCGCACATGTGCTTAAACCTTTTGAAATAATTTTTGTTAATTTTTGAAAGAAGATGAAAAAGGTTTCCAGCACAAGGCCGACGGAATGGTCGCACGTGTGCTTAAACCTTTTGAAATAATTTTTTTTAATTTTTAAATATATTTTTATTTTCCTATATGTTATTAATATATTTTAAAATAAGTAGATATTAAAAAATAAAATAATAAAATAAAAATAATAATAATAAGAATAAATAAATAATTAAAATAAAAAACTATAAGGTGTCTAAACCTAATTTATTTCTAATGACAGATTGGACCTAAGCCCAAGTAGAAATGGGGTGCAATTTAGCATAAGCAGGAGTGTAGAAAAACATTGTTTTTATTTGGCCCAGTGCTGGCCTAGGTAGAAAAAGAAAAAAGGATGCATGTGAGAGAGGCAAAGCCTTATTATTATTTTATTTTATTTATTATTATTATTATTTTTTATATAAAAGAAACGGCCCAGCACCCAGGCCCAAGTTATCTAGACCTAGAAACCCTAAGGGGTTCAGATTACTTCCCCTCATTCCCATCACACACACTTCATCTCATCAGAGACCTAGGGTCTCTCTCCCTCTCTCCGCCGCGAACCGCCTTCAATGGCGTCGCTGGTAACGACGCGTGGCGCCAGAGCCGCTGTCAACCCCGGCTTCAGGCCCCTCCTCCATTTCGTCTCGCGCTGCGCAGCCAACCACCGAGCCAACCAAGTCGCGAGACCACGTTCTCCAGTCTCGTCGTCGCCGACAACGACAGTCGCCACTGGGATCACAGCCGGCCACGACCTCTCCTCCCCTTCTCCTCTCTCTCGTAGTAGCTCCCATACGTCACCGCCGCGGAAATGCTAACCTCTCGTCGGACCACCACCGTGAGCAGCCACCGCACCTCCGGAAGCCACCGAGAACCCTAATCGCACAACCATGGCAGCCACCACACGAATCTCCTTCGCGCAACAACGCCCACTCCCAAACCTAGAATCATGTATCCTCATCGCGTAAGAGCACAAACGAGTCTACTATTCTTCAACCTTCACGGTGGTACGACCAACAAATGCAGGAAGCGTCAAACATTAAGCTAAAACAGTGACATTAACACTGGTTCCCTCTACTCCGCTGCAGGGATGGCTCTCGAGCAAGCGACGCTCGAGTATCGTTTTGGAGGGTTGAGGAATGCGCTGTGACAAGGGAAGGTGCTCGAGGGCAGGGTTTCTCTATTGGATAGGGGTAATATGTTTAATTTCGTTTTGTTTCTTTCCTGTGTGCAGATTGAGAAGGCAATGGAGTTGTGATGTTGAGGGGACTTTTTTTGTTGGTTTGGTCTTTTCCATTTTTTGTTAATACAGGGGAGCTGATCATGGTGTAACGAGAACAATGAAACTGGGGCTGTTATTGGTAGAATTGTGTGTGAAGGCCATTTAATGATTTTGATGGCGGAGAGAAATCAAAGAGTGGATATGGGATGATGGTGGGGCAGGATTGGGTTATGGATTTGATATATATTTGTTTTTGGTGTTCATTTTAGATGTAGGGGAGCTGTGAGTCAAGCAGGATGAGCATGGAGAGGGCGAACTCGTGTATGGAGGTCATTCGAAAATGAAGAGGAATCATGGAATGGGTCGAACATGTCTCAAATTAAAGATGAATGATGCAATGTGTTTTACGCGTTGGATCAAGCAGAAAAGATAAGAGATAATATGCATTTAGCAGAGCAAATCCACATACAAAACGATATGCCATATACTTTATTTACAGGACTATTCGAGTGAGTAAGGCGTAGGCATGACTGGCTTACCTCTCAAAGCGTCACACGATGCTGACAGCCTAGCGCCTCCGGCGACCTCCTCCCTTGCTCTGGCTGACCTTGATTGTGTTTGTGGTTGAATGGTGAGTGGCGTTGATGATCCCTCCGATCCTCCCAATCGCTCTCCCTCTTTTCTCTCTTAAGTTCAATGTTGTTCTTCTTCCCCCCTCGCTCTGGCTGCCTTGACGAATAATAACCCCAACTTCCTTTTTCTTGTCGTTTTCTCAATCCTCTGCTCCACCACGTTTCAGTAATCGTTTTGCACTGGCAAATTCCCTGAACCGTGTCTGCTGTGGCTGCCTCCCAACCATTTGCCCCCTCCTCTCTTGAGGCCAACACTGTACCCTTTTTCACAAACGACAAAGCCATTTTTTTTTTCTTTTTTTTAATTTCTTTGTTTTTTTTTCTTCTTTTTTTTTATTCAGATTTTCTCTTTTTTTTAACTATATTAACCATATTAAAGCAAAAATAAAAAGTAAAATTAAAAGTCTAAAAAGAAAATTCAAAAAAAGAGATTCAAAATAATAATAAAACAAAAAACAATAAAAAAAATGAAAATAAGTGAAAAATAATAATAATAAAGAAACATGAACATAAAAAGAAAAACAATAAAGTCAGAACAAATCCGGACGAAATTGGGTGTTGACAACTGTCCCTCTTTACTTAAATTTTACTAGATAATATGAAAATTTGATATTTTTGTATTATCTGAGTAAAGCTAAGTAAAGATAGAAACACTAATTTCGTCTAGATTTCAACATGAAAGAAGAAGAACAAAAATTGATTTAAGTATTCGATGACCAACTTCATTTCATGATGCACTGAAGAGAATTCGACCATTGCCTAGCGGGCGCCGACATCTAAAAACAAAAATAAAAGGTGCCAGATAAAACTGGGCTTCATGGGCCAGGTGAAACTGGGCTTAGGGGGGGGAGTGTGAAACTGGGCTTTGGGGCCAGTGTGGAAACTGGGCATTGGGGCCAGTGTGAGAACTGGGCTTTGGGGCCATGCGAACTAGGCTTAGGGGCCATGTGAGATTGGGCTTAAGGGCCAGTGTAAAAACTGGGATTGGGGGCCAGTGTAAAAACTAAGCTTGGGGGCCAGTGTGGAAACTGGGCTTTGGGGCAAGACAAGCTGGGCTTTGGGGGCCAATGTAGAAACTGGGCTTTGGGGCTAGTGTAAAAACTGGGCTTAGGGGCCAGGAAAGCTGGGCTTCGTGGGCTAGTGTAGAAACTGGGCTTTGGGGACCAGTGTAGAAACTGGGCTTTGGGGCCAGTGTAAAAGCTGGTCTTAGGGGCCAGGCAAACTGAGCTTTTGGGGCCAGTGTAGAAACTGGACTTTGGGGGCCAGTGTAGAAACTAGGCTTAGGGGCCAGTGTAAAAACTGGACTTAGGGGCCAGTGTATTTGGGGCCAGTGTAAAAACTGGGCTTAGGGGCTAGTGTAGAAACTGGGCTTTGGGGCCAGACAAGCTGGGCTTTGGGAGCTAGTGTAGAAACTGGGCTTTTGGGCCAGGCAAGCTTGGCTTTGTGGGCCAGTGTAGAAACTAGGCTTTGGGGCCAGACAAGCTGGGCTTTGGGGACTAGTGTAGAAACTGGGCTTTTGGGCCAGGTAAGCTGGGCTTTGTGGGCCAGTGTAGAAACTGGGCTTCGGGGGCCAGTGTAGAAACTGGGCTTATGGGCCAGGCGAAACTAGGCTTGTGGGTAATTGTGGAAACAGGGCTTAGGGGCCAGGCGAAGCTCGACTTATGGGCCAGGCGAAACTAGGCTTAGGGGTCAGTGTAGAAACTAGGCTTATGGGCCAGGCGAAGTTGGGCTTTGGGGGCCAGTGTAGAAACTGGGCTTTGGGGCCAGGCAAGCTGGGCTTTGGGGGCCAGTTTAGAAACTGGGCTTTTGGGGTCAATGTAGAAACTAGGCTTTTGGGCTAGTGTAGAAACTGGGCTTTGGGTCCAGTGTAGAAACTGGGCTTATGGGCCAAGCAAAACTAGGCTTATGGGCCAGTGTGGAAACTGGGCTTTGGGGCCAGTGTAGAAACTGGGCTTTCAAATTTTGAAATTCTTGAGATTTGTAATTTTATGAAATGTTTTGTAATTTTGACAAAAATTTGACTTTTGAAAAAACATCAAGGCGTTGAAACCCTTCATTACAAAGTGTTGAAATCTTGATGCCATTCTTTTTTGTATTTTTTTGAAGAAGGATTCGACAACCATTCATATGAATGAAGAGGGTGTCGATCCGAAAGATTTTCTTTTGGATGGATTGCTGAAAAACATTTGTTTTGTTTTGCATTTGTTTGCTTGAGTCAGTCGTCTTACTTACAACCATCAAACTGGTCTTTATTTTCAAAGTTTTGAAAAGTGAGGAATGTCATGCATTTCGAGGTCTAAACTTTGAGATTATTAGATTTTGACTTTTCTTCCATGAAATCAATGCACATATGCTTGAATTTAGGCAAGGGAAAAATGAGAGATGTTTAGAAGGGTTTGGAAGGGAATTGGATAGTCATGTGGGCACTACAATCCTCAAAGGAGATGTAATATGTGAGTGTCAAGACAAAACACGATAAACCAAAAAATTTTGCCCCGATTTGGTGTTTGGGAAAATGAGCTGGGGTTTGGATCCATGAAAATTAGGGTGAAAATTCAAGGGAGATCCGTAAAGCTGCCCCAGTCTTGAAATTATGGGTTGATGAATTTCAGGGCGAAGACGCATGGTGAGATTCACCAAGCTGCCCCAATTTTTTTCTTTGGCATAGGGTTCTGTTTGGAAGAGGTGGTGGGCATGAAAAGGATTGCTAAAAGGATGACCCCAATTGGTTTGATTTTCTTTTTGCTTGCTTTTGGCTAGTAGGCAGGGAGATCCCCTCTTCCTGAGACATTATTTTTTCTTTTTTTTCATTCATTCATTTTCAACCCTTTTTTTCCCATTGAAAGCATCTTATCGCAAAATCAAGCTTTATGAAAATTTGAGCAAACATTATCCAATCTGTGTGGGCTTTAATAAGCTTGTAACGTGGCTAAGGGCTAAAAGGTATTGAAAGAAAAGATATAAAGGCCCAATGAATGTTTGTTGGTTATTTTTTTTGAAACAAGGGTTATCATCTAGGCATTGTATCAACTTTTGACTTTTGAACACTTTGCTTTTTCTCAAACTTCGTTTTTTCATTCATTTTTTTATGCTCAACATCACTTTGTGATTTTTTTGTTCTTTTTGTTTGTTTTTTTTTTGTTCACTCTTTCTGATGAATTCTCTTCGTTTGATCGTTGAGTGCTCTTTATTTGCATCATGAGTTGAGTCCTACCTGATTATAACCCTTGCTTGGGTATAATTTTGAAAAAGAATTTATTTTTGTTCAAATGGGGTTACAATGGATAAAGAAAGAAGGCCACACATCATTTTAAACTATGATTGCTTTATTTTCAAAAGATTAACTCTACGACTAGATGACCTCAACATAAGTTGTTGTTTTTTTTTTGTTTTTTTTCCTTTCTAAACTGCCCTTTAAGGTTTTCAATATAGTGGACTTATTCTTTCTTCTTTTTTTTTAAATCTTTTTGTTCTTTTGTTTGCCTCAATGGATTCGGGGATCACCTAACTAGCACAAGCGAGGATAATTTTGGTCGGGTCGATCTGCCCCAGTGTAAAGGTTTTGATTACTGAGGGCAACAACAATGTTTGTTGGGGAAAATCCTTTATTTTGGAAAAGTGTAGGGTGAAGATTTTCAAGCAACATGCACACAAACGTCTTAGGAGAAAGCGTCAAATTGTTACTTTTGATTAAACATTTGACCTCAGAAAAATTTGACATCCCAATTTCCCTTTTGATTATCCATCATTTTTCTTTTCCTTTATATTTTGCTATTTTTTGCTATTTTCGAAAAAACAGGAGTTTGAAAATTTGCAAGAAAGACAAATGACTCAAGATTGCCTTAATTTTATTTGTTTTTCTTTTTTGTTATTTACGGCTTTCATTTTCTCCAGGACACCCTATTAGGAAATGATTTCCAGTAAACTTTGGAGATTCCTCGCAATGAAAGTTCACATTAAAAGTCGTCGATGAAAGCACAATATCAATGAGCATAGCCCTTACAACAAGACAATTCAAAACATGAGCAAAGCAACACCAGTTTCACTTTTTACAATAACCCATGCTTTCCTACATAGTCCTAGGGTCCTCTTCATTTGTCCCTGGCCTTTGTAGAGGCGAACTCACGCCTTGCCTCGGTGCTGGATTGACTTTCTTCAAACTTTAAGCATCCCGAATCGATCAAAGATTGCACTTTATGCTTTAGAGCCTTGCATGCCTCTGTTGAATGCCCACGCGCTGCTTCATGATAATCACACCTAGCATTTATGTCATAGTTCTTTGGGTAAAGAGGTCGTACAGGCCTGGTGGGACAAACCTCTATGAGGTTATTGCGGAGAAGATCTGGCAGTAGCTCCGTATAGGTCATGGGGATAGGAGTGAAATTGATGATCTTCTCATTCCGGTTGTAATTTCTCTGCTTAATGACTCGGTTGGACCCATAGGAATGCACCATCTAGGAATAGGCAGTAAAATGCGAATTAGCCTTTTGCTTTCTCTTTTCCTCTTGTCCAGGACCATACTCATTCAGACTCGCCACAAGATTTGGATCTAGTGCAATTTTTCCATTTCTTATGCCTCCCTCAACCCTCTATCCAATTATTACTATATCATCAAAACTCGAGGAGAAAGTTCTTATCATATGTTCATAAAATGGTGGTTGCAGAGTATTTTGAAATATGGTAGTTATCTCCTTGTCACTCAGAGGAGGTTCTACTTGAGCAATAATTTCTCTCCACCTTTGGGCATATTCTCTAAATGATTCAGACTCTTTCTTCACCATGTTCTGCAGTTGTACTCTGTCAGGTGTTAGATCTTCATTATATTCATACTGCCTTAGGAACGCATCAACCAGATCTTTCCATTGTAGATGTGCGTTCCTTCTAAGCGCATGTACCAATTTAGAGCCACGCCAGTTAAATTTATTGGAATAAGTGAATCAAAAGTTTTTCATCGTGAACATAGGCTGCCATTTTTCTGCAGTACATGGTAATGTGGCTCCTTGGGCAAGTGTTTCCCCGATATTTCTCAAAGTCTGGCAACTTGAATTTTGGAGGTATCACCACATCAGGAATTAAACATAGTTTTCTAGCATCTCCAAATTCAAAACTTCCTTCGCCCTCTATGGCTCTCAACTTCTTCTCAAGCATTTCTAGTTCACTACCGTTGTCCTTAAACTCCGCTGGTCTAACGACATAAGGTGAAGACTTCAGCTCGGGTTGTTTTGTCAATATCACGCCCGCCATGCCTGACTGGATTGTCTTCCCATGAATTATGGCAGTGTCTGCCCCAAGCTCGTCTTCTATTTCAATTGCGTTATCTTCGACCTTTTGAGTGTTAACATGTCCCAAGTCCGTTCCTGAGAGTGGAGTGTAATTTGGAGGAAGACCATAAGGAGGGAGAGTTTGTGCCTCCGATACTTTGTGTTGCGGTCGTGGTGTGCACGACTCTTCAGGGCCTTGTAAGGCATTCAGGGCCTCTAGGATTTTGATCATTTGTCCCTTCAATTGCTGGATATCGGCTTTCATCCCCTCTTGAACTTCTTCTTGGTTCTCCATTATTTTTCCATTGGTTCGTGCCCTTTAGGGTGTCTTGGAAACTTAGCCGTATTGTTATTTTTTAACTGAATTTCATTAGATGAAAAAAAATTAAGAAAAAGAAAATAAAAACGAAAGGGAAAAACAAAAACACAAAGTAACACAACTACTATAGTCAGAAATTATAAAGATGTGAAAACATTGCCAAATGTATAATCTGAAAATTAACATGAAACAAAGTCAATAGGACAGTTCATGAGACGTCCACAACATTTAAGTTCACCACAAAGGAGGTATACAAAATCACGATCAACTATCACGAGCTTTAGCCATCACATTCTTCATTTCTCTCATCAGTTTCTTGTAGTAATTAAGGAAAGTTTCAGCCTTCCCAGGTGAGTTAAAGATCGGCATTAAAGCCTTAGCATCAGCTAATAACCTAGGGACATCCTTAATGGCTTCATTAGCAAGGGAAACTAGTTGTGTGAAACTTCTCCTCCAGTTCTCTGTAACCTGCCCTTGTTCAACGATACATTCCTTCATCTGATTCATCAATTCTTGATTTTTCTTGTGTGATTCAGCCCGATGCCAACATTCCTTCTTCAGCTTCGCCACTGCTGCTTTTGCCTGTTGCTCGGCTTCGTCCAATCTAATATGCATTTTGCGCAGGTCCTCTAGTGCTTTTTCCTTATCCCTCTTAAATTTATCACACATCTGCTTCATAACACGCTCTGATATCTCAATTATACCATACTCCCGATCTTTCAAGGTTAGATCAATCTTGGCTGCTGCTAGCTTTTGCGTTTGTCTTATTAACAACTCTTCATATGCTTCATCGTTTTCCACACTATCTTGCTTAAGATTCTCATAATCACGTTGTAGATTCTGAATATTACTGGTCAACTTGATATTTTCTAGTTTCATCCGCTCTAATTCGGCCTTCAACAGTTGCACCTCCTCATCTTCTGCCTTATGAAGATGGTCATCACAATCCAGGCTAGGAGAAACTAACTTGAAAGACAACTTCACCGTCCTAACCCTTTCTGCAATCCAAAAGCTGTAAGGAATTCCCTCATCAACAGTCCGTGGTCTTGGGTCCCTTTCCGCACGAACAACGTTTCCCCAAGCATCCCTAATTTGGTGAAGCATTTCAGCAAAGGTTCCTTCCTTATAATAGATCTGCAATATGGCAAGAGATGCAGGTGTAGGTGATCCTCTCATAGGATACCCAAATTGCCTTTGTGCTAACACAAGATTGTAGTTAATGCAACACCTGATACCCATGAGGGGCACATTAGGGTACCTCCCGCAATAATATATGATTTGCGATCTTTGCTGCCAAAGGACATTCCATTTGATTTGCTCCACAATTAAACTTGCACAGAGCTGCGCCCATTCATTTGCCCATTTCATATTTGGTTTACATAGCAGTAGCTCATCCACGGGACATGTGGCATTCAATGTGTTCTCATTCACTCTAGAGACGAACCATACATACAACACTGGTAGACAACATTTCATCTTTCCTCCCTTTAGCTCATAACATTGATTAAGAGTCCCATAAACTTAAGCTAGGACAGCGGTGACTGGATTCTCAGAGCGTTCTTTGTATCCCACGAATGCGTTCATTGCGGCATGGTCGACGAAGTTCTCGATGTTAGGAAAAAGCATGACACTATAGAGGATAAGAGCCAACACATCCACAAATGTTTCCCATTTTTCCTCTTCAGCCAGACGATGCAAGTACTGCTCTAGGTATCCTTGAGGAAGGCCCCTCAATTTACCCTTGATTGTGAACTCACTTTCCAACTGCATAGGGCGTACTTTCATGGTTCTTGCTAGCTGCAAGACAGGGATATACTGCCCAAGGTAGTTGTATGGAGTTTTTCCCTTAAGAGGTATGCCTAGGATTTGCTCAAATTTCTCCACTGTTGGCACGAACTGGAAATCCCGAAAAGTGAAACATCTAAGTGGTGGATCATAGTACTGGGCTAAAGTAGTAATTTCTGATGTTTGAACTTCCACCTCTAACAGGCTTAATAAATTCCCATACTTCTTCTTGAATGCGTTCCTTTGGGTCGTATTCATTTCCTTCACCAGTTCTCTCAAACTATCCATATTAACCTCCTCTGCTTAAATGGCTATCCTTTCCTTTAAAATGCATGAACTTGAACCCCCCTTGACTTCAAATCTCATGTTAATTTCCATTTGACCTCGAAGGCTTAGTCACAAATTTATAATTTCCTAACTAGAACCAATGACAAGACCAAAAAAATGCATGAGATAAAGAAAGAAAGAAAGGATAAAGATATATATATATAAAAAGGTAAAGAGAAAAGGTGCTTGATTTTATTGTGCAAAAATGAGGATTACAAGGCTGCACACATCTCCCTTTATGCCCTAAAGGAGGTTCAGCGCTTCAGATTGAAAGTCAAGTATATGCAACCTCACAAGGATGGTCTCCTGAACCTAGAGGTCAATGGTCACTAGAGCTATGGCTCCCAACATAGTACCTCCACAACAGTCGAGTAATCAACTAGTTGTGGAGACACAAATGAAGAGAACAAACTCTAGTTGGGGTTCTCACGATAGCCAAACAGGAAGTATGTCCCAAGTGGCACCGCTACAAAACCCCTCTAATTCTATGTTGCACTCAGACCCGGGTATAGGGTCCACTCATAATTATGCATAATGTGTGTGTGTGAAGGGAGAATGCAAATGCATACCTAAACCATCACCTGCAAAACAACCAAAAAATTTTCCCAGGCAGATATAAGCATGTCATTTATCCTAGGGTTCAATATCCAACGAGCAAAGTTATTCATACGCGATTATTCAAATATCAAACATAGATAAAGAAAAGGGGAGGAAAAACATAAATAAAAACCACATTGAATTCGCGCATATAATTAAATGGCTTGACTCTCTAGCGTTCCCAATGGAGTCGCCATCTGTCGCAACCGGTGTCACGACGGGATGACGATCCAAAAATAAAATTGGGTTTTGAAAAAAGAGATTTTGGAGTAGCCACCATAGTTTATTTCAGAAAACTACGAAAAAACCATAAAGTAAGACACGGTCCACGAAAACCAGATTCTGGGTTCGGGAGTCGGTTACATGTAGGGAAGGTGTTAGCACCCTACAATGCATGCCCTAAGGCAGTACCTTTAATTAAATACGCGAATAGGATGTGGTTTTCAAAATGTTTTGGACCCGACAAGGATTAACCTTGCTCCTACGTTTTCTCATTCAAAATGAGAAATCAGGGTTACGTAGTTCTAGCAAACCATTTGGAAAATTTGTTTGGAGAATTGTTTGGAAAATTTGGATTTTTGGGAAAGTGAACCTGACAAGGACTGACCTTGCTCCCACGTATCTCCACTCTTGGTGGAGAATCAAGGATCACGTAGTTCTGGCACAAAGATTGTTAGTTTGAAGATGTTTTTAGTTTTTGAAGATTTTATATTTTTTGGCATTTTTTATGTAAAAAAAGGAGAAAGGTTTTTAGCACAAGGCCTACGCACGCGGTCGCACTTGTGCTTAAACCTTTTAAAGTAAATTTTTGTTGATTTTTTGAAAGAAGAAGAAAAATGTTTTCAGCACAAGGCCGACGGAATGGTCGCACATGTGGTTAAACCTTTTGAAATAATTTTTGTAAATTTTTGAAAGAAGATGAAAAAGGTTTTCAGCACAAGGCCGACGGAATGGTCGCACATATGCTTAAACCTTTTGAAATAATTTTTGTTAATTTTTGAAAGAAGATGAAAAAGGTTTTCAGCACAAGGCCAACGGAATGGTCGCACATGTGCTTAAACCTTTTGAAATAATTTTTGTTAATTTTTTAAAGAAGATGAAAAAGGTGTCCAGCACAAGGCCGACGGAATGGTCGCACATGTCCTCAAACCTTTTAAAAATAATTTTTGTTAATTTTTAAATATATTTTTATTTTCCTATATGTTATTAATATATTTTAAAATAAGTAGATATTAAAAAATAAAATAACAAAATAAAAATAATAATAATAACAATAAATAAATAATTAAAATAAAAAACTATAGGGTGTCTAAACCTAATTTATTTCTAATGACAGATTGGACCTAAGCCCAAGTAGAAATGGGGTGCAGTTTAGCATAAGCAGGAGTGTAGAAAAACATTATTTTTATTTGGCCCAGTGCTGGCTTAGGTAGAAAAAGAAAAAAGGATGCCTGTGAGAGAGGCAAAGCCTTATTATTATTTTATTTTATTTATTATTATTATTTTTTTATATAAAAAAAACGGCCCAGCACCCAGGCCCAAGTTCTCTAGACCTAGAAACCCTAAAGGGTTCAGATTACTCCTCCTCATTCCCATCACGCACACTTCATCTCATCAGAGACCTAGGGTCTTTCTCCCTCTCTCCGCCGCGAACCGCCTTCAATGGCGTCGCCGGTAACGACGCGTGGCGCCAGAGCCGCTGTCAACCCCGGCTTCAGGCCCCTCCTCCATTTCGTCTCGCGCTGCGCAGCCAACCACCGAGCCAACCCTGTCACTGGACCACGTTCTCCAGTCTCATCGTCGCCGACAACGGGAGACGCCACCAGGATCACGGCCGGCCACGACCTCTCCTCCCCTTCTCCTCTCTCTCGCACTAGCTCCCATTCGTCATCGCCGCGGAAACGCCAACCTCTCGTCGGACCACCACCGTGAGCAGCCACCGCACCTCCTGAAGCCACCGAGAACCCTAATCGCACAACCATGGCAACCACCACAAGAATCTCCTTCGCGTAGCAACGCCCACTCCCAAACCCAGAATCGTGTATCCTCATCGCGTAAGAGCACAAAGGGGTTTGCTACTCTTGAACCTTCACGGTGGTACGACCAACATATTCTTGTATCAGTGAATTTTTTCTGGCTCTTTTGACTTCGTCTGTTCCTTCATGATTCACCTTCAGAATGTCCCACATTTCTTTGGCTATTTTGCACTGTGAAATTCTGAAAAATTCATCCATAGTTAGTGCAGAAGCAATTACATTTCTGGCGTTAACATCATACTGTTGGGGAAAATCGGCAAGTGTACCGAGTCGCATAAGTAATATAAAATGGTAAGACCAAGTATCGTATCCTAGAGGACTCTTGGCGCTGAACAATTGTGTGAGAACATGTTTAATTAAGACTTAAAAATAAAAAGAGATCATTGAATTTGGGAAAAAATAATAAAATAAAATAAAATAAAATTGATCAATGGCAAAGGAGCACAAAGATGAACGGAGGTTGATTTATATGAGATGGGTATGTTGTTGGGGTTAGATTTCACCAAGTTCCCTCTCATGTATATAAGAATTCTTCTTTATGCATTAATACCAACGTCTCTCACTAAATTACCTAAACACGACCCCTTTATGAATAAGCCTGTCCCTAATTACCAGTTCATACAATTCCTAGCATTCCTGGTAAAAAGATGTGAAGAACAAGAGATTAAGATGACCAAGACTCATACCCTTATCTCTGATAAATATAACCCTTAGGAGTAATTCAACAAGAACCTGAATTGTAAGGAACCTCCCAGCACTTATGCATTTCATAAATCATTCTATTGTATAAGCAAGAATAAAAACGGATGAATTACTCTAACAATTAATGAAAAAGCATATGGAATTATGAATCAATTCAAATACATGAGAGTTTACAAGGTTACATCATTCCCCAACAACAAATAGAAATTAGTTCCCCATAGACATGGGAGAACTCTATGAACAATGGAAGAAAGAATGAGAATCAAAGCCTAATAATTGGGAAAAGAGTGTATTGCTATGCTCTTCTCTACCAGGGATACAAAACCTAGAGCCCCAAGGTCCTTTAAATAGTGTCAGAGGTATGCCAAAACAGGATTCAGTCCAAAAGAATTGAAACAGAGCAGAAACAGGGCCCGGTCCATGAAAGTCTACGCCTAGGCATCTAGGGAGACCGCCCAGGTGGTCAGAAAGGGTCATGTAAGGCCCAGGCGACGAAATTGAATGCCCAAGCTACGAAGCCCCGCCGCCCGGGTGATAACGGTCTAAAAACCGTTATTTTCGTACTTGAAATTCACATCAAAACACACCTTTATGACTCAGAAACTAGCTTGAAATCACACATTTTGTCTTAGTTAGAGAGAAATAGAGTCAAAGTGGGTTTTCTGGGTTTTATGCTTGGTTTTCCCTTGTGTTGTCAGGAATTATCAGGGTTTGATGAAGGAAGTGAAGGAAGAGAAGTGTTGGATGCAAAAGAAGATGGAAGAAGGCACCAAAGAAGAGCCGCACCTACCGCTGAGCAATAAATCCACCGCTGAGCGGTGGCCTCAACAGTAGCAACACTACCAGACACCTAGATGTGAGTGTTGAGGGGTGGACTCAAGGACCGAACCTACCGCTGAGCGATGATCCCACCGCTGAGCGGTGTACTTATGGGCGTGGGCCATAATTCTGTTATTTCTTTAAATTATAAATAGATCCCAGACGAACTAGAGGGATAATCTTTTGACGGAGAAAGACGACAGAACACTCTTTACACTCCTTGGAGGCAACTTTTGGATGCGAAAGCTCCGATATACCAAATCTAGGGTTTATGTTTTCATTCTTTCCATTCAATTCATATAATTTCACCATGACAATGGTGAACTAAACCCTTTGTTGTTGGGGAACGATGTAATCCTTTTGAAACTCTCTTATACCAAAGTTCTTATTTTATTCATATACTTTCGTTATGAATAGTTTAAGTTTTCTTCTCTGAATTTAAAGCTTGCATTGTTTAACTCATTCAGTGTCATGATTATTGATTTTGTCGATATGAGAATATACGGGGAAATCTAGACATGAGGAGAATTCTCTTGATTATGAAATATTACCTAGGAATAGGAATAGGACGGTCAATTGCTTTAAGCTTCTATCATTAATGCGTGACTAATAACTAGGGAGACTAGGAATAGTAAACTAGTAATTGGGAATAGGCTCTCTTCGCCGAGGAATCGAGTTTAGAGTAAATTAGAAAGTTGCATGAACATTGATAACAAAGTTGAATTTAATAAGAATAGTAGATATAGGAGGGTGGACATGAACGTCTAGGCCTAAGAGTCCCTTGGGAAACGATATTCGGACTTACCATTTATTTATTACTTGATACAATTTGGTACACTTGCCAGGGTGTTAACAAGTTTTTGGCGCCATTGTCGGGGACTCATTGGTTTAACTTTTCAAGTAGTGTGAATTTGATTAAATTTGACTTGATTTTTATTTTTGGTTTTGTTTTTATTGAATATTTTTATAAGAGTGCTTTTTAGGGTTTTTGTTTCTTGTGTATGCAGGAAGCGAGTCACACTAGAAGCAAGAAAGATCAACCTCTTCTCGAAGGATTAAGTGAAAGGAGGGGGAAGAAAGTTAGAAAACCATCTAGAGAATTATTCCCCCCTCATGAAGAACTTTTGCAACCTTCACCAGAGGCATCTACTCAAAACACAGAAGAGATGGCAGAAGGATCTCCTAGACGCACTTTAGCTGATGCATCCAATGTGGTTGGCCCTTAAAGCTTTAACAATATTGCCATGCCGAAGGAAAAAAAATTGAACATGGTGATGAATCCTGCGTTGATACATCTAGTGCAAAGCAACCAGTTTAATGGACTGTCAAATGAAAGTCCATATGATCATATCACTACATTTAATGAGATATGCAATACAGTGAAGATCAATGGAGTGTCAGATGACATGATCAAACTCAGCTTGTTTCCTTTCTCATTGGGAAGCAATGCTAAGCTTTGGTTGAATTATTTTCCCGAAGGAAGCTTTACCACCTAGGAGGCTGTGGTGTCTAAATTCCTGAGTAAATACTTCCCACAGTCCAAGATCAACAAAAGAAAGATGGAGATTTCTTCATTCGGACAAGGCATGGAAGAAACCCTAGGTCAAGCGTGGGATAGATTCAAAGGTTTGTTGAGAAATACGCTTGTACATGGTTTTGATAAGACAAAATTTGTTCTCACGTTCCTTGAAGGTCTTGGTACACAGTCCAAGCTTATGTTAGATGCCTCAGCTAGAGGCAATATCAAGAGAAAGACTACTGAAGAGGCCTATGAGTTGATTGAAAACATGGCTACAAGCGATAATGAAACTCAAAGTGAAAGGGGCGTGACAATTCATAGGAGGGGAGTTCTCCAATTGCCCGCTGAAGATGCATTACTAGCTTAGAATAAAATCCTAACTCAGCAACTTGATACCTTCTCAAAGGTCATTGCTCAACTGCATAAGGAGATGAGGAATGTTTCACAAGCTCAACAAAACTCCGTGATTTTTGTGGTGGTGATCATATTAATGGTCAATGTGCCTGCCCTGAAGAAACTCAAGAAGAAGCGAACTACATGGGCAACCGGTTTCAATACCGTCAGGGTAACTTTAACCAAGGTAGCTACAACCAAGGTTGGAAGAATCACCCAAGTATTGGGCAAAGCCAGAGTAATCAATCTGGAAAAACTAGAGGCCAATTTAACAGACTGCAGCAACCATTATTATGGCAGCAGGTGGCTAGTTTGACTGAGCATGTCAGAAGCTTTAATGAGAAATTTGAAAAATTCTTGAAGGTGTATGACTCTCATTATAAGAGTCATGAAGCTAATTTCAGGAATTTAGAAATTCAAATTGGCCAGTTATCTCAAAGGGTGGAAGTTGCTGAGAAGAATCAATTTAGGGTTAATACTGAAGTTAACCCTAGAGAAGATTGTAAAGTTGTTGTGAGCATAGATGAGAAAGGAGTAGAAAAAGAAATGATTGCGTTAGAGAGTAGTGAGGATGAGGATGAGAAGATGGAAGAAAAAAAATTGAAAAAGAAAAAATTGAAAAAAATGAGAGTGATCTTCCTTACTTGAGAGGAGAAGAGAGAAAGGAGTGTAATTGTGGGCACTTTAGAGAAATTTTTAATCAGATGAAGATCACTATGCCTTCAATCAAAGCACTCCACCAACTTACTGTCTATTCCAAGCGCATAAAGTATTATCTTGGAGAAATTATAGATCTTGAAGAGGAAGACATGGAGAAAAGGGAAGGTTGTATTCGCCCTCTGAAGAGGGAGGACCCTCCAAAAATGAAGGATCCAGGAAGTCTTACTATCCCATGTGCCATTGGAAATGTTGATGTAGGGATCACTTTACTTTATTCTGGGTTAGGTATTAATTTGATGCCCCTTTCTATGCTGAAAAAGATTGGTGGGTTAACATTGAAGCCATCCAATATTTATGTGGTTGTGGCGGATGGATCCTCAAAGAGACCTTATGGTGTGGTGGAGGATGTGGTGATTCGTGTTGAATACCTTGAATTCTTGGTCGATTTTGTTGTGATAGAGATGAAGGTCGATGAGATGGTTCCGTTGATTCTTGGAAGGTCATTCATAAAAATGGCCAAAGTGGTCATAAGTGTCCATGACAAGATGGTTATACTAAAAGACCAAGAACACAAGTTAATCTATAGTCCCTCTAAAGAGAAGCAGAAGCGAATACAAAAGAGGGCTAAATATAAACCCTCAAAGAAAGATGCAGCAGTTAATGGACCTAAATGTGCTAATAAAGGTAATAATTGTAATGTCATGCAGGTACATGAAAAGGAAGATGTTGATAAAGGTGGCATAGTCCACGATGACTTGGAAGATGCACCATTCCAGATTGGTTCACACGTGAAATACAAGAAAAAAAAGTGGGTGGTGAAACGTTATAGAAAGAATGGAGTGATGGAAATTGAAGCTCCATATTCCAGGATAATCAAGAAGGTGGACTATGCGCAATTGAAGAGTTGGTGGGATGAGGAAGACACTAACATGGAAAAAGAGGCGTGAGCTCTCACTGGGTCAAGTTAGTGACATAAAAAGAGCGCTTACTGGGAGGCACCCCAGTGATCCATGAACAATATTTTTGTACTCTAAATTTTTAAATCTTGGTGATGTAAATATGAACAATTTTTAAATTTTGTGTATTGGGTAGCTTCTACTGAGGGAAGCTAAAAAATTTAGGTACTCACTGACGGGTACAAGAAGGTACACCTACTGAAGGGTGTTGGAAAGATATGCACTTACTGAAAAGTGATAGAGAGGTTTGGGTCAGGCTCGTGACGTTAAACAAGCGCTTGCTGGGAGGCACCCCAGGATTATGTTTCTTATCTTTTAATTTTGTTTTGTAATTTGAATTCTTAGTATAGGTTTGCTTCTGTTGAGTAGTATAGGGTAATTTACTTGGTCTGAAACTTTTCTGTTGTGATGGTTTGACTACTTGCTTGCATGAGATTATTGCTTGAGGATGCTTGCTACTGAATGATGATTGAGATTGCCATATGCTGATATACAAGTGAAGTGTTCAATAGCTATGTGAACAAATGCATTATGACTTGTGACTGTGATTATGATGCTTAGTAGGGTATTTGATTGAATGATTGGAATAAGCTTGTGTGAGGTATTTGAGCTCCAGAGTTCTTATTGATATATTTGTTATCTATGTGAAAGCATGAATGATTTTGCCTTAGTTTCTGTGATTGATTGAATTGCATGCATGTGTCATATATGATCAAGGCCGTTTTTGAAAAGCCCTTTTCTAAGCCAAAAATTTCGTCCCACACAAAAAAGGAATATTTTATGTTCTACCCTTTTTGAACCTAAGCCTTAAACAGGATAAAAACCCTTGCTTTGAAAATCTTTGCCTTGAGTTAGGTTGAGAAATATTTTCGGGTATTGTTAAAGGTTCAAGTTTGAGGTTGTGGGAGAATTGAAAAAAGAAAGAAAAAGTTAGGCATTGAGCTAATGTGTTGAATGAAAATGCATGATAAAAAGATAGAAAAGATAAGAAAAAGAAAAAGCATGAGACGAAAAACTGAATGTGAAGAAAATGGGAAGTTGGGAACGAGTGAGATTGGTAAAAAGAGAGTTTTTTCTTGAACCATGATTATGTGAATAACTCTCTTAACTCAAGGATTTTGTCATCTAGAAAACCAATTTTCCTTGTTAGCCCAACCACATTATAAGCCTTGGAAAAAGTCCTTGTGATGACATGTATATGTGATGATGTTTGATTGTGGTAAATGAATGACAATTTTGTTCTATGTGACTTGTAAATAGTAAAGGGATGGAGTAACCTTTTTAAACACTTGAGTGATTGAGTGAAACACTTTGTCTAGAGAGGTAGAATTCATGAATTCATGATTATATCTATGCTCAGCTAATTACTCATTCATGAGAATAACATCTGTTGGATTGTATGTGATTTTGAAGAACACTATGATGGTTTGATTTGAAGCATATGTGCATCTGGATTGAATTCATTGGATAAGCTAATTTGAGTGATAACTTTTCTTGAACTATGATTTTGAAAAGGTTGAACCATTGTGATGAATTGTGGAAGATTGGGTTGCATTGTGTTTGCTTGAGGACAAGCAAAGTTCTAAGTTTGGGGTTGTGATAACGGTCTAAAAACCGTTATTTTCATACTTGAAATTCACATCAAAACACACCTTTATGACTTAAAAACTAGCTTGAAATCATGCATTTTGTCTTAGTTAGAGAGAAAGAGAGTCAAAGTGGGTTTTCTGGGTTTTATGCTTGGTTTTCCCTTGTGTTGACAGGAATTATCAGGGTTTGATGAAGGAAGTGAAGGAAGAGAAGTGTTGGATGCAAAAGAAGATGGAAAAAGGCACCAAAGAAGAGTCGCACCTGCCACTGAGCGGTGGCCTCGACAGTAGAAACACCGCCAAGCACCTGGATGTGAGCACTGAGGGGTGGACTCAAGGGCCGAACCTACCGCTGAGCGGTGATCCCACCGCTGAGCGGTGTACTTATGGGCTTGGGCCAGAATTATGTTATTTCTTTAAATTATAAATATATCCCAGACAAACCAGAGGGATCATCTTTTAACGGAGAAAGACGACATAACACTCTCTACACTCCTTGGAGGCGGCTTTTGGATGCGAAAGCTCTAATCTACCAAATGTAGGGTTTATCTTTTCATTCTTTCCATTCAATTCATATAGTTTCACCATGACAATGGTGAACTAAACCCTTTGTTGTTGGGGAACGATGTAATCCATTTGAAAGTCTCTTATATCAAAGTTCTTATTTTATTCATAAACTTTCGTTATCAATAGTTTGAGTTTTCTTCTCTGAATTTAAAGCTTGCATTGTTTAACTCATTCAGTGTCATGATCATTGATTTTGTCGATATGGGAACGTACGGGGAAATCTAGACATGAGGAGAATTCTCTTGATTATGAAATATTACCTAGGAATAGGAATAGGACAGTCAATTGCTTTAAGCTTCTATCATTAATGCGTGACTAATTACTAGGGAGACCAGGAATAGTAAACTAGTAATTGGGAATAGGCTTTCTTCGCCGAGGAATCGGGTTCAAAGTAAATTAGAAAGTTGCATGAACATGATAACAAAGTTGAATTTAATAAGAATAGTAGATATAGGAGGGTGGATTAGGATGAAATCGTAAACCCCAACAATACCATTCATCCATATCTTTATTTGTCAATTGATCAAGCTTTTGCATTTGCATGTTTATTTTAGTTTTCGCTTTATAAACACAAAATTCATTCTTTATTCAAGTCTTAAGAAATCAATTCACATGAATGTCTAGGCCTAAGAGTGCCTTGGGAAAAGATATTCGGACTTACCATCTATTTATTACTTGATACGATCTGGTACACTTGCCAGGGTGTTAACAAGTTTTTGGCGCCGTTGCCGGGGACTCATTGGTTTAACTTTTCAAGTAGTGTGAATTTGATTAAATTTGACTTGATTTTTATTTTTGGTTTTGTTTTTATTGTATATTTTTATAAGAGTTCTTTTTAGGGATTTTGGTTCTTGTGTATGCAGGATGCGAGTCACACTAGAAGCAAGAAAGATCAACCTCTTCTCGAAGGATTAAGTGAAAGGAGGGGAAGAAAGTTAGAAAACCATCTAGAGAATTATTCCCCCCTCATGAAGAACTTTTGCAACCTTCACCAGAGGCATCTACTCAAAACACAGAAGAGATGGCAGAAGGAGCTCCTAGACGCACTTTAGCTGATGCATCCAATGTGGTTGGCCCTCAAAGCTTTAACAATATTGTCATGCCGAGGGACTAAATATTGAACATGGTGATGAATCCTGCGTTGATACATCTAGTGCAAATCAACCAGTTTAATGGACTGTCAAATGAAAGTCCATATGAATCTATCATTCAATAACAACTTTTTTTCTTTTTCCCAGCTTTCCCTTGCAGTATGCTTTTTTTTTCTGTTGATTTTTCTTTTCTTTTCTTTTTTTTGCCTTTGCTTTTCACTTGCCTTTTGTTTTTATTGCTCACTGCATAGAGAAGTGGGTTGTTACCTGGCAACCCCAAACTTGAACCTTTATCAAAACCTCATCAAATGTTCTCAACTTAACTCAAGGTAAAGATTTTAAAAAAGTGTTTTCAAAACATTCACAAGGTTCAAGGTTCAAAGGTTAAAACAAATTGTTCTCTTTTGAGTGGGCAAAAATCATATGAAGGCCAAAAGAATAAGGGATAACAAAAGATGGCCGTGATCATATGAAACTTGCAAGCAAGTAGTCAATCACAAAATATTTGGGCAAAATCATTAATGCTTCCAAAGTAATAGCAATTATTCACAAGAAAACTCTTAAGCCCAATTCTCACACAGGTAGACTCACAAGTCCCAGAATTTAGAAAAACACCCTGCTCAGTGTCAATCAAATTTTACCTCAAGCACCTTTTTCATACATTGTGAGCCATCACCTGTATATTATCACATCATGCATCATCTCAACATCAATCAATACCCCAGAAATTAAAAAGAAAAGTGTAGAAAACTGGGTTGCCTCCCAGCAAGCTCTTCTTTAACGTCACTAGCTTGACCTAGTCTTTCTCAGCATAGCATCCATTAGTAGATGCTATCAGTCACATAACACCCATCAGTAGATGCTAATATTTCTTATCTTCATTGGTATCCCTCAGTAGATACCAATATTTGTCATCTTCATTGGCATCCATTAGTAGATGCCTAATCAGCTAACATCCATCAGTAGATGTCTAGTCACTGTCCTCTTCCATAGCAACATCCATCAGTAGATGTTGTAGAAGCATCCATCAGTAGATGCTATCATTACTGCCATCAGAAGTAGCATATAACCTAAAAAAAGAACTCAAACACACAAAAACAAACTCAAACCCAAATCACACAAATAATAAATTAAAAATAAATAAATAAAATAAAATAAAATAAAATAAAATAAAATAAAACAAAATAAAAGATAAAAGAAAAATTCAGAAACTGGGTTGCCTCCCAGCAAGTGCTTCTTTAACGTCACTAGCTTGACCCAATAAGCTTAACCAGTAGCGTGGTTCAGTAGACGCCTGATGATATGCAGCTGCCTGGTGCCTCAATTGTTTCCTTTTTCTGGACATTTTCTTCTCTTTGTTGAATTTCTTCAGGAATTTAATATACCCAAGAGCTTGTTGCTGTGTCCTAATCGCAGGAAGTTTAACCTCAAATTTCTTGAAGACTCCCATGAATCGCTCCAATTGTTTTCCTTTCTTCTTCCTGTATTGTTTCTTTGAGTGAGGAAGGGGTTTTTCATATGATTCTTTCTTTTTGCTTTCTTCCTTCCCCTCCCTCTTTTTCTTTTCTTCCCTCTCTTTTTCCTCCTTGGGACACTCCTTAAGGCACAAAGGACTTTTCTCAATTTTTTTCTTTTCTCTCTCAACCTCTTCTTTTTCTTTCTCTTCTTCTTTCTTTTCTTCTCTCTCACTCTCTTCTTTTTATTTCTCTTCTTCTTTCTCTTTTTCACTCAAGCTTTCTTCTTCTTCTCTCTCTATTTTTCTCTCAGCCTCTCTCTTTTCTTTTTTCTCTTCCTCTATTTTTCTCTCATCTAAAACCTTGTCACTTTTGTTGACAACATCCTTGCATTTCTCTTTGGGGTTCATGTTGTCCTTGATATAATTCAACTTTTGAATTATGAACTTACACTGCGCCTCTATCCTTTCAGATGTTGCTTGAGTGCTTTCCCGAATTAAGAGAGATTCCTGCTTGAGCTGTTTGAGAGCCACCTCAAGCTTGTTGGCTTGCGGTGGTCTAGTGAGTAGTCCACCAGCTTGCCCAAATTGACTTTGATTCATGCTTGAGTGAGTTTCCCACCAGTGGTTGAGATTACCTTGGTAGAATTGAGTGCCCATATAGTTAAATTATTGTTTGAATTGCATCCTACAAGCATTAGACACAAAACCCTAGGAAACATTGTTATTACAAAAACAAAAATAAACAAAACAAAATGCCAAAAATAAAAAAAGAAAAATAAAAATATGAAAAAGAAAAATAAAAATAAAATACGAAAAAGAAAAATAAAATACAGTCAAAGTTAATCAAGAATCACACAAATAGAGTAGCTTAAACCGTGAGTCCCCGACAACGGCGCCAAAAACTTGTTGGGGCAAATCGCCAAGTGTACCAAGTCGCACAAGTAATATAAAGTGGTAAGACCAAGTATCATATCCCAGAGAACTCTCGACGCTGAAAAGTTGTGTGATAACAAGATTAATTAAGACTTAAAAATAAAAAGAGATCATATGATTTGGGCAAAAATAATAAAATAAAATAAAATAAAATTGATCAATGGCAAAGGAGCATAGAGATGAACGGAGGTTGATTTATATGAGATGGGTATGTTGTTGGGGTTAGATTTCACCAAGTTTCCTCTCATGTATATAAGAATTTTTCTTTATGCATTAATGCCAACGTCTCTCACTAAATTACCTAAACCTGATCCCTCGGTGAATAAGTCTGTCCCTAATTACCAGTTCATACAATTCCTAGCATTCTTGGTAAAAAGATGTAAAGAACAAGAGATTAAGACGACCAAGACTCATACCCTCATCCCTGAGAAATATAACTCTTAGGAGTAATTCAACAAGAACCTGAATTGTAAGGAACCTCCCGACACTCATGCAATTTATAAATCATTCTATTGTATAAGCAAGAATAAAAACAAATGAATTACTCTAACAATTAATGAAAAAGCATATGGAATTAAGAATAAATTCAAATACATGAGATTTTACAAGGTTACATCATTCCCCAACAACAAATAGAAACCAGTTCCCCATAGACATGGGAGAACTCTATGAACAATGGAAGAAAGAATGAGAATGAAAGCCTAAGAATTGGGAAAAGAGTGTATTGCTATGCTCTTCTCTGCCAGGGATACAAAACCTAGAGCCCCAGGGTCCTTTAAATAGTGTCAGAGGTGTGCCAAAACAATATTCGGTCCAAAAGAATTGAAACAGAGAAGAAACAAGGCTCGGTCCAGGAAAGTCGACGCCAAGGCGTCTAGGGAGACCGCCCAGGTGATCAGAAAGGGTCATTTAAGGCCCAAGCGTCGAAATTGAACGCCAAAGCTACGAAGCCCTGCCGCCCTGGCGGTGGATGTCGATTTTGCTCACCCAAGTTGCGGCTCTGGTCGCCCAAGCTTCGTGTTTTCCTTCCTTCAGGTGCCTTTTTATGCCCTTCTGAGCTCTATCTTCTTGGCTTTTCATCTCTTCTTCCAGTATTTCCTCAATCTCTGTCAAAACAAGGGAAATTTGTCATAAATCCATTAAAATCAACCTCAACTCTCTTATTCACTCAACTTAATGCAAAATGTATGAGTCCAAGCAAGTTTGTAAGTGAAAAGGGTGCTTTTAGTATCAAAATCACATCACAAATAACAGTGTTTTAAACCGTTATCACATCCTTTGCTCTACGGTTTTCATCATGAGTCCACTCAGAAAAAAATTTTAAAACAAATTTTCCATTTACAACATGAGTAGGCTCATATGGACCGTTTAAGGTTGCATCCCAAACACCTTTGTCCACAGATTCAAGAAAGATTTGCCTCCTGATTTTCCAAAAAGCATAGTTTTCACCAGCAAATAGTGGTGGTCTATTTGTTGATACACCTTCACCAAAGGTTTGAGAACAAAAAGCCATTTTTCAGGACTAGTCGACTTAAAGAAAAGATAATCGACTTGTTTTTCAAATATCTTATGAAAACCAGCTCTGGTGCTAAGTGTTAAGCATAGAGTCTTTTTCAAATATTTTTCACAAAAGGATGTTCTTTGAAAACTTTCTTGAAACGCAAGGAAAAAGATTTTTAAGTGCAGCGGAATAAGGTTGACTAAGTACAGAATGAAGTCGACTTGAATGTAAAAGTGTAGGGATAAGACAAATCAAACCTGATTTTTATACTGGTTCGGCCAACCTGCCTACATCCAGTGTCCTTCCAATCACAAGAAGCAAATGCACTATAATGATCAAGTTTTTTACAACAATGCTTTTATAGCGACAACACGTCAAAAATAGAAAACACCTCTCTAACCCTCTAATCAAAATATAGGCATATAACAAAAAAGACCAGCAGCAAGAATCCCCACTCTTGTTGTCTTCAACCCTTTGAGCAACCCCTCAAAGTCAAGAACACAACACGTCCTCTTCCTGTAATCACAACAGGGCAACAAGCCAATCTTCAAAAGATTGGTAATCCTAATCACACAGTTAACACCCAAAGTGAAGATTGATCAGACTGTCACAACACAGAAATCTTGCTCTTCAAGTAATCACAAAAGATGAACACCACGATATTCTTCTTGGATTCTTGGAGCTTTTCTAGGTTCTGTAAGAGATCACTAATCTGAAAGAAATCACAAAAATTGTTAGAATCACTTAGTTATCTACAGAATTCAAATTCGCGTCTATTTATAGTTTTTCACAATTTTGAAGCTCTCAAGTTAACTTAGCTACTAATGCAGTTGAATGTAACATGATAGTTATATCAGTTAGTAGCAGTCAAAGCAAATAATTGATTACACAATTAATGCAATTGATTCTCAATTAAAGCTTGGTCAATTAAATTAAAAATATAGTCGTTAGACAGATTATGTCAAGCATTAACAAAATTTCAAAACATAACAAACTTAGTCAAATGGCTTGCGCGCATAGTCGACATTGAAATAGTATAATGCATAGCTTTTAAAAACTTTCTCTTCAACAAATCTCACAGCACACTTTGAAAAAGTTTGTGCAAAGCCACGAGTTTTAATCGACTTACTTCATAATGAAGTCGAATTAAAACTGTTGTTTTGACAAACAATTAAAGTTCAACAAAAGTGCATGTGGTTTTTCTATTCCAAAGCATTTGTCATGCATTCACAGATAAAATCTCATATATAACATAGTGAAATGCAATGATCATCACAGAAACAACAAAGACATGTTCTCATATAATCATAATCATGAAAGCAATGAACATGTAACACATATACACATGTGTTATTAATTATGTGTTGTCATCATCATAAACCAGTGCTCCACTATCAACAATCTCAACAATCTCCCCCTTTTTTGATGATGCACAACAATCTCCCCCTTTTGTGATTTCGATTTTTCTTTCTTTCTTAATTTGTTCTAGAGCCTTTATTAAGTTTCGTTTGAGTGCTTGTTGTTATTCCATTCCTGTTCCATTTGAATTCCTCATTCTTGGCTTCTAAGTTGTCAAAATTCAAAGAAATTGGTTTGCTGAATTCTGGTGGAGTATGATAAATATGTTTGGTGATGTTTGATTTGGTTTTTGGAGGTTTATGACATTTGTTTGAGGCATTCAAAGGCAAAAACATGTACCTACTAAGGTAGCTTATTATTACTTATGAGATCTATAAAGAAGTTCTAAACTTTAAGAAGTAGATTTAAGTGTAATTTGTTGTGAATTATTAGTCTCCGTTAAGTACTGAAATCTTGGACGTACTATTCTTCTAACTAAGTTTGACAGTTTGTACTTGCTATTCCTTTCTAGATACTATTAGCTAATGCTTAAACTGTTGTTATGCTTATTAAATTAATGGAACAAAATCTAATGACTAAACCTAAATACACTTCTATTTGATGTGTTAGGGTGAGTTTTTAAAGGAGTTATAATTGTGGCCAGAAGGGGAGGAAGAGAGTCTACAGAGAAGAATTTAGAAGGAAAGGAAAGCGAAGGCGAAGGTATGGTGACCTAAACTGAAATTGCATGATTATATGTGCCATTGCTATTTATTTTTATTCTTGTTTCATGAATTTTATCTTGTTCTAAAATGTTGTGAATGTTGACTTTGAATGTTAAGTTATGTTGATTGGTCAAAATTTGCAAAATGCACTAAACTAGCCTAAGAAACTACAAAGAAATTATCCTAACAAGTTTAGAATGGTAAAACCTAGCTAATTAGAAACTCACACTACAAAAACAATCTAGAACTCAAAATATGACACCCTAGAACCTAAAACTATTTACTAGAATAGGCTAAAAGTGGTCATAATGCATAGTGTATTAAAGTACTAACCAAAACAGTAAAAAAACTATCTACACAAGTTTTAAAACATAAAAGAAAGATGAAAATGAGGGCACAATTTGAAAATACTAAGAAATACAAGATTTGACTATTGAGGACCTAAAATTACACTACTTAAAACCTGAAAAGTGTAATAAATAGGTGACAATTTCAAATTTGACCTAAAGAACCTAAGAATGTGTGATGTTCTTACAAATACCTGCATGCAATTTAGTATGTCAAACCATAGTATTTGAGCGATTTTTGGAACTTGCAAAGTGAATCTGAGTTGCAGTTCTGTTTTGTGCCTAATTAGAGTTTAAACAAGTGTATTTTGGTGAATTAAAACTGTTGAAATGATTAGGAAAGTGTCAGAATGGCTTAGGCACAAAATCACTTCCAAAACCACCAATTTTGAGTCAATTTTGGGAAGTAGAAAGGTGATTTTGAGTAGCAGTTTGGTTTTGAGTTAAATTTCAGTTTGAACATGTTTCAGTTCATCAATCAAAGTTGTTGAAGTGGTTAGTATTTATCTAGAGTTGCTGTTGTGTAATTTTGAATCTTAAACCATCAGTTTTTGGGTCTTTGTTTCAGTCCAACTTTTGCATTTCTGAATCTGTTTGGCATTTAGACCATGGTTTATTTATTCTATACTAGACTGTTTAAACTGAGCTTACTTTAAAGTCATGGATTTGTATGTATTATATATCCATGTTTTTGTTGTGCTGGTGTGACTTATTGATCACAATAAATGTTTACTGTATTTCATGTATATGTTGTATGTTGATGTATATAATATTGTATGTTCCTGTATATTGTATGTTCATTTATTAGGCTACAACTTGATTAAGTTAAGTAGTCATTTAAAATCCTATGGTACTACACACATTCTCAATGAAATGAGAAGGGTAAAAGTTGTATAAACACTTAGAACCTACAAAATATGTGGAAGTACTCTATAAAAGAGAACTTTAGTAATAATAAGTTGTCTCCCCCAAATTTAATAAACAGCCCCTTAGGATGTCTAAGGAATTTTAATATTGAGAACTTCTCTTTGCATGCCCTTATTGTATGCCTATGACAATAATGGTCAAATTACCTTCCATGTTCGACTTAAGTAGTAATATGTTTATTATTTATGTCACATGGAGTGTTGTTGTTTTGGCTAAGTTTTTCTTTTTTTGGCTTGTCACAGAACATGGCCTATTTTCCCGACCACCGTGGATAGATGTACGATTGTTGTTATAGCGAAAGGAGAGGTTTGGAGGAAGCTTTTGTCATTGGAGTTGAAGAGTTTGTGGAGACGTCTCGACGATATCAATATTATGCTCTTGTTTAACTGATGTTGAATCCAACTCTGCTCATGTCCATGTCTTAATCAATTGCAGTGATGTTAAGTCGTACCTTGAGTATGTCATCATCGAACTCTTACCTTTGCAGTGGTTAAATTGTTATACACTTATTCATTTCATTTGTACCAGCTCATTTCTTGTGGCTGAGCAAGTCGCAGAAGGAAATGCTTCTGCTAGAATACACTCAGAGTTTCCTCAATGGTTCATAAATCAGGTCCGTACTTTTTCCTATGTTTTGAGAAAGGTTAATTTGACTCTTGCTTTAAAATTTTGATGGTATCTTTTTAGGTTTTTAATCAGGCATTAACTCCCACAATTTAAGAATTACGACATCTCTCCAATTGGCCAATGAAATATGTGAAAGAATGGCACTTACTTCACCAATGGTTACAAATTCCATACACATGAATGGTCTAAAGGAAAGAAAACAACAAATTGTGGTGTGTACGTCAAGGGCCTTACAGAGGGTTGTTATCATGATTTCTACAACATCATTCATAAAATATATGAGCTAGAGTACAACAACGCTACTTCTCCAAATAGAGTAGTACTTTTTTATTCTGAATGGTTTGATCCTTCTAGAGCTGGTACTAGGGTGGGTCCTAGGTTTAACTTTGTCGAACTCCACCTGAGATTAAGATATTGACCGTTTGATCCTTTCATTCTACCCACTAATGTCAGACATGTTTATTATGTGTCATATCCACCATTCCACAATATTGACAAGCGTGGTTGGGGTATTGCAATACAAAGCAATCCTAGAGGTCGCATCGACTCAAATGAGGTTGAGGAAGATGTCGCCTACCAACTTGACCAAATGTCACAAGCACAAGAAATTATTGAAGTTGAATGTATAACCGCATTGCACGACCCTGATGGTGATGGAGATGAATTAGAAGCACCAATACAAGGAGATGATGATGATGATGATGATGAAGAAGAAGAAGAAGAAGATGATGATGATGATGATTAAGATCATGACGACGACAACGACGACGACGACGATGACGACGACGACGACGATGACGACGACGACGACGACGACGACGACGATGACGACGACGATGATGATGATCATGATGATGATGAAGAAGAAGAAGAAGAAAATGATGATGATGATGAAGAAGAAGAAGAAAATGATGATGATGATGATGATGAAGAAGAAGAATAAGAAGAAGAAGATGAAGATCATGATGATGATGATGATGAAGAAGAAGAAAATGATGATGAAGAAGAAGAAAATGATGATGATGATGATGAAGAAGAAGAAGAAGATGAAGATCATGATGACAGTGATTGAATGTTGGACATCTATTGTAGCAAATTTAACTGTCATTTCAAAAGCATTCCAATTGAGTTAGCAAAATACCATCTTAAAAGTTGTATACAACTATTTTACATTCACTTTAATTTGTATTGATCCTTCCTTAGTCTTTTCTATTGTTTCACCTTATTTACAACCATTTCAATGCAATAATGACAAGAGAAGGTTCAGAATGTCATGATAAAGAAAAAAGGGTAGGAAGGCCTAAAAGGAGGCAACGACAAGCACCAAAGTATGCACTTAGGGTGCCTGTTACACTACCTACCACTGTTGCCCCCGGTCCATCATCCATGGGGCCTCCTCCTACCCTTGCAGTGCACCCTCCTCCTACCCCTGCAATACACCCTTCTCCTACCCCTGTGATTATTACCCTCACTCCTACCCCTATGATTGTTACCCCCACTTCTCACCCTGTGATTATTAGCCCCGCTCCTCCCCTGGCCGAGTGCTAGGTCGATGTCGTTGGTGGGAAGAAAAGGGGATGAGTGTACGGTGTAGGACAATTGCTATAAATTATACAACATCAAGAGGAGCTACTCTAAAGCACCAACCTTCTTCTTCCATCATTACTGCTGACGAGGCCATCGAGCGCTTGACGCAGCTACTACAACAACGTGACCAGGAAAATCGTTTGATAGAAGAATATCGTGACTTGAGAAACGAGTTTACAAACTTCAAGTCCCCGGTCATGAGAGCGTTGCCTAATGCTTCAAACATTCATTCCATTGTCCCTTTGACCCAACTACAACCCTCCCGTCACCCGTCGTCCCTCAGCAACCCACATCAGTCCAGCCCACATCAGTCAAGTCCACACCAGTTATGCCATCTACAGAGCAACATGATGATGAAGATGATTCTGATGATGACTATGTAGGTTATTAGTTTTATTTTGTTATTGAACATAGTTGTTAGAACATTTTGATGTTAGAAAATTATGATTCTGTTACATTATATTTGCTCATGTCTAGATGATATTGTTTTATGTTTCATGTTTCATTTATAAATACATGTTCTTAAATTTGAACAATACAAATGATGTTATATTATTGTTTTTTTCATCAATGATTGGATGATTTTGGGATGAATATTATGGAGGTCAGTCTTTGGTTTGAAAATGTTATGCAGGTCTGTCTGTGCTGTGAACATTTTATGCAGGTTTGTTTGGTTAGATAACAAATACAAATGTGACTTAGTTTTGGCTTAATCTTATCGAAGGATTTACTGAAGGCTTTCACCCTTTGGTAATTACCGAAGAGTTTCGCCCTTCGGTAATTACCGACTACCTTTGGAAAGCCTTTGGTAATTACCGAAAAATAAAGACTGTCAGTAATTATTAACGATAAAAGATTTACCGATAATAATCTAGCTGTCGCTAAGCCGTCGGTAATGCCATTTCTTTTTGTAGTTAAAAAAACTAGTGTTTTTCAAACTGAAAATCACTAATAACTAGTAATTATTATTTATCTAATTTATATATATATATATATATATATATATATATATATATATATATTTGAATAAATTTGACATTACAATCAAATTTTGGAGTGCAGAAAGAAAAATTGGAAATGCGAAAAAACCCCTCACAAGCAAACAAGTACCATAACCTACCATTTATTATTTAAGCTATTCTTTCTTACACTGGATCAAATTTCTTCTTCTACTCATGAAAAGGCTTACGAAGAAATGTTTATTTTTATTTTTTTTAATAAGAGGGAGTGAATGTGTTTTGGAAAAACAATTCCAAAATTAGCATACACTGCTTCTCTATCCACTGGTTATGAACGTGCTGAGGTATACGTATACATGGTTTTTCTTATATCTCCTACGTACATGCATATAGTCATAGTATCTGGTTGAGTTTTTGAGACAGTTTGAAGAAAAAACATGTGTTAAGAATTTCTGACCTAAATTTGTTGATAAAAAAACAACTTAGCATGGAATAATGATATGAAGATGTTGAATAGAATATGTTAATGTTGCAGGGTAGTAATGCAGTGGCAGAAGGAAGTGGTGAGGATGGGGAGATGAAGAGAGAAGTGAAGGAAAAGGAGGTGGCAAAAGATGATCCAATAAAGGGTGTGGAAGGGTCTGACATGGATGGAGCTTGGATGGCAGCTCAAGAAACAGCACACAAGGTTAGAGACAATGAGAACAAGGCTTGAAGATCGAACTACTTATTCGCATATGAATACTGCGCGATATCGTAATTTTGTTGGCAAATATGTCCTATATACTAGAAAGCATATACATGTTTTGAACTTGATTAGAAAATAAAAAGATAGCATGATGGTTATGATTTTCGGTAAAATTAATTTACAAGAGTGTAATTTTCATATATTATTAATTGTAATTTTTTTACATTGTTAGTAGGTTAAAAAATATCATTTACTATAATTTATAAAGTGAATATTAGAAAAGTACAGTTTATGATTGAATATTTTAAAATATATTGATTAGGGAGTTAAGAAATATTTTATATTTTAAAAGATAATGATACTTGGACAAATTTTTTTAACAATATTTGAATATTATTACGTGTTATTTTGTGATTGGTTCATCGTAGTGTTTATTGTGAAGTAATTTTAGATTAATCATAAAATGACAGTGTTTATTGTGAAATACGTAAATGATGTTTAAATATTATAAAAAAATGTTATCTAAATACCTTTATCTTATTTTAAAATTGAAATAGTTTGGTGATATATAAGCAATAAAACTTGAAGTACCCCCTTCTTAAGTTTTCTTTTCCTGATATATAATTTGTTTATCCTACAGTGACAATATTTGGACTTTGGAACCTTTGAAAAACAAAGAAATTGAAACAGAAAAGCATGAAATCAGTAGTTACGATGAAGATTGTTCTCCTTCTCCAGAAACACTACAGTAAGAGAGAGAGTGAAGTGTTTCTGCAACATAAACATACTAAAACCAAAGGGTTCCAACTTCCTATTGGACTTTTATCACGACTCCAGCAGCCCAAACTGTGGAAGTTTCGTACTGCACCTCATAAAATTTTTTCTTACACTTTCATAAATTCTTGTATTTCGAATACGTCATATGACATGTAAATTTTGGAATACAAAAATTTATAAAGGTACAGGTTGAAATGGTGGGAGTGCAGAAAGAAATGGCCCAAATTGATCTACATCAAATAAGATTGGGCCTATTTCACACAAGGTGATTATTTGATCCAACTTAATTTTGTTTACTTTCCGCAATTACTTTTACATGATTTATGCCAAACACTCAAATCGTTACAAGCAAAATGTTTTAAGATTAGAAAAATATAAAATTCCTAATTTAAAATACATTCGATATTGAAGGGAGAGCACTTCATTTCTTTTTTTAGAATTTGAATCAAGTTTTTGCCCTAGGTCAAATTTTTACAAAAAAAATTCTACAAATAGGTGAAAAATCTAATAACTTTCTTGTGTTAAAATAAAGCTTTTATGGAAAAATTATTATATTGCTCTTGTTAAATAATAAATGTCTTTTTAATTTAAAAAAGAATAATGTATACTAGTCAAATATATTATAGTGTTATAATTTAATAGTTGTTCATTGCTACATTTATTCATATAATTGATTGATTTATTATATTTAGATTGATTACTTTATGATATTTAAATATTTGTATTAATTATTTGATTTGATCCATTTTTATAGTTGCATTTTATATCTTTAAATAACACTTTTTCTATTATTAATAAGACATACCAATATGCTCTCTTTTTTTCATTTTCTTCTTCTCTCTATTATTAATAGGTATTTCAACCCAATCACTTTTTAATTATTTTTTTATTTACAATTTTATCTTATATTTATATTTTTTTGTGTGATAGAAATTGTTTTACTTTATCAGTTTCATCTCTATCTTATTTTTATTATTATTGTTATGATTATTATTATTATTATGATGATGACAATTATTATAATTATTATTTATATTTGATTATTTTTTTAACATTTAATATTTTTATATTAATTTTATAATTTTATAGTTTCATAGAAAAATAATTATTTATTAAAATTTTATGTGCTAGTTCTAAATGGGTAAAACCTTGCAAAATTTGAATTTTTGACCCTTTGTTATTATTATAAAGAATTACTTATATTGAATATTAAATGTTGAAATATATTTAGATGCAACGGGCCTTGCCTTGGTGATGTGATTAAAGAAGAAAAGAAATAAAACATTGAACAACTAATTTTCTTCTCTAACAATAATATTGAGAAAAAAAAATTTACAAATATTTTAAATTTATTTCATGTCTTTTTGTGACTAAATAAAACAATGAGATTTTAGTGAAAAATCATGAGACTCACCAATTGGATGTGTTCCATTCTCATAAATAAATGAACAATATCTAATTCATTTTTTTTCATGGTTGTGGTTGTGGCCTTGGTGTTGGTCGTAGTTGTGCTAGTAATCATGGTTGTGGATATGGTCTTAAATGAAATTTTAAAGAGATATTTTATCATCAAAAGTGATGAAAAAGGAGAAAGAAAAAGATAATAAAGGAAAATAAGATAAAAATTTATGTTATCATTATTGTGGTAAAGACCATTGGAGTTGTACTTATGGTACACCAAAACATCTTAAAAGAAATGAGGAGAAAAACATAAAAACACTATCTTCTTATGAAGATGATGATTTTAATTATGGTTATATGGATGTCACTCATCTTGATATTGTTGTTTTCTTTGCTAAACCTGCAAGTATTGTTGACCTTGATGGAAATGTTAAAAAATAAATTTTATTTTCATATTAAATGACAAAAGAAGTCTCTATGAGATGAAGTTTGTAATTTATTCTTATTATAATATATCTTTTGGTGAATTTTTATGGTATTTTTACTATATATTGATTTAAAATATATTATGTATGTGTATAAACATAATTTTTCTTTCTTATTATAAAATGTATATGTGAATTGAGTGTAGGATGAACATTTATTATTGTATAGATCTTATATACTAATTGTTATAGAAGTGTGAATGGAGATATTCAAATACCAACGTTATACAAATATTACAAATGGATATATTTTAAGTTAATATACATATTATGTGTAAGAATGTGAAATAGGTGTTTTGATATAAAGTTGTGGTTTTGATTTTGTTATACTATACATATATAAAGGTCAAAGATTTTTGGAATTGATGTTTTATACTTAGTTTTATTTGATATTGTATGATAATATATGACTTGCGAAGTTAATTAATTTTGTATGGCAACTACAATGAGTTGGAAATTATTAAGTCCATTAAAATTTAATTATATGTATGATTAGGGATGAAAAAAGGTTGGGTTGGACACGAATAGTGTCTACTCATTACTTGACCCACAACAAAAAAATCCATCTGTTATCCACCCGATTATTTGCTTTAAAAATATTCACGGATATTTTAAAGCTCACAAGTATCTATGGATACTCACAAATATTTAAATAGATATTTTATAAATTTTTAAAATAAATTATAAATAAAATCTAAATAAAATTACAAAAAGAAAATATAAAATATAAAATAAATTAAATTAAATATAAATTAAAATTTAATTTTAATTAAATTTAACCTTATAAAATATAAATTAATTTTAATTTTAATTAATTTTAAGTTAATAAAACATAAATTAAAATTTAATTTTAATTTTTTGTTGGTAATGAATACCACGAGTACAAGCAATATGATAACCAGACCCAACTTATATACAAGTATTAAAATACCTACTATCTGTCGGTAATAAATACATGTGGGTATTTACTATCCATCGCGAATTTTATTTGTGGATACTTGCAGGCACATGTAATTTTGTCATCCCTATGTATGATTATTTGGTATGTAGTATAGACTAATAGACTCTGTTTTATTGATAGTGAAACAACTCATACAATTCTCAAGAGTAATAATTTATTTTTCTCTTGTTTGGTTATGTGAGAAGTCAATATTAACATTATTTCTAGTACTACAAATATACTTGAAGGTTTTAGAGGAGATACTACACTTCTATCAAGAAGTATAATAGAAACTAAGTTTCAAGAATATTCTTATAAATGGATATCATATTGAGACAAACAATGAAGGAGATATAAAATATCTTTATATCATTAGACTTGATTTGAATAAAAAATGTGTATAGGAGAAATTATGAGTCTTCTCTTATGGTTTGCAGTACATATATATTAGTACAATTGAAACGCATGTCAATGTAAGCCAAAAACTTACAAATCAAAGTGAATTTCTTGTTTGGCATAATCGATTGGGTCATCTTGGATTTATCATGATGCAAAAAATAGTTGAAAACTCATGTAAACATCCATGTAAGAGTTAAAAACTTCTTTAGTCCAATGATTTCTCGTGTACTGCATGTTCACAAGGAAATTTGATAATAAGACCATCACCAGAAAAATATAGATATGAGTGAATCTCATTTTTAGAACGAATACAAGGTGATATTTGTGGTCCAATACACCCATCTAGATATTTCATGGTTTTAATTGATGCATCAACTAGATGATCCCAAATTTTTTTATTATCAACTTGCAGTCAAGCATTTGCAAAGTTATTAGAACAATTAATCATGTTAAGAGCTCATTTTTCTTATTATTTGATTAAAAAATTTGTCTTGATATTGTTGGTGAATTTCGATGTCATGCTTTTGATGAATACTATATGTCAATTGGAATTGAAGTTGAACATCTAGTTGTAAGATCAATACTTATTAGAGTTAATCTTTCAATGGCTACTTAGGATATGCAATTTTGCATCCTACATTATTGATTTGTATCAGACCAACAAGTTATATCAAATACTCTATTTTGGAGTTGGTTTTCCTTAAGTAACCTAATATTTCTTATATAAGAAATTTTGAGTATGTTGTATATGTTCCAATTTCTCCATCGAAAAGGACTATGTTGTGTATGTTGGATATGATTCTCCATTAGTAATAAAATATCTCGAACCATCAACAAGAGACATATTTACAGTTCAATTTGTCGACTGTCATTTTGATGAAAAAGTTTTTCCAACATTAGGAGGAGACAAAAAACAATTGGAAAAAGATATTGGTTAGAGTGAATTATCATTATCTCGTCTTAATCCTCGTACAAAAGAATGTGAACTGAATGTTTTAAAGATAATTCTTTTACTAAATTAGTCAATCAATTACCAGATGTTTTTTCTGACATAAAAAGGATAACTAAATTACATATACTAGCTATTAATTCTCCAAATGGAATTGATATTAATTCATAACACGTTTGAAGCATGGTAGGCTTGTTGGACCAAAAGACATGCTTGAAGCATGGTAGACCTGTTGGATCCAAATACACGCTTGAAGCATGGTAGGTATATTGTTTCCTTAGATAAAAACCATTGAATGAGAAAATAAGCTAAAAGACAAGATGACTTAAGCAAAAAAGTGGAAATCCTAAAAGAGTAATCTAACATAATTAATGATTCAATTGTAAAAGAACCTCAAGTACCTGAAATTGTTGAAAATGATGAAATCGCAATAAATTATGTCATGAATAAGATAATATGGAACCAAAATGAAGTAAACATTGATGAAACTTTTGCATATGATATGTTATGAGTGACAATGCGGTTCAAGAACCAATGATCATTGAAGATTGTTATAAAAAAATGATACGCCAAAATGGAAAGATGCAATAAAAGCAAAATTAAATTTTCTTATTAGATGAAAGGATTCTGGACCTATAATTCGCACACCTAAAGGTGTAAAACACTTTGGATACAGATGGATTTTTGTGCAAAAATAAAATGAGAATGGTGAAATTGTTAGATACAAAGCACAATTAATTACTCAAGGTTTTTTACAAAGACCTAGTATTGATTTTTTAAGAGACATATTCACTATTGGATGAAACAACATTTTGATCTTTGAATAACCTACAACATATTTGTATGCTTCTCTTGATAATCATATTGATATGAAACTCCTTGGAGGATTTAATTTGCCCAACAAGGAAAACTCTAACGAGAATTATTCAATAAAATTGAACAAGTCCCTTTATGGATTAAAATAATAAGGACGTATGTGGTATACCCATCCTAGTGAGTTCTTGTTAAAAGAAGGATATTTTTCCTTATATTTATATAAAAATATTAGAAAATGAATTTTTCATAATTGTTGTTTATGTAGATGATCTAAACACCGTTGGAACTCCTAAAGAGATCACAAAGGAAATTGATTGTTTAAAGAAAGAATTTGATATGAAGGATATTGGAAATACAAAGTTTTGTTTGAGATTACAAATTAAGTATTTTAATAAAGATATTTTCTTGTGCATCAAAAGGCTTATATTATGAAGGTACTTAAGAGATTCTATATGGACAAGTCACATCCTTTATGCACTCCAATGGTTGTGAGGTCGTTAGATGTTAATAAAGACCCTTTTAGACCTCAAGGAAAGGATGAAAAACTTCTTAGTCCAGAACTATCATATCTTAGTGCCTAGGAGAACTAATGTATCTTGCTAATAATACTCAACCTGATATAACATTTGTAATAAATTTATTAAGAAAGATATAGTTCTTCACCTAGAAGAAGACATTGAAGTGAAGTAAAACATATGCTTCGTTACCTTAAAAGTGTAGGTTATTTATCACATCTTACAGTGGTTGATCCCAAATAAAACATTTGTTCACATGTGGTGGAACAACAATTTCATGGCAATCTATGAAACGAACCATAATAACAACATCGTCAAATTATGCAGAATTTTAGCATTACATGAGGTAAGTTGTGGATATGTTGGTTAAGTTCTATAATTTAACATGTACGACAAGCTTATGGATATCCTTAAGAAAAAAGGAATCAACAATCATATTTGAATATAATAATGTATTGTTCAATTAAAAGGATGATATAGAGATACAAAACACTACAAGAACTAATGAAATTACTGACGAACCAGTACCAACGAATCCACTTTCATCGATAATCTCTAATTACTGACGAATTTACTAATGGCTTGTGTCAGTTCCGTCAGTAAATGTGTAATTATGTTAATATCCATCGATAATCTATTGGTAAGGTGTATGACTCATTATCGATGGTCAGGATCAGCTGGTAAGCACCAATGTTAATTTGATTAGGGATTTGGGAAAAATCAGTTTTCCTTCTTCTTTAAATTTCATTTTCTCTCTTCTGCTTCTTCTCCTAGTGTTCCCCTATTCTCGTGTTCCTCGATTCCAACTACAAGAGGTTGCCTCTATTAGACAACGTCTTTGTCAGACAATGTAACCGTCATTTGCTTAGACCCAATCTCAATCGTAGATCTTCCATTGTAGAGCTTATTTCAATGCTTCATTCCCTCATTCAGCGTTGGGTTTGACCGATGGGTGTGGAGGGTTTGCTGTGTGTTAAACCCCTGGCAAGTGTACCAGATCGTATCAAGTAATAATAATCGGTAATCCCAATATTGTTCTTCCCAAAGGACTCTTAAGGCCTCATCTTTCGTGTAAACTAATCGTTTAAGACTTGAGAAAATAAATTAATTTGAGTGTTTCAAATGCAAAACAAAAATAAACATGCAAATGCAGTGATTCAATTGGCTTCAAGAAAATATGGAAGAATGGAAAAGCAAACCCTAGAATTGATAAAGTGGAGCCTAAGCATCCAAGAAATCTCCTCCAAGGTGTGTAGAGCAGCTCTGGACGTTTCTCTCTGCCAAAAGAATTACATTTGAATTCGTACTAGGGCTATATATAAGCCAAAAAGATAACAGAAAAGATCTCAGAATCCAAAATATAAAAACAGACAACCGCCCAGACGCCTAAATTGGCCGCTCAGCGGTTTGCCTCAACACACGCCACTGCCCAGGCGCCAGAAATGACCGTTGAGCGGTTTGCCTCTTGTCGCTCTGGACGCTCAACGTCACCGCTTGGGCGCCGGACAACAACTTTTCCTTGCACTAGGACGCTCAGCGGTGAAATTGACCGCGGAACGGTTCACAGACTCTTCTTTTCTTCCTTTTTCTCCTTCATTCTTGAGTCTATGACCTTCCTACTTCATTGTCATCTTCCATTTTCATCAAAAACCCTGCAAAACAATGCAAAACAAGCATAATATCTCTACAAACAACTTTTGACTCTCATGTAACACAACTTAAGAGTTTTACTTGATTCAAAGCTCACTTTAAGCTACAAAGGGTGTGTTTTAATATCAATTTTATGCATGAAAATGACGGTTTTGAGATCGTTATCACTGTGTTGATGCTACCATTGGGAGGCTGGTACTATGACGTGAGGTTTCTTCGAGGGTTGGAAGGTTCTTGGTTGAGTGTTCTTCCTGCATGTGAGGGAGCTTTGTTGAGGGATCTTGGTCGAGGTTTTCTGTTGTGTTTCTTCCCCTACCATGGTTTAAGGAGGGTGCCATCGTTGTAGGAGGTTGTCGGGAGGTCCTGCCGTTGAGGTAAGTTTATATATGAATGAAGTGGAAAATGTTAAGCCACTGTTCTTTATAACAAGGTGTTAATTATGAGCAATGGTTATTTTGAGCCACTATTTTTGTAATTAGTCATGTTAGTGTCAGTGGTTATTATTGGAGTTTGCCTGATTGATTAAGAATTGATTACAAATTTGTGATTATAGAATTGGTTGTGTTCATGTGAACCAAACACATTGCATTAGAATTAAAGTTTTTGTTATTGATTAAGATAATGTAAAAGCACATATCATATAAACATGTATTTCCAATGCCTTTCAATGCAATTTTGCTTCCCAATCTTTGTATCGTTCTTTTGGAAAAATAACAACTTATTCCCATTTAGAATAGAGGTAAGTAGTGTTTGTAAATACTGTAAGTGTGATTGATTCAACTATTGTTTGGCTAGGGTTTTTGTTTATGTTGATTCCATTGGGATGGATATGTGTGTGCTCTGATAAATGTTAATACTCTGTTGTTTGAGTGTTTTGCTATCAAAGATGATTATTTGTATTTGCATTGGGTTGTTGATAGTGTTAAAGTGAATGGAATGTTGTTTGCATGATGAAAACTAGGATTAGTTGATAGTCTTGTCACAATTTGGTTTACTAATGACTTAATGAAGTAAGTAAGTTGTAATTGGGCTAGAGTCTAGTTGTTTTGGTGCCTTATAAGTGAGGGAAGGGTCCTTTGGTTGTGAGATAATAAGCTCTATTTTAACTTGAGGTTTAATTATGTGAATTGGCTGCTCATAAGCTTTTAAGTAATTGTTATCTATATTCCTTGGAGTTTTAATGATCTTTGCAGGTTTGTTTGAACATGTTAATTGATTGGATGTTTAGTTTATAAAAATGTTGGCCATATGGATTTAAACCGACTTGCAATGCTACGTTTTTTATTAGACGCCGAAAGATAACATTTTAGGTAGTTTCAGTCTAAACTTAAGACATTAGTGTGGATGAGCTTTTTACAGGCATGGATGAGTTATATACATGTGTGTGAATTCTAGGTATATACTTATGCCTATTTTTATAATATTTATTGCTTGTGTTATGTTTTAAGTATGGTTAGAGAATTATTCTCACTTTTCCTTGGTAGTTTTTGTTGTATGTATTTGGATTGATCACCTTTTATAGGTGAGGATCATCTAATTTAGTTTATAATTTAAAATAGGGACTTAACCTTTGACTTGTGACACAAGACATGACAATGCTTATAATTCTTTTTTTGTCTCAATAATATTTTTCAATATGTGTGATCTTCCGAATGTCAATTCTTCTATATGGTTGTCTTTACTTGTATGATATATGCTTAATTAGGTGTGAGAGATTTAAGTATAGAAACCTTTTACTCATTAGAAGTTTTGAAAAGTCAATTTTTCAGTTTTCATTTTTCTCCTTCTTTCTGAAATAAGCAATATTGGAATGAAGGTATTACAATAATTACATATGTCAATAAAATGAACAAAAAATGTTGGAAGTATGATGGTCAAGTATGATGGTCTTGTTATTTATCCAATAAAATTTTCACTATAACTATCTATTTAGAGGTTATAAATCCATTCAATAAGGGAGTGTAAGAATGAGAACGAGGGAGGCTATAAGCAATTAGGATAGTAGGAATCATGGGATGAATATTGAGAGAAAGTAGGATGGGTTAAGGGGAACTAACGTTGATAGAAGATCCAAAAGGGTTGGCCATAATAATATTCTTCTTTTTACTTTTTTCCTAAGAATTTTGGACAAAAGGAAATGAAAATAAAAAAATTAAAAAATTTAAAGGCAATAAGAGATGGTTGAAGCTTCATGCCCATAAAGAGTTGGCACTGATGGGAGTCTTAATAAAACTAGAAAATGCCATCTTTGTAAAAGTATATAATGTAGGGATATCATTTTGGGGACAATCACATTAATGGACAACGATGGTTTGAATAGGTGGGGTAACTGAGTGTTATAATTCAAAGTAAATTGAGTTCGTTGAAAGGGATAAGGAACACCATTTATCTGAAAAGGAAGAAGAGGACAAACAAAAGATAGAGAAAGCTACAAAATAAGGTAGAATCATAAAGCTGAAAGGAAATGAGTGTATGTAGTAAGAAGATAAAACAATAGTTAGGTAAAGGGGAAATATTTTAAAATCCAACATTTAATTTTAGCCCATAAAAATTCCATTTGAACTTTGTTGCTTGATTAGACAAAGTGAACATATTACAAAACCTTTCTACTTTCATAAACAGCAATGTTGTTGTTGCCATACATTACATAAACTTTATTCCTCCTTGTGCCATATACCATTCTAAATCATGTTAGAATGTAGTTAAAATATTTAGAAACTAAGATTTTTATGGAATCAAATAAAAAATAATCCAAAGTAGATAGTAAGAATGAACACAAGTATTATGTCTCTACCTGACCCTCATTCTATGTCTCTCACAGTAGTGTTGAAATCGCCTTTCATGTTGGACTTAAGTAGTAATAGGTGTATTACTTATGTCTCAATAAATTATAATATGTCTAAGGTTTTCCTCATTTGGCTTATCACAATTTGTGACATAAGTTAGCTACATTTGAACCCTTATGCGAACATAAAAATTGCCTTTAGCATAAAAAATGTCGTTATAAAATATAATGTAAAAAGTAGTCTAAGTTGGAGTGAACATAAAAGGCAAGTACTAAATGCCTTACCAACCCTAACACAAATTAATTAAAGCCATGTCAAACTTATCATTTCTTAATAAAAAATTTACATGTTAAAATATACTACGATTTAATCGTTTGGTTTTCAATTAGAGTACAATGAATGACATATTGCCCCCAGTGTATCATCCTAAGTTTGCCTTCCATGTTCAACTCAAGTAGTAATAGGTTTATTACTTTTGTGGCATCGAATTATGTTGTTATGCCTATGTTTTTCCTCCTTTGGCTTGTCATAGAACATGGTTGAAGTGCCCAACCACTGTGGGTGGATGTATGAATGTTGTTATAGCGGAAGGATAGGTTTGAAGGAAAATTTTGTCAAAGGAGTTGAATAGTTTGTCCAGATCGCTCAACGGTATAAATATTATGCTCTTGATGGAGTGGTATTTGGATGTATGATGTTTAAGGAAGAAAAATTTATTTATGAGGGCATCTTTGATGTGGACAATTAATGATTTTCTAGCATATGCCATGTTATCCAGTTGGAGTACGCATGGTCGATTAACTTGTCCGCATTACATGGACCATACAAAGTCAGTTTTGTTGAGTTATGGTAAAAAATGTTCTTGGTTTGACAATCATTGAAGTTTCTTGCCCACTGATCACCTGTTTGGGAGAAATAAAAAGGAATTCACAAAGGACAAGTTAAAACGAATATGCCACTACCTAGGCTGACTCCATCACAAGTTTGAAGAAGAGTAAAACATTTTCCAAAAATGACTGAAAGTGGTCTGACTAGGATAGAAGGGTATGGGGAGTGACATAACTGGACTAAAAGAAACTTTTTTTGGGATATTCTGTATTGAAAAGATAACTTGCTAAGACATAACTTCGATGTCATGCACATAGAAAATAATTTCTTTAACAACATCTTTAACACAATCATGAATGTCAGTACCAAGATAAAAGATAATGAAAAAGTAAAAAAATATTTACCTTTATATTATGGTTAGAGAGACATAAAGTTGAAGCTACAAGATAATAGAAGGTTGTGAAGCCAAAAACAAATTACACCTTATCAAAACACGAGGCTAGAATAGTTTGTTGATGGATGAAGGAGCTTAAATTGCCAAATGGTTATTCTTCAAACTTGGCCAGATGTGTTAATATTAAAAAGGATAGTATTCAAGGTTTGAAGATTCATGATTGCCATGTATTTATGGAGACTTTAATCCAGGTTGTGTTCAACTGTTTCTCAATGAACGTATTAAATCCACTAATAGAAATTAGTCACTTCGTCAAAGATTTGTGATCCACGATGCTAAAGGAAGATTTTCTAAGAAGGTTGGAGGGAAATATTCCAATTATTCTTCGCAAATTGGAAAAAATATTCCCTCTTGCATTATTTGATTCAATGGAACATCTTCCAATTCATCTTGCATATGAAGCATGGGTTGGTGGACTAGTGCAATATATGTGGATGTATCCGTTTGAAAGGTTTATGGGAGAATAAAAACATTCAGTAAAAAATAAAGCCAGAGTAGAAGGATTAATCTGTGCAGTTTACTTGTATCGTGAGACAACGTACTTTTGTTCACATTATTTCAAGAATTTCACGTTGTCGCCCAACAACGTTAGGAATGAAACACAACGAAAAACTAAATTATATCATTCAACTTTGTCAGTGTTTCGACAACTTGACCGTCACACGGGCAAGGATTTCACTCATTTTTTAATTGATGTTGAATTCAACTTTACTCATGTGCATGTGTTAATCAATTGTACTAAATTCAAATCGTACCCTGAGTATGTTCTCAACCCTATTTGTGCCTGTCAATCATTAAATATCTATAGTTAGTAATTATGTATATGTTTAGCAGCTCATTCCTTGACACTGAACAAGTCCCAGAAGGAAGTTTTTATGCTCGAATACACTCTGAGTTCCCTTAGTGGTTCAGATATTAAGTATGTATATGCTTTCGTTAATTTAAAAAACAATCGGTATAACACTTGATGTAACTGATGGTGTTTTGGTGTATTTGTTGGTTCATAATCATCCATTAAGTCCCATAATTCAATAATTAAGGTATTTACCAAATTGGTCCATGAGATGCATCAAAGAATGGTGAAGTACCTGAAAAACAATAAAGGGGGGGATTGAATAGTGTTTATGGAAAACGTTTTTGCAATCCTTCTGATATAACACATAGTCAAGCACGTGAAGTATTCTTTTAAGGCTTAGATGCTTGACTTAAAATATAGGCTTTATAAGGATCAACGTGCTAATGAGAATAATATTACTGTGTTTATAAGAACTTCCTTTAGAAATAAAGAATCGTTTAGCTTGGAAGTTCTTGTATTTTGAAATGTAAAACTCAATTGCAGCATCGACAAACGTGGTTGGTGTGTTAAAATACAAACCAAGCCTAGGGGTCGCTTGAGTTAAATGATGTTGAAAAGGATATCTCATACCAAGTTGATAAAATGTCACACGCCAATGAAATTATTCTAGTTAAAGGTGTATCTACATTGCACAACTTTGATGGTGATGGTGAAAACTTATAAGGACAAATACAAGAAGAAGAAGAAGAAGAAGAAGAAGTTGAGGACAATGAAGAACAAGAAGTTGAGGAATGAAGAAGAAGAAGTTGAGGACAATGAAGAAGACTATGATAAAGAAGATGAGATGAAGATAATGATATTATGATGATCACAATGATGATTCCAACAACGATGGCAACGATGATGATGAGGACGATGATTACGATTGAATTAGAACAACCATTGTATTTTTGCCATAACTACAAATTGAAATACAAACATGTAGTCATACCAAGTACAAAAGTTGCAACCCTACACTAAAAATTCAAAAACAATCATTTAGTAAATCCCAATTGTGTGTGTATGCATTACTTAATCCTCAACACTCTTTTGCCATTTATTTTTATACTCCCACATTGTAGTAATGTCAAGAGAAGGTCCTTCTCATGCTAATAAAGGAAAATTTGTAAAAAAAGCCAAGGAGACAACCATGTTACATTTTAAGGGTTCCTCAGACGCTATCAGCCCCAAATGCCTCTACTCTAGCTGACAATGGGTCATCACGTCCAACATGCTCTGCTTTAGGGCCCACATCAGATCCTCTTGTGGATTCGACACCATCTTCTAATCACATTACTTTTATACCACGTCATCTTCAATTCCATCTCTAGATGTACATCATCAATCTGATGATCCTGTTGATGGAATTGATCCTGCTCCCATTATCGATCAACCATTGAACCCTATGGTCGAGGATAATACCAAATCATCTTTCTAATTAATTTCCATCACATTCTTTGTTATACTTTACCTGCATATTATAACTTTTTTGTATTCATATTCAGGTTTCTTCCTTGTAGAGTTGTTTCACAAGCAGTGAGTAGGTCAATTAAGCAACAATTTCTTCAGCCTTGGCTATCATGGGGAGCAATCCCTCCAGAGGATAGAGATCCCTTCAACTAGAGAGTTAAGGCAAAACATTGTGTTAGTTAATCTCATGTTCTGTTCATTTCACCTATTAATTTCATCTCCTTTATTTTAACATGATCCATTGTAACAACAAAAGGTGTAATGGAGACTTGATCATGAAGCTAAAATTAAGAAAAATTTCCATAGCGAAAATGTTCAAAGATGCATGCATTACAAGAGAATGCCCTTATTGGGTGGGGGAGCACATATGAAACTCATTGCTGGCACATTGGAATTCACTAGATTACCACAACAAATGTGATACCGCCTAAAGAAATAGGAATGAAGAAAAGGGTGGTGTACTACACACAAGTGGTTCAATCACCACACATGAGCATGCCATTTGTATGGTACAAATCTTCATTCGTTTCCTATCAATTATGATATAACTTATGTACTTTGAAATTAATATGCACACACATACACACAAACACACACACATGATAACGGTTGAAAATACCGTTATCTGTGATGTAATTCTGACACTAAATGCACCATTTTCTGCTTAGAAACTTGCTTGGAATCATGTTTTTCTGTTAATTTATGTGAATAAGAGAGTTGAGGTTGACTTTGATGATTTTATGAATAATTCCCCTTGTTTTGGCAGAGAATGAAGTAATACTAAAAGCAGAGATGAAGTGCTAAGGAGATAGAGCTCAGAAAGGCTTGGAAAAGCACCAAAAAGAGAGATCGCACGAGGCTTGCGATCCCTGTCTGGAAGCTTGAGCACTGAAAAATCGACGTCCACTGCCCGGGCACCCTCCTAGGGCGCCTGAGCGTCAAGTCACGAAGCCTGGGCGCCCAGATCGAAGGCTCAAGCCCTACATGAGGATCGTCCACCGCCCAGGCGCCTTAAGTGGGGCGCCCGAGCGTCGAGCTTCGACGGTCAGGCCTAGTTTTTGTTCTGTTTCAACTCTATTGGACCGGGCCCTGTTTCTACTCTTTTTAGACTCTATTTAAAGGACCCTGGCGCTCTAGGTTTTGTATCTTTGGCAGAGAGCAGCGCAACAGCACACTCTTTCCCCAATTCTTAGGGTTTCTCTATCCCATTCTCTTCCATTGTTCATATAGTTTCTCCATGTCTATGGAGAACTAAATTCTATTTGTTGTTGGGGGATGATGTAACCTTGTGAACTCTCATGTATTTGAATTGATTCTCAATAATATATGTTTTTTCATTAATTGTTAGAGTAATTCGTCTATTTCAATGCTTGTTGTGTTTAACTCATTCATTAGCATGATTTATGAATTGCATGAGTGCCGGGAGGTTCCTTACAATTCAGGTTCTTGTTGAATTACTCCAAAGAGTAATATTTGTTGAATTACTCCAAAGAGTAATATTTCTCAGGGATGAGGGTATGAGTCTTGGTCGTCTTAAAGCTCTTGATTTTCACATCTTATTACTAAGAATGCTAGGAATTGCATGAACTGGTAATTTAGGACATGCTTATTCGCTGAGGGATCGAGTTTAGGTGATTTAGTGAGTAACGTTAACATTAATGCATAAAGAAGAATTCTTATATACATGAGAGGAAACTTGGTGAAATTTAACCCCAACAACATATTCATCTCATATTAAACAACATCCGTTCATCTCTATGCTACTCTACTATTGATCCAATTGCATTCATATTTAATTTTCTGTTCTTGCATTTGAAACCAATGATCTCTTTTTAGTTAAGTCTTAATTAATCTTGTAATCACACGACTGTCTAGCACCAAGAGTCTTCTGGGATACGATACTTGGTCTTACCATTTTATATTACTTGTGCGACTCGGTACACTTGTCGATCCGTCCCAACAACACACACACACACACACAGAGACACACACACATACACACACAGACACATACACACATGCACACAGACACATACACACACACACGCACACACACGCGCATGCACCCACCTACACACACATACACACAAACACACACACACACGCACACGCACACATATTGAGACTTTAAGACTTATTTGTTTTTTACTTGCCTGAATTGAGACATATGTCTGCATTGATTTAATATTGGCAGGTTTACTGTGGTGGATAGGGAATGTTTCCCACTACACATGATCCTGTTTCAAACATTATCGACGATCTTACCGAGGAATTTATTCGTCGGTAACGTAATTTGTTTTCGTGTAATTATCGACGGATCTTGTTCGTTAATAATTACTGAAGGGATAAGACTGTGAGTAATGTAACTCGTTTTATCCCTTCATTATTGAAAAATCTTAACTCTCGGTAATTACAGACAAATACAAATATTTGTTGGTAATTATCGAAGGTCAAGATCCGTCGATAATTGTTTTCGACAAGGTAATTTACCAACAGATTTTGGGTTGTTGATAATTCGTTAGAAAATTTTCATTACCAATGAATTTTAGTACTTGTCAATGAATTTCTTCCGTCGATAAATCAAGTTTTTTTTTAGTGAAAGATTCGTTTATGTGAAAATATGATACTTATAAAGCCTTTGTCATTAAAACTTTTGAGCAATTGATTCATAAAATTGGACTTTATCATCGCAATGATGCGAGTTTAGACGAGGGAGAGAAATAAAATATGTGATGAACAAATATTGTATTAAAATAATAGAAAATGATGTACTCTTTTTCTTTTACTAGGTTTTTACTAAAAATATTTTAAAGAGACACATTCTCTAATCAATGAACACCTAAAAGAGAGTGTTGTGATTTAATGATTGTCTATTGATTTCTTATATTTACTGATATGATTAATTGATTTGCTACATTTACTCATATAATTGATTGATTAATTTGTTACCATTACTGATATAATTAATTACTTTTCATAATATTTAAATATTTGTATTAACTATTTGACCTGTGTCCTCTTTTGTTATATTTATATCTTTTTCTATTAGTAATAAATAGTGTCGTCAAAAAGGATTGAAACCCATGAGCCAACCCGGCTCACCACGGGTTTGAGCCGGGTTCGGTTGAAAAAAAATGTGAAAATTTTGATGCGAACCAATTTTTGACTCAGCTCACTAAGAACTCGGCTCACACGGGTTGAACCCGTGGTGGGCGGGTTGGCTCACCAACCCACCTATTCTTTTTTTTGAAATCAAATTCATTAAATTAATTATTTAAATCAAATTAATTAAATTAATTATCCATTCACGACTCTGATTTAATAGATGAATAATATTATAGATTGGATATTTCAGGAATATATATTTGTTTTATCTTATGCTATATATTTTTGTTAACAACTATATGTAGTTTCTTGGTCAAACGGTTGTGTATGTCTCATTAAACTAAATTGGCAAAATTTTATGCTTAATAGCTTAGAATATATAACAATATAATTCTTTTGTTTCATTTTCTTTTATATCAATTGGTCCAATTATTACTGTTTCAATTTGATCGATCAAAGTAACATGTTATAAGAATCTCAGAAGAAGAGGGTGAAAAAAAGTTAAGTGAGTCAATGAGCCAACCCGTTTAACCCACCAACCCGTGGTGGGTCGGGTCGAATTAAAATTTTTTCGGCTCGTCAATAAATGAGTCGGATTGGATTGATTCACTAAATAACCAACTCGTGGTGGGTCGGGTCATGTCGAACCGGATTGCCCGTTTTGACAGTTGTAGTAATAAATCATACTAAAATTTATCTTCATTCTTTCTTATGTCCTTTTTTCTCTCTTTTTTTCTATTATCAACTTTATATTTATTTATAAGAATTATATTTATTAAGATTTGCAACTTTTATAAATTATGCTTTCCGGGTATACAAATTTTCTCAACATTCTAGATAGAAACAAACAAAAAATAAAAATATATGAGAAATAAAATTGAAGAATAAGATAATTACAATGAAGAAAATGTGAGTAACAAGACAGTTTGTGTTCAGAACCAGAATGTGTAAGTGTAACCCTGAAGAGAAGTGAATAGCATGTGCAGGTATGAGATCATGGTACAATAATTGGAGAAAGAGAAAGGCTTGAAACATATGTAATCAGAAGATTCAGCGTATAAATCCCTTTATTTTGGAAAGATGTGTCTGCCAAAACATAGTGTGTTATTATATTATCCCTTTGTTCTTGTCTCCTCCATTCAATTCACCTCATTCCCACCGATGAAGCTCTTAACACGTGTCGTGCAAATACCACACAAAACGTGTTGAGTTGCTAATTCTCCATTTCTGATGACTCATGCTGAGCATATTCCTTTCTTCCACCGCGTGTCACACTCCTTTTTCTTCCTTTCCCTTCTCTCTATTCCTTCTTATATAACCTTCTTCTCATCATCGTCCTTTTATTAGGGTATCATCATATACACAGAAAATATGCCTAAGAGATTTCCCCATGTTTTCTCCAACAAAAACTTCTTCAAACACCTCCAATCAACTACTCCTATAACTGCTATAGTTAGTAGCAGTGGATTCTGCATCCCAAATGCGGATGCTCATGTGCATACTCAAGTACAACTAACCCTTATGAGATCATACAGTAGAATTTCTTTTTTAATAGTATTATATAACTAATTTAAATGTTATATATGACTTTTTTGTCGGTTTACATTATCATTTCATGACTGTTGTAGGGTTTATATCATTAATGATGTTTTTGTTTGTCCTTTTGATTTTAAGGGTGGTGACTCAATTGTGGGAGCAGCTGCAGAAGGGGCAGTGAATGCAACAGAGGCGGTGGAGAATGTGGGAGAAAGGGCAAAGGAGACAGTGAATGCAGCAAAGAAGAGTGCAGAATTTGTTGCAGAGTCAACCACGGCTGAGGCTGATACCAATGTTGTGGACACTGCTGAATACAGATGTTCTGAGGATTTGGGGGGCCATCTTGGAGATGGCCATGATAGTTATAGTTGAATATGACACTGTAGCTAAGAGTTGATGGAATCATATGTGCTAAATTAACCTATGTACTAAATTTTAACGTTGCTCTTTGACTTTTAAGATATTGTAGTAATTCATAAAACATTGAAGAAAACTTGATGTTATATGCTCTTTTTTGCTGCTGTCGCATATGAACATAACTAGCTTTCTTTGGAGATAAGAAGCAATTGTATAATTTTTTTGGTAAAAGCAATATTATATATTAATGCCACTTTGAACCACCACTAACTACGCTTCACTAGACAGTTTTTTCTTTTCTCATATTACGTTATATTGCACTACAAATTCTTCTTAATTGATAAATTACCACAATTAAGTTAAGTCGAAATATCAAAAACACTTGCACTTGGAAAAATAATTAATCCCATTCATTACAGTTTTAAATATTCATAACTAATAATATTAATAGTTAATACACTGTTTTATATTTTTTTCATCGTGTATATCAATGAGATATTCAAACATTGTTGCAAATATAATATATATATATATATATATATATATATATATAAAGTAAGTATATTAATAATGTAATTAATTGCAAAATATTATTGAAATAATAACAATAAATGTGGAGATTAAATTTATTATTGGAATTTCGTGATTTTACATCTTTCAAACAAATTTATAAATCGGTTAAATCGGTTTTGTAAAGTTAATTTTTATTTAAAGTTTTTTTAATTTTTAAGTAGTATTAGAATTATTCCTTGTTTATCTTAGCAAGAAATTTTTTTTGGATTTATGATCTATTATACCATTCATTATCAATTATACCTATTATTCTATCGGTTATTAGTTAATATTTACTTTTATTAGACAATCTATTAATATTTAATGTATATGCCTCAAAATGAAACTCACATTTATCAATTAGACCTATTATTCAATCTGTTACTAGTTAATATCTAATTTTATTAGACAATCTATTAATTTTTAATGTATATGCCTCTTGATTGAAAATAAAGCAAAGTTATAATATTAAAGTAAGTCAAACCTCATTTTTACAAAATACTAGAAAATTTGTTAAAGAAAATTTTGAGAGAAATTTTGAATGAATGTGATATATGTAAGATTATAATGTAAATAGTGTATATATAGTAAATAATAAATATGTTTTAAATAATATTCAATTTTAGTTAAATGATTGCGTTAGATAATATTCAATTTTAGTAATATTTAATTTTAGTAAAAAGTGATTGTATTAGATAATATTCAATTCTATTTAAAAATTAGTATATTCAAAATAACACTCTTACTAGTGTAGTGAAAGATATTACTACCATTCTTTTCGTTATTAAACTTCAATTGTTGAACTGTAGTATATCAATACATAGTAAGTAAAGGTTACAGTTAACTAACCTATACTCAACTATAGGCTACAATTATGGAAAAACCAAAGCCTTTAAAGCCTTTAACTTTTCAAGACAAAAAAAAATTGCATGTTACGGTTAGGACAAGATCGTAATCTATACTTTTGTTTTAAAAATTGTTTGAAAAAAAAAAGGTGATTATGGTGATGCAGAAGCTTTGATGGACAAGGAAGCAAAGCTCACAATTTTGTATGGTTTATGGTGATGGAGGTGGTGTTTGATGATTTTCTAAGAGAGTTTGTATCAACTTTTGGAGGAAGGTGGCTAGAGAAGGACACTTGGATTGCTTTAGCTTAAGGCGACTTAATAAGAGTAGTATGACATAAAATTGACAGTATAACAATACTCCAAATCAAAGGTGAATACAAGAGTGAGAGACACATTTATAGGTAGGGTTGAGCAAAAATAACTGATCTATATTGTACTATAGTTAATTGTACTATATTATACTAAAAGAAACTGATCCATTTGTACTATAACTTAAATATACTGTTTTATGGTTCAGTTCTTAAAAACTGATCCGAAAAAATTTTCAGTACAGTTAACTGTACTATGTGTTTACGAGACTTCGTGTTTAAGCCCCTCGTTCATCACTTTCTCTCTCATCTTCAACCTATATAAATTTAGTTCAGTACAGTTTTTAGCAGTGCAGTACAGTTCAGTTCGATTTGCCTACCCCTATTTATAGGCTAAGAGTGTCTCTTAATTTGTAGAAGCTAGACCTACAAACTATATCTTGGCTAGTAACTAGAAAATCCTCTCCATTAGAAGAAGGACAAGTGACAAAAATCCACTCCAATGAGATGGGAACATGTGGCCACTATCTATGGAGAATCCTCTAACTAGGAGGAAAAACTCTCCAATGAGATGGGAACATGTTCCTCTCTAATGACACATATCCACTAACTAGGAGGAAAAACTCTCCAAAGGGAGGGTGACACCTTGCATGGATGACCCACCCCTCTTTTTCCACCAAGTTAGATGAAACTTTGACCCTTTGGTCAAAAATTCCAAAATAACGTCCCACTTTGGTCAACATTGGCCTTGGCCCTTTGTTAACTCGAGTGGTCAAAACCCTATTCTAATTGGCCCAAGCCCAAATAAATCTTAGACTACTTGGCCCAAAATAAAAGGTCCAAAGTTATTCTTACTCTAGTAGAAGCTTCATGATGGCTCAAGATGACCCAAGAAAGAGAGTATAGGCCCATCTTCCACAAATGACTCCAACTCTTCTTAAATGTGCTTGGCCATGGCCAGTGGGTATGTCATCAAGTTGATTCTTCTTGAGTGGAAAAGCTTTAGACGATGTCAGCGTGAAGAGTAGTAGGACGAATACTGGTTATTTCTCTCTTCTCTTTGATGAAGTTTGTGTAAGCTCTGAGCAGTAGCTAGGTTGAATATTTACCCAATTTTTATATGTTTGTTTTTCTCTTCTCCATTCCCTACGGATGAAAGAGCATTGGACATTATGTGTAGACTTGGTAAGCAATAGAATGAATATTCAATTTGTGCTCTCTTTCTTTTCTTGTATTCTTTTCAATATGCTCTTAACTTCATTTCTCTACTTCATTTCATTTCAGCTTCAACTGTTTCAACATCTTGGGCATCATGATTCATTCTTTTCCTTTTCTATTTTCATTGTTTTGTCAATCTTCTCTCTTTAAATTTTCTTTATATAGTCTTTTGAAGATATGACCATTGGATGTGGAGTTGACCTATTTATAAGCTTCTTTAGGGCTTTTGGGTAGATGGTCACACTCATTTGTCTTGTTAGTGCTTTATCATGTCTTGGTTGAAGCGCGGCTTGTACGACATGTTAGATAGAAGTTTATACTTAGATTATTCCTAGAATGTTCTTTTTGTAACAACCTAAATATATAATACTAAACTATAAAAGAACTATCACATAATTAATATAATAGATCAATTAATAACTAGGAGAAGATAAAGTTCTATTATAGTCGTTTAACATAAGCATAAATTTATACTTTATATACAAACATTAAAGCAAAACTATATACAGAGATTATCTAATATAACTAAATAAAGCATAAAGGAACTAAGGATTTAAACGTCAAAACCCTCTCCACCTAAGGTTTTCTCCACTGATATGTCATCACCATCTGCTCACACCCATCAAATGATCATAGCCGGAACAAGCAATACAATACAAGCATAGAGAAAAACAAGCAGGGTAAGCTAATGTAAACAAAATTTATAAATATAAAATATTAATACCTCAACACAAATTTATAATTTCAAACCAAGGAATCAAACATTCTCAAAACATATAATAATCATAGACATGACTCATTCGGATATAGTATGAATGTCGAACTATGGCGGTTTATGCACTTGTAGTTTTAATATTACTGGTTCACCCCAAGCTACCACACAAGGTTAGTCTGTTAACTAATGTATTTGGCCAAAGTAAAGCCCCTAGACTAGGACCTCCCTACTCTCACCACATGCCTCACCCCTCTCTACTTGAGAATGAATGACCATTAAAGTATCAGGATAAACCCTAATACTTAGCTTCATACATTCATACAAACAATACTTGTAACCACTAAAAAGAATTCTCCTTAAAATTCTTACACACCTCATTCCATTCAAACATATGTTCCAAACTTTATCACAGATAATACAACAAACCATTATAACTTTTAAAATCATACACAAAAAAGAAAAGATTCAAAAGCACCTAAAAACACAAACTCACTCGCCCAACTAATAGTCTTTGCTCACCCAGCGAGAGGCAAAACAACAATTCTCCCAAGCTATACGAGCTGGCTCACTCATCCTTTGCAATTCTATACTAAAAGCCCTAAATACTCACCCAATGAGCTCCTTCACTCGTCCAGCAAGAGCCAAAACAGCAAGCCCCCCAAGTTGAGCGAGCTGGTTCACCCAACCTTTGGAACTCACTGCCAGAACTTCCTTAAACTCGCCCAGCTAGCCCATTCTACTGTCCTAGTCAGACTGCATAATTCTACAACACTAAAACTACAAAATTAACACTTTTAAACCACCCATTACCTATTCTAATCATTTTTACCAACTTTTAACACTTCTAGATTCGATTATAAACTAATTTAAACCTAAAAAAAAGTGTATAACCTATCTTAAACTAATAATCAATTGTTCACAACAAGGCATCAACTAAAAAATAACTAAATTCTCAACTTGGAGACCAAAATTGCATTCTACATGTTTAATTCATTTTTAAGTAGCTTAGGGACTCTAATAAGTCAGAAATGACTTACCAATACTCTCTAAACTGGTCAATTTGACATAGAACCTATAGTTCAAAATGTCACCATTCCAAACCCCCAAATACCCCTAAAACCAACCAAAAACTCCATTAAAGTACTACTAACTCATCCTAGATCAGATTTCTTTTAACTCTAAGCCTCAACAAGTTCTGAACAACTACAACAAGTTTTGAACAAGCCTCACATTGTATGCTTAACAGGGGCAAACTGCTCTGTAGTAATCAATTACATAAGTTGTCTAATAGATTAAAACAGAAAGCAATGTCACTATTGTTTCATAAGTGGATAAATCTGTTTAAAATGGAAATTGGATTGAAAATTTGCTTAAGTATAAGATGAATTGATTACATAAGTTGTCTAATCGATTAAATCAGTTTACTTTGTTTAAATCCATCTCATTTAATAGCTTGATATATTATGACTGTCAATTGAATTTATAACTGGCTTATGTGACTATATAATCGATTACATGCTCAGGATAATCTGCTAAAACAAAAGCAAAGCTTAATAGATTACATAAAAACCTTACCGATTATAATGCATCAGGATTCAAAAAATCCTATATATATATGTCTTGAGTTTTGTTTCAAAACAAGAAATTTTTATCACTTTCACATACTAAAATTTTCATTAAGTTTTAATTACATGGGCGTTCAAGAAGTAATCTTAGAGAATCAAGGCTAAATTGGTTGACTTACTCATCAAGATTCTTTCAAGGAAGTAGGCTAAAGTTGTTTTGATTTGATCTACACTAAAGGAGTGTGACTTGGAGATCAGATTCATCATAGACAATTTGTGTTTGTGTAACTGTGTGGGTTTGCCAAGGGTTGAGAGTGTGAGTGTTCTTGGTTGTTGTAAGAGATGATGTTATTCATCTCTTTTATTGCTATATTGATTTTGAGTGTGGTGAGAAGTGTATTGAGAGGGGTATCTCTGTATTTCTGCAAACTCAATCAATTTTTAGTGAATTCCCTTCAACTAAGGTTGTTGAAGGAGGACTGGATGTAGGCTTGAGATTAGCCAAACAAGTATAGATTGTTTTTGTTGATCTTTCTCTACTCTTTCTCTTTTATTGTTGATTCATCACTTCTTGTTTATTGATTTCAAGAAAGCCAAAGATTTTAAAAAGACTAATTTTTTAAGGCTTAATCCAATTCACCCCCTCTTGGCTTGAGATATAAGGCAATTCTTTTCTTACAATTGGCACCATAGCTGGAATTAGAAAATTACTCGAATTTTAATCGATTACTTTCAATGATTAATCGATTAAATCGATCTGGATGGCCAATACATCTCAGACTATGAGCAAGGGTGTAATTGATGATGAAAATAATGGTTTCTTGAATTCAATAGGCAAAGGTGTATGGGATGTTGTGATCAACAATTCCCACGAACCAATCAAGACAAGAATTGAGAAGGTCAAAGTAAAAGAGCTCTCTAGATCAAGAAAGCAAAATCAAAAGGTGAAAAGATACATTAACACCTTGAAGTCTACTGCTGAAACTGCTACGGAATCTACAGAAAGTTCAGAGAATGGAGGGACATATCTGATGGCAAAAAGGTTTTCTAAATTTCTGATATGCAAAAGAAAAACTAACTTGAATTTTTCAAGGAGTAAAGAGCACTCTAGAAAGCAAAATCTGCAAAAGGAAAATGAAAGTAGAAATGAAGTCAGCAAGCACCCTACACAACAAACGAATTTAAGCATGATGGCCAAATTTGCCCAAGCTGAAAATAGTGAATAGAAAGGTGAAAAAGATGCCATGTGGTATATAGACAGTGAATACTCTAGACACGTGACAAGAGATTCTTCAAGGTTTAGCAGCTTGTCTCACAAAACAAGTGGGCATGTAACATATGGGGATAATAATAAGGGTAAAAATGTTGGTATTGCTAAAATACAAACACCCTCCTCATACATCATTGAAAATGTCTTGTTGATAAGGGCTTAAAGGTTACATTTGAATCAAATCATTGCTTAATTTGTCATGCTTCGTCAAATGAACTTGTGCTTGTAGACAAAAGATATAACAATATATACATGATTGATTTCAAAAAGACATCTTTCAAATTTGTTATATGTTTGTTGTCTAAGGAAGATGAATCTTGGTTGTGGCACAAAAGACTTGAACACATTCACATGCCTCACTTGAATAAACTTGTATCTAGAGGTCTTGTACTAGGACTGCCAAACATAAAGTTTGAGTTTGATAGACTTTGTGATGCTTGTCAAAAAGAGAAACATATTTAATATATAAGTTTATGTAATTTTTTTTATCATAGATTTAGTATAATTATGTATACTTTATATTATTTTATTTTAGTTTTTTTAATAATTTTTTATATAATAATAAATAATTTAGAAGGTTAACATATTTAAGATATCAAAGTTTATGTATTATTAATATTTGTAATCTGATTATTTTTTTAATTTAATAATAAAAAATTGAGTATATTTTTATTTTTGTGATTGAATTAATTATAAAAAAATTTAATTGATAAACTGGTATGTTATTTTTTGAGGTGAAAAAAATTTTAGTGACAAAATTGAAATTTCAAAATATTTATTTACTATTTCTTTGTCATTTCATTAATTTTTTTTAATGTAATTAACATTAAAAAATATATATTTTAATAACCACTGTTTATTAGCTAAGAAATTTAAATAACTTAAATAGATAACGTAACCGAAATAGAAAAAAAAATATATAGATTTTATGATTATGAAAAACATAAATAGAGAATATGAAATATAATTGTAAATGTTATGCTCATCTCATTTGCTCAACTAAGGAGTCACCCCTTTTGAATGGTTGGAACTCGTTTTCTTGACTAAGACTTTGTTATAAACTCTTTATGTCTAATAGAATCACCAAAACAACCAAGATAACAAGAAAAGATAGCATGAATGCAAAGTTGCAAATATTAATATATTTATTAAAACTTTATTAACAGTATAGATAATTAATAAAATCTTCTGTCAATAAATATAATTACTGGTTAGAAACTAATAAAAAAATTGTTCTCTCCCATAGATCTTCATCTAACTCATCTATACCTCAAATCAAACTTAATTTATCACAACCTCCTTCCAACCAAAACATTCTGATAGGCAATTATTACCTTCACTCTTCGTTTTGTTTATCATTCTCGTTTAAAATCATTTGCACATTCTAAATTATATAACCTATAAATTATATTGTTGAGTAACCATTTTTCGACAATAATAATATACGAGCTTTCAACAATAATTATATAACCATCCATTTTTCCTCAAAAATCAAATGTTCTTTTAGATATCAACACTCTACAATTACATCTTGAACTTTTTCATTTCCTTTGCTTTTCTACTTTAGTGATTTTTTTTGTTTAGCAACACTTGCTCGGTGACAAGTAAACTCTCTTTTATATATATCTTCAACGTTATTCTTGTTCTGTTTGTAACTATGACCACGTCTAACTGAAAAACTACAAGTCTTTGCAAATAAACAATAGGAATTATAAGCATCGATGTTGCTGTTAAACAATTTGTCTTTGTAAAGAGTTGAGTCATTAGCATTTTCGACTTCAGGTAAAGGTTCATTCAAGATCTTTTCAATTTTATCATCTTCACGAACCTCTCCAATTTCATCATCTTCGGATGTTGAATCATCATCTCTAAACAACACTTCAAGCCAATTACGTACCAATTCCTTCTATGCTTGTGAAAATTTAGAGAAAAGTCCAACTTAAAAATATAGTAAAATAAAATAAACATGAGTAATGATTTTTCAAACCATTAATGATTCTTCACCTCGCAAATCAACATGATTTTAACTCAAACATATCAATTATTTTTTTATTCAAATGTTAAGCAAAGCAAATAAAGGAAGCCACCAAACAAGGAAGGCCACATAATAGTCAAAGTATCAAATCTCCTTGAAGATAAACTACTGCTTCTAAAATTTAAAAACGAAATTTAATAACAGTAAGAGGGAAAAGATATAACACAACCCTCCAATCAAAATTGAACATCAACATCATCAATTATTTTGTTATTAAAGTAGAAAACAAATAAACAAACAAAGCAAAAGAAACAAATTGCGGTGTCGTAGGTTGTTGTGTGAGAATGGAGATGAGGAATTAAAAATGGATTGGGGTTAGGTGAGTGTTTCTGATATTTTTTATTTTTTTATTTTAAATTAAAAATGAAAATTATTAAAATACCCTTGTGTTTAAAGTATGTCTTTTTTTTATGAATGAGATTTTTCTGTCTACTAAAACTTGATACACTTTACTAAAAGGAACCAGCTGAAAAAAGAGCTACATAGGTCAGCAAACCCATATATATATGTGTGTGTGTAGTGTACTGTAGTGTACCTGGAAATCAGCCAAAGGCATCGTTCGATGAAGATCGAGACAGATATTTAGAGGTGGACGGTCGGCGAAGTCGAGAGAGTCACGCAGCGGTTGAGATGTTGATCATGAAGGAGCATTAAAAGACAATAAATGGCATCAAAAGCAGAATGAATGGCTTTAATGAGCGAATATTACGTGAAAGGAAATAAAACATACGGTATTGATAAGCAATTAATGTTAATTACTAAGAATAACGATTATAAATATAATGTTAGTGACCAAGTAAAGGGACTTTTTTCTAATAATATACATTCTGACCTTCTGGAGACTGATCTGACTTGAGCATTAGAGTGTTTCTTGCAGGTCACAACCGTTCGATAGTGCAGAAGACATCTTCGACAGTGTGCAGAGATCAAGCGGCTTGGAGCGGAGATTCGAGTGTCGGCATTCTCGGATCCTACAACTGAAACATTTGGCGCCCACCGTGGGGCCCGATAGTGTAAACAAAACCCAAAGGAGACCACAATGGTGGAAGAGCTTCCATTGCATATTTTACAGGAAATGAGGGCGGAAATGTAGAGACAGATGTAGGAAATGAGGGCGAAAATGGCTGCGATGAGGGCTGAGCGGGGGAATGGTTTGAGGGGGCAGTTCGCGCAGTTCGTGACTAATGAAGCTGTAAATCTTGAAAATGGGGGAGAAAGTAGCCATGCGATACACGAAAATGAGATGCGTGAAGTAGCTAACGATGGGCAAAATCAAGCCCCGGTTAATCAACTCGATCATGCAGATCATTTAGCCCTTATTGAACGCCTGGATCAGGCCGAAGGGCTTCATCCTTTTACTATAGTCGTAATGAGGGCACCTATGCCAGAAAATAAGGTGCTACCAACGATGGAAAAGTATGGAGGTTCAACGGATCCCGTGAAGCATCTCCGATCTTTTGTAGATGCTATGGCAGTTTATTCCTCGGATGACTTGGTTTGGTGCAGAGTTTTCTCTTTTTCGTTGAAGGATGAGGCCTTAGATTGGTTTCACTCGCTGCAACCTGGAACGGTAGATGGATTTGCGACGCTAAGACATCTGTTTACCCAGCAATATGCGTCCAGTAGAGCGTAGGGTTTAACATACATGGCCCTAGTTAGAATGAGGCAGGGAAGAGATGAAACGCTAAAAACGTTTATGGACCGGTTTAACCAAACTTCACGACAAGTGAGGAATGTAGACCAGAGATTAATAAGTGCCCTGACAATCGTTCGCTGAAGAACCTTAGACGCTGGCTGAATTACAAAATAGAGCAGCTAGTTTTATTTGGGTCAAGGAAGGGCGTGCCTTTCAGAAAGGGTAGAGAGAGGAGGCAGTCCCTATGGCTAAACCCGGTCGAGAGAGGAGGGATGTGAGAAGGATATTTGGGAGAGATGATGGTGGAAACAAGCAGAGAAATAGAGACCCCTCAATATTTCCTCAGTACGTACATTATACACCACTGAATGCACTTAGGGCAAGGGTATTGCAAGAAGCATTGAGAGCGGACTTATTAGTTGTGACTCAGTCGCCAACTCCCAAGGGAGCCGATGGGCGGAAGCACAGTCAATATCATCAGAACTTGGGACACAGTATAGAAGATTGCATAACTCTGAAAGATAAGTTGGAAAGTTTGGTTCAGGCGGGACATTTGCAAAAATTTGTTCAGCGTCGTATGGAAAGTTCTTCAAGTGATGTGGGTCGTCCGCCTAAAAGGAATAACCCACTTAGGAGAGACGATCGGCAGAAGGGAGATCGCCGCAGTAGGAGTAGAAGTAAGAAGCGACCCTTGAGGGGGGGTTATCAATACAATATCGGGAGGATTTGCTGGAGGGGGGTCGACAGCATCAGCTCGGAAAAGACATTTAAGAAGTTTGCATAGTATCAATTGTGCGGATGTGGCGAGGAAGACAATGCCTGCGATTACGTTCTCGAATGAAGATTTTCACGTCCCAGACCCCGATTAGGATGATCCTATGGTTATTACTGTGATGATCGCTCAGTATAAGGTGAGGAAAGTCTTGGTCGATCAGGAAAGTTCGGCCAATATAGTATATTGGAGGACCTATCAACAGATGGATATCTCGGAGGAAGTTGTTATTTCGTTCCACGAGCAAATTGTAGGATTTGTAGGAGAAATAGTGGATACTAAGGGCTATGTCGACTTGAGAATGAGTTTGGGAATGGAGAGGGACGCCAAGGAATTGAAAATTAGGTTCTTGTTGGTAGAGGCTGATATGTCATATAACGTTTTGTTGGGCCGACCGTGTCTGAATGCCTTTGGGGCCATTGTATCCACCCCTCATTTGACTCTAAAGTATCCTTCTGATGACGGAAGAATCTATACCGTTCGGGTGGATCAAAAAATGGCCCACAAGTGTTATGCTGCAGGATTTAAAGTAAAACCGCGGGCATCCGGAAAACCGAGTGAATGGTCGGAGGTTGCCATGGCAGAGTTGGATCTTAGAACGATTACAGAAGACCGCATGGAACCGTTAGGGGAAATGCAATCGTTCGTCTTGGAGAAGAATGAGGAGCAAATTACTACAATAGGACGTGGCCTTACCGATGTTCAAGCTTAAGAGGTCGGCAGGATATTGGCTAAGAATAAAGATTTATTTGCATGAGTTGCGGCTTTTATTGGTAGTGAATGATGGGGCAATCAGCGCTGCGTTGGTACAAGAAACCCCGGAATTTAGGCCGATCTATATTGTGAGTAAGAGTTTGAAGGATGCTGAAACTCGTTATCAGCAACTGGAAAAGGTGGCCCTGTCGTTGCTTAATGTCGCACATCGCCTTAGACCATACTTTCAAGGAAATCAAGTAGTAGTTAGAACTGATCACCCAATCGTTAAAATCTTAAGAAAACCTTATCTAGCAGGCAGGATGATAAGATGGTCAGTGGAGCTTTCCGAGTTTGGTCTGCGTTATGAGCCTCGAGGGTCGGTACGAGGCCAGCACCTAGCGGATTTCGCAGTTGAGTTGCCTATAGAGGAAAAAATTGTAAGTCTTTGGAGACTCTTTGTAGATGGATCATCTAGTAAGCATGGCGGAGGAGCGGGAATCATTCTCGAGGGACCGGATGCTTTGGTGGTTGAGCATTCGCTAATTTTTCAATTTAAAGTTAGCAATAACCAGGCAGAGTACGAGTCTTTGTTAGCTGGAATGGAGTTAGTGCGGGATTTAGGAGCTGATTTTCTGGAGTGTCGAATAGATTCTCAACTGGTCGAGGGGCATATGAACGACAATTTCCAAGTTAAGGACAACCAGTTGTTGCAATATTTTCATAAGGCTAAACAATTAGCAGCTCAATTCAAATCTTTGGAGTTAACGCATATTCCTCGGGAGGAAAATGCCAGGGCGGATAGGCTATCTAAATTAGCCAGCGACAAGGAGAAGGGGAATTTATCCTCGATGATTAGGCAATTATGAGAAAACCGACCATATAATGCCTTAACGTAGGCGGTACTACCGACCGAGATGATTGGAGAAAGGAGGTCATCCAACTAATTAAATAGGAGGAAGAATGGAAAGTCCTCCAAGTGAAGGATGCTAAGCAAATAGCTAGATATGTCATAGTAGGGGAAGAATTATACCACCCCTATGATGAAATGCCTATCGGCTGAAGAGGCTGAGTATGTCACGAGGGAACTGCATGAGGGGATATGTGGTAGGCATACCGGTGGTCAGGCACTTAGAGCCCGAGTATAGAGGGCAGGATTTTTCTAGACATCAATGGAAAAGGATTGCTTGGCCTTTGTACAAAAATGCTTAAGGTGTCAAAGGCATGGAAATGTTTTCAATGTTCCTGCTACAGAGTTACATGGTGTTGTGTCCCTTTGGCCGTTCACTCAATGGAAAATGCACATTGTGGGTCCTTTTCCGGTCGGTAAAGCGCAAATGAAATTTTTACTGGTAGTAGTAGATTATTTTACCAAGTAGGTGGAAGCCGAACCCCTTGGATGTATTTCGGCAGCACAGGTTCAGAAGTTTGTGTGGAAGTTGATTTGTCGCTTCGGCTTGGTGTGGCGCAAAATGGCCGATGCCAAGAAAAAGACAACCCATGGAAAATTGGCAGCCAATTGGGAGGGATCGTTCAAAATAAACGAAAGCCTAAACAATTGCGCATATCGGCTAGAGCATTTGATTGGAAAGGCTATACCGAACACATGGAGTGCTTCTCACTTGAAATTTTATTTCAGTTAAGTGAACATTGTAATTTTAGTTTAAGACAATGAATAAAATCAGATGTTTCCACTACTTTCTCTTGTTTGTTGTAAGGTCCTTGCAGGCGAATTGCCTCAAGACGTTCGGGGAAGTCAGAAAAATGACTTCAGAAATCTCCGCTCAACGCAGGAGGTCAGCAAAATGACTCCTACCTCAAGACGTTCGGGAGAAAGACAGAAAAAATGACGATCGAGATGACTAGAGAATTGAAAGGATCAGTTTTATTAAACAGAATAAATTTCTTGAAGCAAGTAAAGATCCTCAAAATAAAAAGATCGTTAAAACCAGCATACATAGCGAAGATAGACAATCATCTTTCGGTCATTCATAAACGAGTTTATACATGAAAAAGTAGAAACGAAAGTGTCTTTAGTGAGCTGAACAAAATAGGGGTACAATTATATATGTAAAGAAATTAAAAGAGGAGATCTAAAATCTAAGTTAGGCAGCATCATCTTCGTTAGCAGGAACGGTATTCGCAGCTTTGTCAACAAGATTGGTGGCGGCTGAAGGATGGGTCCCAGCATCATCGGTTTTCGTAGTCTCAATAGCAGTAGCCTTTGGAATCGACAAGTTTACAAGTTGACCGTCCAGGAAAACCTTCATGATATCAAACCCGTCATGATCCAGGGAGGTGTTAAAAAAGTAGTGACATTGGGCGATGCCCTGCTCAAAACCGATGAGACGCTCATTGCACACCTCGTCTCCCAACGACAAATTTCGGCGGCCAGTTTATCCTGAGCGGCAATAAGGGAGTCTCTTTCTTTTATTAACTCTTTGTTTTGAGAAGAAACTTTCTGCAGATCTAGTTTTAGGGTATCGTTGGTCCGTTTGAGTGGGCGATTATCATTCTGAGCTTTAGATAGAGTTGCTACCTTTTCCCGCTTGTCCTCAGCAGTTTTTAAAGCTTCTTCAAGGCAAAGAGATATCTTGGTATTCTCCTTTTGAGCGGCCTCTAGGTCCCAACGCACAGTATCCAACTCTTCTGCCAGTAAAGACTTGGTAGAACCAGTAGTGTAGTTCATGCATATACTCGCCCTGGCGGTGAGTTCGTACGCCATATCCAAGGCTTCACCAGGAGACATCCCTTTGAAAGGTATCTTCTCTTCAGGAGTGAGATTATATTGCAAGTGTTCCGCCACGTGAACGTTCGGGTCAAGAGGGTCGGAGAGCAGAGGACCAACAACTTTATTCTTCTTGTTGGATAGAGTTGTTCTCTCCTGAGGCAGTTTTCTCTTTGTTTCGCTTTTAGCAACATTGATGATAGGAGGCTTGACAGCGGTAGCAGGAGGATCTTGGTTGTCGGAGATCTTTAAGGCCGAATTTACAGTGCGAGAAGGGGGTGCACTTGATGTTGCAGTCTTCTTCGAAGGGGATGATGTGCCCTCTCCGTATTTGTCAAGGTTCTTCTTATGAGTCATCATTCGCAGAAAGGATTGATGTTTCTCCATCCCGCCACAAAAGTCTGAAATAATAAGATGAATTTAGATGAGTTAATAATGACCGATCAACAAGCGGAAGATAAAAGAAAGCTTACCAAACACTCTAGAACGTAGAGTGTCAGTCCCAAGTAAATCGATGAGCTTGCGGGATGAGGTTCGACGGGGTAGTTGATCGATCTGGCTAATAACGTCTAATTCCTCTTCGGTCATGAAAGTTTTGGCCCAGGAAATCACCTTTTTTGGATTTTCGGTCCAATAGAATGGAAATTTTGGACGTCCATCATCAAAATAAAACTTGGACCGGCCGAGATCTCGTATTGCCACTTTGAAGAAATTAGTCTTAAAGTCTTTGTACGAAGAGTTAAATGAAGTAAATAATTGCTTGTCTTTTACAGGAACTAATTACACCCAAGACTCTTTAGGGTGCGGAAGGGCACAAAAGAAGTAGAGGAAAGAAGCAGGGGTGGGAGTCAGCAGAAGGTCGGTGTAGAGCACAGTGAAGGCTTGCATGAAGGCACATTCGTTGGGATGAAGTTGGGCGGGCAAATGTTTAACTCTCGTAGAACACCCATTTGAAAATCAGAAAGGGGAATCCTCACATCCAAATCACGAAATAAGGTAACATAAAGATAGAAGAAGTCCAAATTGTACCCTTTGCGACCATGACAAGCTCATTCGTTCGCTCGACATACAACTAAAGAAATATTCTTTGCATCCCTAATATCGGCTAATAAATTCACCCGTTCAACTAAATACATTATGGAAGTGCTAGTGGTGAAATATGGAGAATAACCACAAACCTCATGAGGAGCCCACTTGTACCCCTTTACTGGAGGAGGTAGATTGATCCTGGACCATTCAAGTGAATTATCCATGTTTAGTTTTATTTCATGAGGAGCATTATTCTGTCAATCGGAATCACCTTCGGAACCCAAAATAGAAGACTCTGATGACGACGACGACTCCATCGCATCATCAGCGTACCCCCGACCTCCACCGACAAGCTCATCGGTAGACCAAGTAGAAGAAGACATCACCTTTGGTAAGATTGTCGAGGTCAGTAAGGGAATAGCAGGAAGGAAGATGATGAAAATGAGTGGACCCTCCACCTATTTATAGCCTACAAAGGCGGTTTCGAGGATTCATCGTCACCATTCGTCCATGAGAGATCCAACGATGAAGGATGTGTGACCATTCATATCCAACAGGAGTAGTTCCAAGGCTAAATCCTGACTGTTCACAATAAAGTAATCGTATGGCTAAAAAGGCGTGACTTTTCGACCTCAACCGATGTGGCGTTACAGGTTAGCCGAACGAGACAAATATTTAGAGGTGAACGGTCGGCGAGGTCGAGAGAGTCACGCAGCGGTTGAGATGTTGATCATAAAGGAACATTAAAAGACAATAAATGGCATCAAAAGCAGAATGAATGGCTTTAATGAGCGAATATTACGTGAAAGGAAATAAAACATATGGTATTGATAAATAATTAATGTTAATTACTAAAAATAACGATTATAAATATAATGTAGTGACCAGGCAAAGGTACTTTTTTCTGATAATATTCATTCTGACCTTCTAGAGACCGATCTGACTTGAGCGTCGGAGTGTTTCTTGCAGGTCACAATCGTTCGATAGCGCAAAAGACATCTTCGACAGTATGTAGAGATCAAGCAGCTTGGAGCGAAGATTTGAGTGTCAACAATCTCGAATCCTACAACTGAAACAAAATATATATATATATATATATATATATATATATATATATATATATATTCCAAACAAATTTAGTTTAACTACTAATTATATTAACTATTATCTTAATTAATCTAAAAACTTAAATTTTTATTTTATAGGGAGAAAAGAGAAAGCATAAAAACTTTAAATTTAAACTCAATTAATTTGTATATATTATAATTAAGTTATAGACCTTTAGTAAATATAAGAATCTATGTACTATAATTTTGACTAGTTGAAAAGAGAATATTTAGTTATCATGCATAAAAATAGAGGCAGAATCAGATACCATTGTATAAAGGCAAAAGCTACAAAGCGTTGATAAGAGAAAAGCAATCGCATGCAAAGAAGACACAAAGGTGACTTCAAACCAGATCATGTATCTATGCTGCACATTTTGATTTTATGCTTTTATTCTCATTTAGCATACGAAAATCTTGGGACCAAAAACAAATTCCAACCTTCTTGAATCAGATCATGTAGTGCCCATGCAAGCTGTCTCTGCACTATCCTTTCTTTACACACACCAACCAAGAATCTCACTACAACTTCTTTCTTTGTCCTATCAGTATACAATTCTCAACAACTGTCCTGCTTCACACTTTGCTAAAGACACAAACTTCTGGACCATTTCACAAGGGATCACAATTACTATGGCATAATGCTATATATCATTGTGTTTCTGTACTCTCATTTTCATTGCTAATTTCAAGTTTGAATCTTAGGTATATGTAAATGCTTTATGCAGGGTATTATTGATCAAAGATGACACGGGCATGATGACTAGTTAGGTTTGTTCATGAGTAATAAAAATTAAATTAAATAAATAAATAAAAGGAAGAAAAAGGGGGACCAAACCAACTCAACATGAGAGCGATGGGCATGATTTTTGGAGAAATATGTACACTGTGATATTCCGATTCTCATGGCCAGAAGGGAAATTAAGAGAAGGCAAGCTAATGTTACAACTGATTCTACATTTGTGGCCAAACATCATTTATAACAACAGAAATTGATTTTGTATCCATTAAGTTTTTAGCTTTACCATGGTTTTTGCTATGATGTGGCCAACTTTTCACCTTAAATTATATATATATATATATATATATATATATATATACATATATTATGACTAAATACAGGAGAGTATTATAAAAGAGATTAAGGGACTGACTTACATATGCAGCATAGACAAATTTGGATTCAGTGACATAACACATATAAAGGGTATCTAAAATCCTTATCATATAAAAAGCCTACTGAAACATATTACAAGAACATATGTGCAAGTCTAACTTGCTTTACCTTTAAAATGTCAAGATAAAAGCACAAGGAAACAAAGTCCAGGTAAAAGGTTAAGTGTCATTTTCCTCTCTCCTTTACAGAAGTTTTTATGAAGTTTCTCTGAATTATTAAGTATTAGTTGTGTTGTGCTTAATTAAATCTTTGAAAATGACTTAAGACCCTTTTGTAATGAGTTTAATTCAATTATGTGCTGGAATACAGCTTTAATAACTTCACCAAAGATTAATTAAGCAGGCATGACCCTAAGATTGAAAACCATAAAACTGTCACAGAATAAAAGACATCAACAATCAAACATCAGTTAACTTTTTATAACTTCCAAACGAAATGATCTCTCCTGTATTCTTTTCCTCCCAATTGAAAATATTTTCTTTATTTTCTGTATCATTGATAAGATTGAAACTATTTGCTTTTGTCTGTTACAACTAGAAGCCATCCATGGTGAAAACTCACATCAAGTGGCAAGTACAATGGCATCTTGCCTTCTTGTGAAACCATGGTGTTAGCGTGCTGGGTCATGTCAGTACCATGATTGTTGTGGCCAAAGGCGTACTATTGAAACATGCATGCGTCAAGATTACCAGCTAAGGTGGAAATGCCATCCTCCCAACTTTGTGACATCATTTGAAGTATCAAAAAAAAGAGTTTATGATATCATTTTATTCCAGAGTGGTTGTGGAAGTACAGTTTTAATATTTCTAAGCACTAAATATTTTAACCGTTTAAGCAAATATGCATCATTAGATCTATTTTTTTGACTCATTTGCTTATAACTAAAGACAAGTGAAACATGTTTCTGATCTGAAAATCTAAAAATTATTCAAAGCAGAATCTGCACTTAATTTGATCCATGGTGAAATTAAACGTACCCATATTTTCTTGAGAAGTTACATAGGTGATTTTCTTGTTGATGTTCCCTAGACCTTTCACTTCCAGGAAAAATATGATATGTTTCTTTCAACTTTCTACCGTTTCCCACTTCCATGAGTACTTCACAAGCTTTTGATTTAAAATCCAGTTCACAAGTACATCTGTCACTGTGCATCTCAATAAAATATTTTAGTCATACAAGTAACAGAGAAAACAGACCTATATACCTAAACCCTATGTTTAAGTATGTTACTCCTAGTAACTTCCATATTGGGAGTGAACCATAAGAACTAATTTCCTATGCTGGATTAGTTGGGAATTGTGGTGCAATTAGAATGGACTACTTGATTTCTGTTTACAATAATCTAATTCAGAAAATTCTCTTCATAACAAGCCTCCAGTGCCTAAGTCCAAATTAGCCCTGCTGGTACTGTCATTCTGATTCTGATTTTAATTATGCAGATTTTTGCATGAAGTCATTAGTAATATCATATATATCCTTCTGTAAATACAGGAGATGAAGGCTTGGGATGGCTGTGTATGTGATATGGGTCCTTCACCTGCGTATCTGAAATCACATCAACAAACAAAGGGAAAATCCTTCTCGTCTAAATTGTAACTCCTCGAGCACCATTAGATAAGCATTTACCACAAAGGAACCTAAATTGACAGCACTGTCACTTTCAACACATCATTCATGCAAAATCAATCCCCACTTCCCACTTATTACAACAAGTGATATTTAAACTTTGCTTTATTTGCTTATCATTACAGACAAAACAAACCACATCCCCATGCATTACTTCCCCCCACCCTATGCTAACAAAGCAAACAACCAACAAAATTGAGTTTGTGGTCCACACCCTTCCCTCTTCTTTTTCTACCTTTTTTGGCTCCATATAAACTCTCATTCCCTCACAATGCTCCCAGAGACAACCTCTAACCGTTTTCTTGCCCCCAGCATCTTCTTCTTCTTCTTCTTCATACTTGTCAGAATTCATAATGGAGATCAAGAGTACAGACAGGAGGCAAGTGTCAATTGAGAAGGTGAGGAGAGACAATCCGGTTGATGTAGAAGATGAGGAAGAGGAGGAGGATGAAAGTGTGGCTGGCGGTGAGGGCTGTCTTGCAGAAGATGAGAGGAAGAAGGGTGGTGCAGGTGGTGGGAGAAGAGGCTCTACTGGAGGTGGAGTTTCTCCACCTTCTTGTCAAGCAGAGATGTGTGGTGCTGATTTGACTGTTGCAAAGAGGTACCATCGCCGCCATAAGGTGTGTGAGCTTCATTCCAAGGCACCTTTTGTGATGGTTGCAGGAATGAGGCAGAGGTTTTGCCAGCAATGTAGCAGGTGTTAAATCCCTCATCTAAACTAAAGCATTTTCTCTTGATGTAAACCTGTATTGCCTTTAGCATCTTCATTATATATAGTAGAGTTGATCATGCTTATCCATGAAAATTTTGAAACTAAGCATTGTACTACTTTTGAAGTAGTCCTTTAAATTCAAACTATGAACAGACTTCTTGTAATTAGAGGCATGCTTTGAATCTTAATCAGTGACTAAAAAATTTGTTGTTGTGTTACTCAAGAAACATTTTCTGATGCATACATCAGAAACATACATTAAAAATTCAACATCAATGCTTAGATCTTTTAACTCGTCTTCCATATAAAGAAGAAGTGTCAACTATTTCAAGGGATTGCTTCTATGCATTTGCCTTGTTAGAAACCTGTGATGAGTTTGTGCAGGTTCCATGAGCTGGCAGAGTTTGACGAAGCAAAAAGAAGCTGCCGGAGACGCTTGGCCAGACACAATGAACGGCGCCGGAAGAGCAATGCTGAGACTTGCAATGAAGGATGCAGCAGCAGCAAAGGACAGCACCCTACAGAAAGCCTCTGCAGAAATGCTGATGACTGGGGAAGAATTCAGATGAACATGGCAAGGAATTCTGGTTACAGGTCCCTCCACTTCAGATGAATTCAATGCGTTCATCAGCATGCTCCCTCTCTTCTGTCAACGGATCTTTACAATATGCCAAGGCATATAATAAAGTCCACCTTTTATGTTTTACGAGAATAAGCATCTAAACCAGAATTAAAAACTCCCAACACTTAAAAGGTGGTGTCATATGTAAACTACGTCATGGTGCTGAAGCTCTATATTTTATTATTTACTTACCAAGTTTCTTATGTTTCTGTGTGCCTTGATACCACCCTTAAAATGATGTATTTCCCCATTATTAGAATAAAATCTATAGCTTATTGAGTAAATTCAGGTATCTCTTTCAATTATTTCTATAGATTCAATAGACTCAAAACGTATAAAAGGGAAAAACAAAATCTCCACAATAAATGTGTAGGATATATTTGCATCTCCAGTAAATAAAACGGTAAGATAGCTCAAAATGGTAACAAACATGTTCTTGTCTGCCCCTGTCAATTATTGATATGCTTATGACACTGCAAAGCCATCACCCTCCATCCTATTTATGAAAAGATATTGTTGAAGGTCAATCCCAGGTTCCTTCTGAAAAATAACAACAAATTATGACAACAATGAAAGGAGTAATACAAGCAAATAACTTGATCTAAAATCTTACAGGCCTAGGAAGTGATCTAAAAGTAAGGTTCTAAGATCACTAACAAAGCCAAACCTCCTTGCAAACTCTCAGATTAAAGTTTGGTCTATATAATCACAGAATCTATATCTTGCCCACATTGTTAATTTGCATGAAGGACTCAACATAATTTATCATTTTATTCATTACACCGCAGTATATGTTACACTTGCAAGTTGCTGGATCAAAGTATGTCATGTGAGTGTTGTGATCACTGGAATTTGACAACAATACACGAGATATCATCAGTGCTTTTCTTGTTAACTGCTTCTTCGGTAAGGCGCTTTGCTGAAGACCGAGCATCCTTTATATTTTTGATACAATTAACTGCTTCTTGATTTGACATAACCTGAAAAATTTTGAACAAACAGATTTGAACATTAGATAAAACTCCACAAGCACCAAACATGACTACTTAGAAACTACTCTTTAGGCCATATCAGACACATACACTCTTTAGATAGATAGATAGATAGTCATAAGGTGTTTGCATCATGCTTCATTTATAAAAACTGACCTTCCATAATCCATCACTGGCTAATATAATGAATTCTGCATCATCATTTATATTCTCCACTGTCACAAATGGCTCTGAACTCAAATGTTTCTTCAGGCTTTTGTCACCAAAAGCCCTTGACACAGCCAGCCGTCCATCAACCCGTGGAACATCCCCTGAAGTAATGATAAAAGTTGCATCCTTAGCACTGGAACAAAAGTCTATGCTACTCTAAGTGAACTTTTTAAAGCAAGCAACTCAACTAGATCAGAAAAACAGCGAGAACCATTAGCTCTGAGCTACAAAACTCACAACCGACCAACCTAGTGGAGCATTTAGTAAGATCATGGCAAAGTTATATGCATTTTAGATTATGTCATACCTGGAAAGTTTGATACAAAACCACCTCTATTTTTTATATCTTCATGCTCCGTGTTTGGCTCATGATCCACTGATAATTGTTTGGCCACACCCTTCTTGCATAAGACAGCCCTGGAATCCCCAATGTTGGCTACTATTAACTTCTGACAATTGACTAATATGGCTGTAACTGCAGTTGAACCTCCTCTACCTAATTCACCCGACATCTCTAAAATATTAGAATCAGTTTTACTGTAAGCTCTCTTGACAGCATCTGCAGGTTCTTTCCAGAAGTCAGGCTACACAAGACAAAAAATGATTGAACTTCTATTACAAATAGTAATCATATTCATTTAACTATAGTTAATTTCGATTTTGAGGATATCCCTGAAATGAATCTGCTTTACAGTTAAGTAACCAGCAAAAGCTAACAACATGCATTACCTCTTTTAAGATATTATCAAACAAATGAGACTGTAGGTAATTAGGTACATTGTGACCTGCGTGTCCATCAAATATTGCAAACAAACCCAATTCATTGCTATCTACTTGCTTAAATTGAGCAACAACATAATCCTCCATGTCATGATATGATTTTCCTTTTACCAAGTGAAAGCCATGAGTTATGTTCTTCGACATCTTGCTCTTGCCTTTCCCTGAATCAGGGTCTGATGAACCCAAACCAACTTTTACCTGCAAGCAACGCTCACGTCAACAAATTGACTATAGACTCGTGCTTTGGTTATCAATATGTGAAGTAGTTAATCAAGTGGATGATGGACCTTGCCATATATAGTTCTATGGTCATTAAGAAGACGCATTCAATTCTGAACATGTAAAGAAATATGTTCTGACCAGAGAAACCAGAGGTGCCCTCCCAACCCTCTCCATTACAACAGGAAAACTTTATCTCAACAGTGAGATAGGTTACCTGAATCACAAAACCACTTTCCCAACTCTTATAAAACAAGATCGTTTGTTACACTTTATGTTAGAGCTATCAAAAAATGATCTAGCTCACATAGATAGATCAAAGCCAAAAACCCCACAAGCCCTATTGTTAAAACTTAAAATAGCTCATTCAAAGTGATATATTGTGATTTTACAACTTCCCTGGAAGGAAATTAGAAAGCCCTCAACTTCTTTCACCATAGTTTTCGCAAAAGTCATTAAGGAAAATCCCAGATTAATGACAAGGAACAGATGGCTCTTAATGGACAAAGAACCAGGTTTGGAAGAAAGTATTCTTAACTTCTTTATTTTGTAACTTTTTCATTTCAGAGTAAGCCTAGGGTATGACAGAAACGAGCAAACATGATAAGCAGGTTGGTTCTGGAACAAGCCCTCATTCATCACAATTTACATCACGAATTAAAACCAATTGAAGTATTTGACATGATCTGGTATACTTATCTCATACCGGAAACAAAGATGTATATCAGTTTCAGTGATATGTTTTCCTACAGATCGGAGATAGCTGAAAGATAAATAACATTAGATTGCAGAAAAGTGAATGGAGACACTCTCTTACAAGTCAAAGTCAATGATGAAAGACCAGGCACACTCCATGAATCGGTTCAACAACAACCACAAAAGGCATACAAATAAAACAAGTTGAGTTTATTAACTTTAGTAATATAAGCAACAAAAAGCAATCCACATAATCGAATGATGAAGAGTAATACCCACAAATGAAGATCTACATAATTTATCAATTGATGAATATGAAAGCAAGAAAAATGTGATCCAACTCCAGCTACCATTAATTTCTATGCAATATCAAAAGGGAATGACCTATACCTTCATCTTGTTAAGGATTTCTCTGGTGGTCATAGCTGTTTTCCTTGAGCTGATGAAAAGAGAGGAAGAAAAATAAGGCAAAAAAGAAGAGAAAGATGAGTGACTGTGCTATATGCTGATGAGGATGGAAAATAGTGGCGTTGACAGACAGGTCTGAAAAGGACAAGTCCACCATGTTTGATTTTTTGATAATTTTCTTTATGCATATTAGAGATAGAAATCTCCATTGAAAATTAAAACTTTATCTTTTTGTAAGTAAAATTTTTCAAAATAAACTTACTTTCTAATAATGTATTTTCATTTACATTGCAAGAACAAAAACAACATTCTTAAAAAAATCTATGTATTATTATTTGTTGTTGTTCTTTGATAACTACTAAAACTGTTATTTAACTTTTCGGTTTACACGCTTTCTGAAAAATTTTCCATATTTTATCAACCTTCCCATAGTTTTGATTTGGTTTCTTCTCTTATACTCCTATATCAGGTGTTTTCAATAGCTAGATCCTCCACGTGGAATAGAGTAAAATTTTAAGGATTAAAGTAAGTTTTTTTTTATATAAACTATACATTAGATTTTATCTTTAATTTAAAGATTTAACCTTTTATGTTTATAGTTTTCATTTCGTTCAAGTTTTAGTTCTGTCTATATTTTAATGTTTTTAATTTAATAAAAAGTAAAAACTACTGCCAAATTAAAACAAACAAAATAAAATTATTATAGAAACTAAAATGGAATCTTCGATCAAAATTAATATAACGAAGACGCCACAAATATATTTTAAAAACCTAAATATAAGCTTTTCAGTAGTTAACAAATTTTAAATGCAAAAAATTAATTCTAAGATAAAATTTATTCTTCAAAATATATTTATAAGTTTTAACTCATGTATGACATTTTTCTAATTCTTTCTTTTCCTGCGTAGATGAGATATAATTATAAGAAGTAATCATTTTCTCGATAGTATATAGAATAATAGTATTATGACATATTTTATCTTCATTTCACATAAAATATAAAAGTAAAATTATCTTAAAAATATAAAATTTTGTATTTTAAAAAAAAAGAGTAAAAAATAAATAAAATAATATTAAATTAATGTAAAAAATTTAAGTGTATTAAAGAATATTTGTTTAGTAAATATTTTTAATAGCTGATAATCTGAATTTATACGTGCGAAAAAAAAATCACTTATAATCTGAATTTGTTTTTTTGAATAAAATATATTGAGCAAATATTGAAAGAACAATGTACCTGAAAACGAAACTTTAAAATTTTCTTTAATTGCGTAATAGTTATACGCTTACCCATGTTGACTAATGGCTAGCGTGACTTTTTCAATCTATGAAAATTGTAAAATATAGATATCTTTTTTTTATAATTTGATGTGAATAAATAAAACAACTGAAGTAGGTAGAAAGAAGGAAAATTTTAAAAAGTAGGATAATTGTTTTCCAATTTTATCAAAATTTCCTAAATAGTTAAACTATGGTTGTTTGATAAGATTCTATTATAAGGAAATTGTATTATTTCAACGAGAAATTTGACAAAGCAGAATTATTATTGTTTTCAGTCTAGAGTCACTAAAAAGGCACGGTGCTTTTTTTTTATTTTGGATTAGTTTAAACGTGTGTATAATGTGACATCCATTTATATATATACAGAATATGATATAGATGTCATTAATTATTTTAAATATGAGAGAACAGTTAGACTAGACTTGCAATTAAAGTCTTAGAAATTAAAGTCATCCAACTAGTTATAAATTTAAAACTTTAAGTGCATTAAAGTGTTTCAAAATGCTACAAAACAACCAAGAATTCTTAAGGGAACTAGGTCGCAGCATCATCACCGTCCAGAGCCTGCTCTAGTGGTACCTCATCGTCCTCTGTTCCCATCCAAGTGGATAATCATTGCAAAAGAAAAGTACAACACAAACAAGACACAACACAGCAGCAAAGGTGAGTTAGGTATAAAAATCATGTTATACAATCACACGCAACATGCAAATTCCATTCAAGTATACTGAATCACATTACAAGACTTGTTACACTTTAAACCGACTTGTCCAAAATTAGAATGTTTGTCGAGCTATGGCGGTCATGCACTCGTGGTGGATTCTACTACTTTCCAAAGTTGTTGTCTACCACACTCACGAGGTTAGTCTGTACAGCGCCTTGGAGCATATTGGAAGCCTCCAAGACTAAGACCTCCTGCTACTACTTACGACATGATTCAATCCTCTCTACTTGAGAATGATTGACCATTGTAGTTTCAGGATAACCCCCAAGACTGAGCTTCCATGCAAATCATTCTAAAACACACTAAAAGGGCATTACCATGGATCCTCTCCTTGAGGATCATGAAATTAGGTCCAATAACCACACTTTGTTACATTCAACCACCAAACATGTCTCACACATTCACGTACTTTCAGTATAATAACATCACCACCATCATATTATGCATTCCAATCATTTCATACACTTAATTCAACCAAAACAAGAGCAAAAAGAGAAATATGGACTCAGAGGCTTCGCATAGCGCACCCTGTTCGTGGGGTGAGATAGGAGGGTCTCGCACAACACACCCTAATTTGCATAGCGAATTAGCTCGCAGAGATGCCCAAACCTCAGGTCGCTATGTGAGAGTCTAGACAGAGAACACACCCCTTAAACTCTCACTATGCGCCCCTTCTCGCTTTTCAAGTTAATTAGACATTTTCCCCAACCCACTACCAGTCGCAAGGCGCCATGATTCGCTATGCGAATCAATAGGCAGAGAGCAAGACCCTTTGGTCATTCGCACAACGGATGACCCAAACAAAGAGCACCATCCTACAGGGACTCGCTATGCGAAAGCATTCGCATAGCGAGTCTGCATAATCTGCAGAACTCAATTTCTGTAGAATCATGCAACTCACATCCACTTTACCAATTTTACTCACTTTCCCCAACTTCTAACACCTCAAATTTGTAATTCATGCCTAATTAAACTTGTATAGATGTTCTTAAACCCTCCTACTACAATTCTAAAAGGATTAAGACTCAATTCTTGCCCTGAAACACTAAATTGCTTAACTAGATGACCCAAATTAAATTCTCCTACTATGAACATGTTTTTGACCAGTTTAATGCACCAAAAAAATCACAAATGACCTATCTAAGTTGTCCCAACACTCTAAATACACTCTTAACCACATTTGCTCAAAATCACCACCTCACTTCCTCTTGAACCACCTAGGACACTCTAATTCACTTATTCCCTACCCAATAACTTGTATCACAAATTCTACAACATTAACCAACTCAAATTCAGCAGTGCATCATACCCAAACCAATTCACACACACAATTCACAGTTCCATAGCTTTGTCACTCAAAAGGCATATGATTTAAACTAGCAGTTTACTCAATTCAGCTCAAACAGTAGCAACATGCATAACACAGCTCACACATACATTAGTACATAATTCACTTATTCCCTACCCAATAACTTGTATCACAAATTCTACAACATTAACCAACTCAAATTCAGCAGTGAATCATACCCAAACCAATTCACACACACAATTCACAGTTCCATAGCTTTGTAATTCAAAAGGCATATGACTTAAACTAGTAGTTTACTCAATTCAGCTCAAACAGTAGCAACATGCATAACACAACTCACACACATACATTATTACATAAATCAAAACAGAAACCTAGCTCCCCTTAAATCAAAGTCTCACAGCACAGCTCACAACATCGCTTCTACAGTGCCCCTCCCGGAGAAGAACTTAAACAGCACCTAGTTAGAGTCGTGAATGCAATCGTGATAATTGAAGCTCTTGGCGTCAGGAGTGCTTAGGCGCCTATGGATCGTGAATGGTAGAGGGAAGGAGGAGAAGGGAGGAAGAGAGCAACATAGCTTTGAGGAGAGACATAAGTTCTCATATGAAAATGGGAGGAAAAATCTGAATTTAGTTTTATAAAATAACATATATTTTATACTTTTATTTTATTTAAACACTTCATCCCACTTATCTGGTGTCACTTGTCCTTTTTCAGAGCTAATTTTGTTCAGTCCTTACATATAACAATATTATATTATAATTAATTTTAACAATTTAATATTATATTTAATTTATTTCAATTACATTTTTATATTTATATAAATTTAAAATTTTTTATTTTTTTAAATGTCAGAAAATAGGAGAAATCTTACTTTAAACTAGTAAAAACATTTTTTTTATATGATTTTTTGATATGATTTTAAAGAATTTCAATTTAACTAGCATAACATTTATATTAGTGTCACAAACAAGAACTTGTTTAGTCTAATTCTGTTTTTTTTTTTCATTTAAGAATCACACAATTTTAATTTCTCTTTTTTTCATTTAAGAATGACACAATTTTAATTGACTTAGGAGTAAAAGTTGAAATAGTATATATAAAAGACACAATTTCAGTGTTATGTGATTAAAACTAAAGTTCCATGACAACGCATTGAAATCGTCTATTACCTATACAACTTTGACACTCTACAAATGTGAATTTGATATTAAATTTCATGTTGTATTTGTTATATTAATATTATATTATTTTTTAAAAAGTGATTAATATTATATTATTAACTTTTTTTATTAAAATATTATTTATAAAAAGTAACAGTATTAGTTTGTTATTAAAACATATAAATTGATTTATAAAAAAATTAATAATTATAAAAAAGAAATAACATGTACCAATTGATTTTTAAAAAGTAATAATTATACAATTATAAGAAAAATAATATATATTAGAAATATGTAAATTAATAAAATATTACATTGACTTGTTTGGAGAATTTATATGAAATTATTTATTCTGTTCTTTTAACTAAATATTAGAAAATATATTATATTTATTTGTGATGTATTTAATAAATTGTTCAATGAAATTATGAAATATTTGAAAAGTGCATAAGTTTGTTATTTTGTTATTTAAATTTGTAAAATGAATATTTCAATTAATTTAATTTAATATATTGTCTGTATAGGAAAATTGAATGTGTGATGTATGATGTGTAGGAAAGGTGTAAATAAAATAAGTATGCATGTTAAATTAAATTAAGTAAGAAATTTAGTGAGGACAAAAATGTTACAAGTTGTAATATTTTATTGTTTATATGAACAAGACAATTATAAAATCAATTTGTTTTATTCTAAATTGGTTTATCTATTTTGTCATGAATTATAAATATATATATATATATATATATTATTAAACTTAAAAACTATAAATTTAGGTGAGTTATAATTAGAATATATGACTAGATATAAAAGAGATTAATTATCAAGAAACGAAGTTCAAACTAAATTAGTATTCTACCACCTACTTTTTTACTCATGTAATTCTATTAAGTCATCACAACCTAATGTACCTTTGAAAAAAAAAAAAAGTCTAACTAATTTATAGATATATTTGTGAATTTTCTTTTAAATCTTAAGTAATAATCAATGATAAATTTCAGGCTCATTATTTTCAATCTTATGTAACATTTATCAATGAACAAATCTGAATTTCTTTTATGTATCTATTAATGTTCTAATCCTCATATAAACTTTTCATAGCCTAATTTATCTAAAAAAAAATTAACCAAAAGAATAAGCATTCTACTTTGTTTATAAGGAAAACTAGAACTATAATTATAAAAGTAATATAAATAATTTTTATTTATTTTAAAAGTATTTTCTTAACTATAAAGAGTTATTTTAGTTTTTAAAAATAATAAGTTAAAAAAACGATCAAATTGAAAAAATAGTTCAATTTTAAAATTGTTATCTAAAAAGTAAAATTGATAAGATAATTATTTTAATTTAAAAAAATTACTTATTATTAAGGCCAAGTTGGAAATCAAAATGTGTATACTAAAAGAATGAACCCTCCTTATATAATATAATAGTAGAGATTTACAAATATTTTAGTTTGGATTGAAGGGGAAAATTGGAGGCATCAATATGGGCTGAGTGGTCCCAAAAAAAAAATGTCTTAGTTGGGCCAATAGAGTTGTGCAAGAGAAACCCAAAATAGATTTGGAGAGTGCTAATTGCACCTTTGGAATTTCGTACAAAGAAAGCTCATACCTTTCTCTCACCACACCATTCATTCCTTTTGTCTTCTCCATGTTTGGTTTCTTACTTTCCTTTTTACTTTTTTTTTTCTCTAAATAGTATTGGATGTGTGTATTTGGATTATGTCCTTTACAATAAAAACAAAATGCTACTTGACAAAAGTGTAGTATGAGATTCATTGTACTTGGGATAAACAAACACTAATTGAGTCAACAATCATGAAGCCAAAAACTTTTTTTAATTAAGACAATATATTTATCATTAAAGTACTATTGACTAAGGAAATGAAAATTAAAAAGTGATTAATGTCTTAAATACATGAATTATGAGAATTATTAGGAAGGTGTTGCAAAAGGAATTTATAATTAATCTTTTTAAATATGTTATGGGTGCCAAGAGAGAGTGTGATGATTAAATGGCTTTTACTTTCTAAGCCACTACTTCATTATAATAAAAAAAATTATACATGTGTCTCTAAAACATGACAAAGTGTAAATATATTGCATGAAATGGCCATATAATCATTTGGGTGCACCAAACTTATTAACATTCTTTCTCTTTTAAAACTAAAATGGGGACATTAAATCAGTATCAAACATGATCTAAAATATTAATTTTTAAAATGTTGGTAAATATGGAGAAATCTTCAACCATAAATCACATAAATAAATTTAGTATCTCATTGAATGCAAAAACCTTGAAACATTAAGTCTACCGTATTGTTCTTTTCTATATACTTCATTTTCATCCAATGAAAAGTTCAGATTTGTTTTTAAACTCTAAAACAATAAATTAATTAACATATATATATATATATATATATATTGAAAAACAATGATGGGAAATTAGTTACATTATTATAACATTTACAAGTTTTGAGTTTGGTACCTACTTAGTTGTAACAAAAAGAAATAAATTTAGAAATTTAGATTTATGTCTAATTTAATCTCAAAGTCTAATCAATATAATAAAAGTTGCCCTATATATTATTATTATATATTATTATGACAATTTTTATTTAATGTTACACTTAGTGTTTTTTCAATAATAAAAATTTTCTTATTTTTCCCATTCTTTATGTATGTTATATATATATATATATATATATATATATATATATATATATATATATATATATAAAATTTATTATTTGACTCTCTCAAAATATTTTTCTTTTTTTTTATCCTTTATGAATATGTTATTTTTTTATTTAGTTTTTCATAAAAAATAATAATTTCAGTACTAAATTGTTTATTTTAGCCCTTACAAAAAAATACTTTTTATTTCAATATATGATGGCATTATATGTTAATATGAATTTTTTTAAGGTTAATCTTGAGTGGATAATTTTGCTAATATGACGTCATGTGATGACATTAACATGATATACAATTATTACTTTATCATTGTTAAAATTAATAAAGAGAGTAAACAGCTAAAACCAAAAAAAAAGTAAATACAAACGAAAATCAAACAAAAAGTGAATAAAAACCAATAAATCTTCTAATTAATTAAGTTTTTAATAGAATAAGTAGATTATAAGTATAATCAATGGTGTTTTAGAGAATTAAATGAGAAATAATGTGTGTTGTTTTTATTTGTGACATGTTTATTTAGGAAATTTGATAAAAGATATTAAAGAAAAACTATAGTGATATGTATATCCCACATTTAGTAAGATGAATGGGTAATAGAACCAAACATGTATACCGAGTTTAAAAGAGACACTATGTTATGCTTTTGTTAAAACTTTGACAATAGCTCATTTCCAAATTGTCCTTTAATTTGGAAATTTGTATTCTAAGATTATTAAATTAAAACAAATGAACAACTTTGAGAATTATATAAAGTTTTAGGATAATCGCCAATTATTTAGGAGTTGACAATGTATGTAATTTAAATAGATATTCTTTCTCTAAATTTTTTTATATGTTTTTAAAAACCAAATTATAATATTATAGTTATAAATTTTAAAATAGACAATACTTTTGAATACATTAATTCATCATAATATTATTTTAAAGAATTTGATGTCTGAACATTAATATGATCAATCATATGTAAAGACAAATGAGAGTAAAAAACAAAGTCTTATTCTCCAAGATAAATATAAAATAAAAATTACTCATATTTAACTTATTTTCAAATAGTTATAAAATAAGAATTACTTATACTTATGTAGACTAATGTTGACCATTCAAATTTCAACAACGATATAGACAGTATAAACAACATTTCATATATAAATATAAATATACATTTAAACGAATGGTCTTTTGGTCTTCTATATATATATATTTGATGAAAAATGGTTAAGAATGGAACAATTTTAAAAAAAAAAAAGTATTTATTGGGTTTAAATACTAATTTATGTTTGTTAGGTCGTTATTTTTATTTTATTTTAAAGAAAATTTTCATATATCAAATTAATATGATTTTACCTGTCATATTAACATAATATATATATATATATATATATATATATATATATCAATATTTTATATTCAATTTTAATTCTTATATTTATTATTTTTTTAATTTAATTTTAATATTTTTTAAATGGAACAATTTTGTTTCCTTTAATATTAAATTTAATTTTATATAATTATTATATTAATATTTTATTAAAATTCATATTTTTTTATTAAATATTTTGTTTAGGGCTATATTTAGTTTAAAATTAGAATAAAAACTTTAAGAATGATATATTGATATAAAATGTTAAAAAGTTAAAAATCACATAAAATAATGATGTTACTCCTTACTTTTTAACCTTTTAAAGTTTTAAAAATCACATTTGAATTTTAACTTCTTAAAATTTTGAACTAATGATGTTATTCTTTATTTTAAAAATTTTGATTCTATTAACCTCTTAAATGTTAAACTAATAATGTTACTTCTCACTTTTAAAAATTTTATTCTAATTTTAAATCAACTCTAATCTTAAATTAAAAATATTTAATAAAAATTTGAATTTTAATAAAAATATCATTATCATATTTATATCAAAATTAAATTTTGTGTCAATTTGAATAAAAATAAAATTGCTCCATTATAAAACAATTTGGGATTAAATTGAACAACGAATATAGAAATTAAATTAAATATAAAACATTGATTATGACTCATGTCACTGACACATAATATGATGTTGACTTGATACGTAATATGTAATATGATGCTGACTTAATAAGTGGACATTTTTTTTAACTTATAAAATCATATGTAATAAATAGTGTTCACCATCCGTTAATTACAACATTGACAAAACCGATCAAATTAAAAAAAAAATGATGAAAATTGAGATTCAATTTAAAAAAATAATATGAATAATAAATTGAATAATCTCAAACATAACAGAGAAAAAAAAATTAACATTTAAGCCTATTTATTATTCAAAATACAGAAGTCTCTTTTAGTTTTTAAAATAATTTAAAGGCTTTTAATAAAGTGATTAATACTTACGACACGTTTGAGTAAACTTTTCTACAAGCTTTCTAGTAAAGGAAACTAAAAAGAATAAAAATAAATATATACGATAAAACCAATTTAGGAGTTTATTTTTTTTAGGAAGATAATATAATGTTTTTTTAAGTTAGTTTGTACAAACTCAATCTTTTCTTAAGTGATTTAAAATATTTAATACAGTAGCACTTCCATGTCAAATGTTACAGAGTCAATAAAAAAATCCTGAACAACTATAGTTAAATCTGAACTTAATTTTGACTTAAATGAAAATAAACAAAAAAAGTGTCACTTTTCCTTTGGGGCCTAACTATGATTTGCAAACTATAATGCAAATACATTAATAATCATTCAAAGTCACATTAGCTTAGCCGGGTCATTGCATTGAAAATCTTAATATCTGAAAGATGACTAAAGAAATTAGTGATAAATTAATTAAGTGCGTTAAATGATTAGTGTGACTTTTCATAATTTTTGTTCAATGTACATTTATGAGTCAGAATCTGAAATTTAAAATTGTGATGGCGAGAGACAGCATGAAAACTTTATGTCTAATTGAAGTAGAAGAAACAAACAAATGATGATTAATCAAGTCTATTAAGTGGAAGACAGAAGAAACACAAGATGCAAAGTGAAAAGGCAACACATGAAAAAGGAACACAAGTAACTTTTCCTAGATACATATTCTCATACCTTTTTTCATTTCAACCCCCCAATTCACTCCAAAAAGGTTTCCATGACATCCGGGTACATAGCTCCTTCTGAATTCCTAAACTGCACACCTTGTGTTTGATGGTTATCCATTGAAGTGGATGAAGATGATGAGGCTACTCTTGCAGGTAGAGTGAAGCTTCTCTTGAACTTGTCCATTTTCCTTGCATCATCTTGGTTGTTATCCAAGCTCAAGAACTCATTTGGGTTGGTTACACTAGCATTCTGCATGTTGGAGGCATCTGAATTGGGATTTTGAGTAAGAGGGTGATGCTGAGTTTGATCACCTGGTTTGTTCCCCAATGTATCAGGGTTGAACAGCAGCTTAGCATCATCTGTTCTTCCTGTGAGAGCATTGAAGAAAGACAAGCCATTGGGCCATTTTATGTCGTTTTCATGCTCCCCCATCATGTCCTCCACTCTTGCACTCTCAGATGATGCATGAGGAATCAGAAACATGTTTGCCTCATCTTTAGGGAACCCAAGTCTAGCTGCATGTTGTTGAAAATTGGGTGAAGATAGCATGGAAGTGGCAGAAGTGAGTGGCCTCTGACCCCAGTTGAAGAGTGGAGGTGGCCTAACTGGAATGCTAGATGGTTTTGAAGGAACAGAAGTAGAAGAAGAAGTGTTCCTTGTTGAAGAAAAGAGTTGGGATAGGTAGAAACCAGATTGGTAGCCAAGGGATTCAAAAGTGTGTCTCATTCTAAGCACAAAATGAAGGTCTTCAGGAATCTGAAAAGAGAACCAAAAATATCAAACATTTGATATTTTTTAGTGACTTCTTCTATTCAACTTGAAATTATTCAGTCAAACGAATTTAAACTGTATATAAAACTGGTGAAAGTAGTTTTTTAATTTTAAAAATCAAACAAGCAAAGTTAAATGAGTAAAAACAAATTTTGGGGGAAAAAAAGTGATACTAATGAACTCACAATCTTGCAAGAACCAAGTTGGAGAAGGCCATGCCCAGCTTGAATTACAGCTATGGTCTGGTCATGTAACAAAAGCAAATAAAATTGGGTTGAAAAATGTAAAACGAAAATCTGTTGAGACCAGTAATAACAAGAAAAGCCAAACAAAACCAACAATGATTCTGTTCTGACCTGAATGCCTGACTCAAACTGGTCTGTCCACTCAGGTGGAAGCTGCAGTTAATGGCATCAAAAAGGGATGTTGAGTCAATCAATCATCAAACAAACAGTTCCACATAATAACCACCAGAAAAAGAACAAAACATCCTACTACTTGAAATGCAAATATTATTGTCCAAATCTACATCTATGTTTATATTCTGAATAAACAAAAAGGAAATAAAACAGAAAAAACCAGAGGGAAGTTGAGAATCTGCATACATACAGCATCAAATGAACTCTGCCAATAGTTGGAGATATTCGGTTCACATTCTGTAGGCTCTTTAAAGACCCACTTGTGGCACTTATCAGATGCAACTTTCCCCATCAACCTGTTCGAAAATCCGAATCCATCCAATCAGAGCAAAGTTCAGAGGAGGGAAAAAGAAACCATGCTTCTGCATAAGTAACTCCCTAGTCCCTCCAAATATATATATATATATATTTATATATATTTGATACTGAACAAGATTTAAGAGAGAGAAAAAAAAAGTGATAGAGTAAGAAACAAAGAGAAGAAAAACCACAACATGACAAACACCTACCCAGTACCCACCCTTCTCCATAATTATACAACTGAATGGACATTTTGCTGAAGGCCTTTCTCACAGGATCCTCTCCATCAACACTTCCTCGGCAGAAACCATCTTCCCACATCAACATCCTTCAAAACACACCCACCAACACAAACAAACACCAAACCTTAAATTAACAGCTTCCAAAACCAAGTTACATGAAGAGAGAGAGGAATATGGTTAATATGGTTAATATGCATACAAGCTACCGTTGTCATCTCCAACCTTGCAGCCATTACCACCTCGAACTCTCCTGCAAGAAATGGAGAAGACCCAGTTGAGGATCGAAGGCAGAGTTAGAGAGAGATAGAAAAAAAGCAAGAAGCATGGCATGGCATGGCATACGGGCGAGGACGAATGGTCCAGAAGACAGAGTAAGTCCAGTCTGAGTTGAGACACACCCTTTTGAGGGCCTCATGAAGGGCCATCATCCCAACAGCTTCTTTGCTCCTATCTGATGCTCCTGAGCCCACCATATCTCTCTCTCTCTCTCTCTCTCTCTCTCTCACTCACTCTCTCACTGTATCTATATCTCTCTATCTCTCACTTTGCACTTTTTCCCTTTCACTTGACAATTACATACACAACACACTTTCTTCCCTTCTTGAAACAATGTTTTTTATCTGAGCAAAGTCTAAAATGGTTTGCTTAACAAACACAGAGAAACCGATTCTTCATCTCTCTCTCTCTTTCTCTCTGGAGTTGCGACTACGTTTGTTTGTTTGTGTGAATATTTATTTGGCTAAGGTAAGGCCTAAGACAGCTCTTTATCTTACTCACTTGGCTTTTTGTTTCAACCTATGGAGCCAGCTTCGTTTCTTACTTTCACATAAAGCAGTAAAAGATGAGTGAGTGAAAGAGAAAGAGCTGCTTTTTTTTTTCTTTCTTTCACAGTTTTGCTTCATTTGATAATTAAATACAACCTGATGTATTTAATTATAGATCATCAAAATCATTAAATGTGAGAAATATATAATTATGGATTAAATTGGTTATTTATTTTATTATTTGGAATGGTACGTTTTTTTTTCACTGTGTGGGGACAGCTTTTATCTTCTTTCTCAGTCTTTTTTTACAAACACCAAAACATAAAGGAAAGTAAAAACAAAAAAGGAGATAAGAATAAGACATCCTATTCTTTTTATTAAATACTCCTTTAACATCAATGATTTACAATTTTATTTTAAAATATAAAACAATTTGAAAACAAGTATTATAAATTTATGTTTGTTTGGATGAAAGGAGAGTAAAAAGAAAAACTGAGTAAAAGATAATATTATTCAAATTAAGAATAAGAATGTGGAAAATTAAAGAAAATAAACGAAAATTTTGAAATTAATTGATTTGATGTAATAAAATATTTCTTTATATATTTAAAACAATTTTAAAAAATATTTTCTTGTAAAAGTAACTTTTAAAAATAATTTGATATAAAAATAAATTCTAAAATATAAATTAGAGTTAAAATAAATTTTAAATTAAAGTAGAAATTATTATAAAATCTCAGTAAATAAAGAATAATATTTTTTAAATAATAATATACTAAAATAGATTATTTTATAAAGTACAAAAATTTAAATAAGTTAACTTAATTCTGTTCGTTATTTTAACATTTTTATTATATGCGCGCGCGTGTTATTATATTTTTAATTTAAAAATAATATTTTTTATATTTAATATATAATATTATAATATAAATAATATAATTACTGTGAACAGTACATATGTAAGTAATAAAATAATATTTTTAAACTTGATCGATTAGGTTATTCATTCAATCAATTATGTATTTAAATATTGTACTATTATTTATAAATATATTAAAAATATTAATGAATTCTGTATTTTACAAATAAGCGCTATATAATGCGAGAAGTTTATTGGCATATATTTATTTTCTCACTTTTTGTGTTTTTCGTTTTGTTTTCCGGATTTTTATAGCTTTTCAATTTGAATAAACAGTAAATCATAAGAAGAGGATAAGGATCTTAAGGTTGTAGAATAATTCAAAAGTGTTTATGTAACATTTTCTAAACAAAAATAAGATTACCCAAGGAGTTCATTTTGATAAAAAAAGAGCAGAGTAAAACTGATCTAAACATGTTATATAATTATCAAAGTAATACATTCAGATTAAGAACAGTGGAAGCAAGAATGAAAGAATAATGTGCGTACCTCCTGTCATTGCAATTTTGTAATCTCAACACAAAGACAACTTTGTTTTTCTAAACCTTAACTCACTCAAACTCGATGGTGTGTTTTTCAGAATAGAGGAGTATGCTTAGTGATCAAAACTGAAAGTAACCCGTTCCCTTTATATAAAGTCTGGTCATTACAGGTTTAAAAATAATGGGCTGGGCTTTACAGGTTTATATAAAGTCTGCTCCATAACCTCTATGCAGTTAAAAAGGATAAATAAAATTGGCTTAATGGACCACTTTATGTTCCTTAAAAATAGAAACTTAAAATGTTATAATATTTATTCTATAATTAAAATAAATGCTAACATTCTCGCTTGGTCCATTATCCAATTATTAACCACAACAAGTGACAAAATATATATGAGTCATGGCGATAGGTTCTCTGACAGTGAGTGTTATCTTCCATGTACCACAATATATATTTCTCTCAACATTAGCTCTCAACTTAATGCATAAACCATATGTTTATGCTAGATCAAAACTAAATGATATCTTCTTAGAATAAATGTGCACAAAAACATATGAGAAGAACATCAAACTAAATAAGAGTTTCATTGAAAAATAACAAATGTACGAATAATGAAATTACATCATGGAACCAAGTCCCATTTGCACTACATGATCCTTAAAATCCTTTAGTGACATGCCTTTAGTTAAGGATCAACAATCATCAACTCAGTGTTTATGTGCTCAATGACCACTTTCTTTTCCTTAACACGTTCTCTGATGGCTAAGTATTTGATGTCAATATGCTTACTTCGACATCCACTTTTATTGTTCTTAGCCATAAATACCGTAGCAGAGTTGTCACAGTACAATCTTAATGACCTAGAAATAGAGTCCACAACTTTAAGCCCATAAATGAAACTCTTCAACCATACACCATGCGAGGTAGTCTCAAAACAAGAAACGAATTACCTTCTTGAAGATATCTAATTACCTTCTTTGCAGCTTTCCAGTGGTCAACACCTGGATTACTCTAATATCTTCCCAAAACTCCAACAACATATGCAATGTCAGGTCTAGTGCAAACCTGTGCATACATAAGGCTTCCAAAAGTTGAAGCATATGGAATATTCTTCATGTGTTCCCGCTCAAAATCATTTTTCGAACATTGATTCAAATTGAGTTTATCACCCTTCACGATGGGAGCTACACTTGGTGAACAATTCTTCATGTTAAACCTCTCTAAGACTTTGTTGATATAGGTCTCTTGAGACAAACCCAAAATGCCTCGAGATCTTTCCCTATGGATCTTAATGCCAATGACATAAGATGCCTCTCCTATATCCTTCATGTCAAAGTTCTTTGAGAGAAATTGTTTCACTTCATATAGCAAACCTTATCGTTGGTTGCAAGCAAAATATCATCCACGTATAATATAAGGAAACAAATCTTGCTCCCACCGACCCTTTGGTATATACATTGATCCACGACATTTTCTTCAAAACCGAATGAAGTAATAACATCATGAAATTTTAGATACCATTGGCGGGAGGCTTGTTTTAATCCATAGATGGATGTATTAAGCTTGCAAACTAAATGCTCATTGTGTTTAGAAGAGAATCCTTCAGGTTGTTTCATGTAAACCTCTTCTTCCAGATGACCATTAAGGAATGTTGTTTTCACATCCATTTGATGTAACTCAACATCAAAATGAGTTACTAATGCCATAGGTTTGATTCTTTAGAACTCATGGCTTGTGAAAACGTCAGGATCATTTGCAACTCCAATATGGTAGTCAACTTCTTGCAAATACACTATATAATCACTAGGAATTGCTGGCCTTTTAACTCTAGTAGATCTTCTTAATGTTGCCTCATCATTTTCTTGAGGAACTTGTTGCTCAAGCAACTGTTCAGTAGGTTGTTCAACATCATCTTGTTGTTCCTCATTAGCAACTTGATCTGTAAGGTCATTTTCAACAAGTTGTGAAGCTTCAATTATTGTTTGTCTAACACCCATTTGTGTTTGAGGGGTGTGAATGACAACCAATGTATCACTTAAGCTAGAGGGTTGAGCTCCATAGTGATCCCTTTCATTCCCAATGTTTGGAAATTGATCACTCCCACTAACTAAGTCATTCTCAAGAAATTTTGCATTTCTTGACACCACAATCCTAGTGTTATGTGATGGACAATAGAATCTATATCCCTTAGACTTTTCAGCATATCCAATGAAATACCCACTAATAGTCCTTGGGTCTAGTTTCTTCTCTTGTGGATTATAAATTCTCA